>CAJQUN010000088.1:1200000-1800000 GCA_907163345.1 Haberlea rhodopensis | reverse complement strand
CGCTATATCCCTGAGCATGAATCATCGTCCACATAATAGCGGAAAGAGGCATCGCTATCAACATATCCGGCGGCACAAATCATCGCCAATCCTCATAAAAGAATGAGTCATCGTAAATCCACATAATAGCGGAATGAGGCATCGCTATCAACATATACGGCGGCACGAATCATCGCTAGTCCTCATAAAGATATGAATCATCATAAATCGACACAGCGGAATACATCATCGCTATCATCCGTGTCCTCATAAAGAAATGAATCATCATAAATCGACACAGCGGAATAAATCATCGCTATCATCCGTGTCCTCATAAAGAAATGAATCATCATAAATCGACACAGCGGAATAAATCATCGCTATCATCCGTGTCCTCATAGAAATGAATCATCATAAATCGACACAGCGGAATAAATCATCGCTATCATCCGTGTCCGGCGGTATAAGCCATAATATGAGTGCAAACATAAATGCATAAATCATAAATACAACCACAACTCATAAATAATCAACACATGAAATTATGGTTCCTTCTTAAATCCTTATTTAAATCCCGAGTCCTTATCATTAGTACATTTCAATGCTTCTTACTTTTCCACGTAAGCGGAATTCTTCCCCTCTTCTTATGGACATTAGCGTAAGCATTAAAATCCTTACTAAGATAACCTTGACTCGTGAAATATATCCTGAGTCCTTATCATTAGTACATTTCAATGCTTCTTACTTTTCCACGTAAGCGGAATTCTTCCTCGCTTCTTATGGACATTAGCGTAAGCATTAAAATCCTTACTAAGATAACCTTGACTCGTGAAATACACCTCTTATATTTCACAACATACATATGCAAAAACAATGTATATCAACATGTATCACATCCTAATGCACTATCTTATGCATACCTTGATTTACCTTGTGTTAAATAACTAAACACATAATACATGTTACCGTTGGGATGCCCGTACATATGTATAATCATCATTCCTTTTTCGTACTCCTTATTTCCTGTAACCTGCAACCATTACGGTTAGCAACAATAGCCATATACGCTATGCGTCAAACATGCAATACATATATGCAACCACTTGCATGTCAATATGTATACCAAGACATGTTACCTCGGAAATATCCCTTTACCTGATTTTCTTAAAAACCAGATTTCCTTGGCACATAACATACGGAGTGCCAGACATTACCATTAATGCCATCCTATCGTGTTCCACACGATTCCTGCAACCACAATGGTTAGCAATACCACTTTTCATATCATAAAAGCACATAAACAATTAGTTATGTCATTCAACATTAATGCCATCATTCATAATATGTGCTATCAATAACTTCCTAGGCCCTTAACAGCCCCAATGAGCAACCACTGCTCTGATACCACTAATGTAAGGACCCCTAGCCCTTAACCCTTGATTAGTGTATTAACAACTATGTGTGGCACATGCTTTCAATAAAAATCAAACGGGAAGCTCAGATGATACTTTACCATTGAATGGCAATTACAAAATTTTCTTTAATACTCAATGTTATAAGATCATCATCCTAACAACAAATAGACTCATAAAGTTATCCCATTTCCATCCCCATTACACCACTTTTTACATTGTGGACTTTTATAAAAATTTGGGCAGAGTCTCCCCATAAATAGAGCTATCCCGAAATAAAAGCACAACACATAACATAATTCCCGGCCAGGGAAGCACAATACTCAATAGAATACAGAAATTCTAAGTAAATTCCCAGCCAGGGAAGGCACCACACAAGAGGACAACAAAGTGGGTTTCAACACCCACATAATACACCAATGACTCTCATATCATTTAGCAATTCTACCTCTAATTGCATGCAACATAAAATGAAAGAGAGAAAGGCTTATGCCTTTATATACAATCCATATACAAGTATAATCGTGCTCACATGCGAGCATCATGAATATGTATAAAATCCTCAGGTGTATATAAGTACTCTATACGATACCGTGCTCCATCAGACCCTGGTACCACGATCCTGGGAGTACCTCCAATCAACAGCTCGAGCTCAGCTCCACAGCCATCGATGTACCTGTTCACCTGCCCCAACAGAGACAGCCCCCAACGGGGTGAGCATACCAATACACAAAATCCCATAATCACAATAATGAAATTCATAATTTACAACAAAAGTAAATACTAATGAATTTAAATGATACTCCCTGGATGGCAACGTCCTCATCCGGGATTCCGTGTACTGTCCCTGTTCTCACAATCATCAAACTCATCAAATCTCAAAAATCAGTAAATCAACACATTGATTAACTCATCGCATGCCTAATTCTCGAATATCAACAGATAGTGATTCCAAACTCATTAAACATGCAAATATAGATATCTCAATATCTAATACTGATTTCACAACCTCGCTATCAATCACAGATAGCTCAAATGCCTAGCATTTATTTTACCAATTCTCCATTATACTTAGACATCTCAAATGTCTTATAATGAATACATGATTCTACGATCATTCTCAGGCATCTCAATGCCCTACATTGGTCATGTAAATCCAGTACCCCATATATCATGTAAGAGTTATCCTACTCTAGTGTCACGCACGCTTGTGACGGCGATATCAAGATTTGGTTGTTCCTTAGTTATATCAACATATATATATAACCATACGCACAATTATTCAATGCAATCAAAATACATTATGCATTTCACAAATGCTCTCATATAAAGAAATGCTCGTACGTCGCACGTACCTTAAATCTCCAAAGTCCGAGCCAAACCTTGCTCGAGTTCCATGCCCCGAGGAATGATGTGCTAACACGATAAATAATTCACAATTATTTACGAACATGCAACCCATGCTCAAGCACACCCATTACCCTTATACAAAAATATATTGTCAACACACGACAATTAACCATTTAAAAGATCCGGGGCAGGGCACATGCAGGGAGGGAAAATGAATGCGACATATCGAAAAATTGCTCAAGAACACCCTCAAAAATTCGAACCCTAGCATCACAAATTCGAACCCAACCAAGCACCAAAATACATCTAGAACATGAATTAAACGACCAACAACAAGAATCATCAGCCCCTGCCCAAAACCCCCAAATTCGAACCCCAAACCCTACGAAATTCGAGAATTAATTCGAACCATTACAACACAAAAAGGCAGGGAATTACATGAAAAGCATGGAAAAGGGGTAAGTAAGGTTACCCAATCGAAAATCGGAAGGAAAATCGACCGAAATCGAAGAACCCTAGAAATTGAGGATCGGCGCTTTCCTGTAAAATTCGAACTCAAATCGGGACTAAACCTCAAATTGCTGGTGTGGGAAGCTGCGCCTGGACGAGACGAAGCCGGCGGCGGGTCGGACGCGCCGAACGGCGGCGGGCGAAGCGCTTTTGTGCGCGGGGGTAGGGGCAGACGGGAAATCGACGGGGAGAGAGAGAGAGGCGGGTTGGAGGAGAAAATGATTTTCAAAATTAAAATCTCGGGTTCAACTGGTATTTATAGCAAAAATACCTCGAAATACTAATAGCCCCACAAATACATCATGATTCATTAAAAATCATCTGTTTTCAAAAACTCTCTCTCTAACTCCAAAACCCCCTACCGGTGCCCACACAAAGCACCCCAGATCCCGAGTCACACTAAAAACCCAACTCTTAGGTTTTACACCGTAATGAGAATACAATCTCAACCTCGGGATCCAACGATCCCAACTACCCAAATAAACGAGCCCAGAAGGCCCAACACCGCGATTAAACTCCAAATCGCCACGTAAAACAACTTTAGGGGTTATTAACACTACGGGATTAACATCTATAATCCCTGTCATCACAACAGGTCATGGTAAATTGTTTATAGGGGTACTCAGCTTGGGATGTATATGCATGGGTCGGGTGCATTTCCAATCAGTATGCTCAGCTCATAAATTGTCTTCAGTCCTGCTGGACTGGACCAGTGAGCACGTGCTATTATCCCGACCTTAAACTTGTATCTTGGTCTCCCCTACAGAGTTCGGGAAGGCTTTGGACACTAGTTTGGTCCTCCACCCGGGAAACATATAACTGAATTTTGTCTTATTAGGGGACCACTTGCCAAAGGGACCAATCATATAGGACTAGTGTTTGGGGATTATTTTCTGGTATTATTGGAATCCTATAGGTAGTGCACTATACACGGGTACAGTATTTGTCGGTGGTCCCCCCAGGTCCCAGCCGGACACGATAGGGGCATCTTTTCTCTCACCGTCCCATATATATATATGAGGGGTATCAGGTGGAACGAGAGTTCTCTCCCCCGCAATTTCAAGATAAAAGTGCATTTCTACTGTATAAACAGAGGATCCTGATTTGATCATCGGAGGGACCCAGTCGGAGATCATTCTTCGGCCTCCTTCTAATCTTTTCTTTTCAGGACCGCTCACTTCCAATAAGGGAGGAACTATTGTTAGCTAAGGTAACCCACTACAAAAATCCGAGTTAACAATAGATGATGGGAATCTTGGGATGGGAGGTTCAATGAATTTAGATAAGCCTAGTATTCCACATGTATTGTACTCGGTTAAATCAGTCGCTCATCAATTGTCACTAATAGTTGTTAGAAAATTATGGAGCTTAAGAGATGTGTTTAATTAGTAAATCCTAACTTTCTTCAAACAATATCCATTCGCACTAAAATAATTAATATACTTCAGGGTTTCAGGAGTAACAAACGATAATCACGCTAGCAATTGAAATTTCAATCCAAAAGAGAAGTAGCCAGAAGACTTATCTCTAAATACGTAAGTTGTTCGGTGGTGCCTTCAGAGGTCGCACATACGCCTTGGAAATGAATTAGTAGTCTAACTCTCTCTCGGCAATTTCATCAATATCAGAATACAAAGCCACAGGCCTTTTCAATTCTAAACCACCAGAATTCAGGAATAATCCAACAATTCAGTCAATAAACCACACAAATTCTAGCAAGAAATCAGATAATAGCAATCTAAAATGGAAATCAAACAACCCTTAAATCCTTTCCACAGCTCATTCAATGAAATACCCATGTTGAGGAAATCAAAAAGATCGATTCTGAGTGTATATGTGAAAATCAGATTCACTATGAATAAATTAGACCATCAACCAAATGACTTTGTTGAGGGTCCAGTATACCCCACCAACATAGACATTAGCGTGATGTGTGTGGTTGTCCAATGTGCCTAGTGGAGAAACCCACCAAACAAAATAAACGAAAATATGAATACCAGTAGGTTGGTGGCTTTTGCACGCAAATCTTTAAGGAAATAATAATGATAACAAAAGGAAAGAGAAAACCCCTTGTCACTTGAAGACAATATGATCCACTAGAGGTTGGCAAAGAGTCAATGATGATGGAGAAGCCTAAACTTTGGCATCCCAAAGATCTTCTTTCCAAACTCGAGGGGCATAATTTTATGGTTCACCGCCTTTTTGCTACGGGGAGGCGCCTGCTAAATTTTGGCTAACTTCGGAATTATCAAATTCAAAAGATGAATCCCAGTCATTGGCTGAAGGTCTCCGAAAAATTGCTGAAGAAGGCAGACTCGTGCGCCGCAGTGAAGAATCTCCTCCTCTTACATAGCCGCCCGAAACAAAAAAAGCGTCGTGTATAGCACCGGTAACCAGTTTGCTCCGTATCCTCGAATGTAGCTCTCGCTGGTTGTGAATTTGTTGAATGAAGCGTGGTGACAATTTTGTCAATCGTGAAATCACTGTATTCTTTGATTTCCATGCGGAATCAGGAGGGGAGATCAAAATCTATGGAAAAGTTTTAGCTGAAAGTGACGCAAGAACACAGCTTAATAATTCGGGGAAAGTATGACGCAGCGGCGACCCAATCGGCCTTAAAGAGTCTAGAGCTGTGGAAGCGCTGGTGGGAGATTTGGAAGGAGAGTTAATGCGGATGTTTAGGCGGTTGATTAGAATAAGAGCTTAGCTTTTCAACATAGCCGCCAGCTCCCGAAAACCCTACAAAAATTGAACCAGTCCCGCCGCCACAAACCCTCGCAAAACCATTAAAAAGTGCTTCCATCTTCCATAGCTGTCCGAAATCTGCCCCCTTTTTTTTTATTATTGGCCAGCGTCGGCAACAAAACTCAACCCAGTTGCCACCTCATGGAACCCTGAACTCGCCGCCCGGAACCAACCTTGTGAAGCCCGTCACCTCGCCGTGTCATATAAGCCACTCTCAACCAGAAGCTCTTCGCCCAGAGTTGTTCGAAAAATCTCTCATTTTTTTCTTTCTCCCAGACGATAATTTTCGTCTCTCAATCTCAACATCTTAGCTCAATTTTTCCCATATACGGCGCCAATTGTTACCTCATTTTTTGGTTCGATCTTGTAACAATGAATCAATATACGAAAAATACAAAGAACATCAAGATTTTTTACGTGGAAACCCCGAGGGGGAAAATCCACGGGACCTAGTACAGTATGAATCTTCACTATAATATCAAGAGTTTACAATGCTTGTTCTGCAACCCTGGAGGAGGAAGCAAGAATGGAAAAAAAAATCAAAAAGGAATGAGAACCCGGCTGCTGCCTCTTGCTGTTAGGCGATCAAAAAATATGCCATGCCCATAACCTACTGTTCCCCCTCTTTTATTTTTGTTCATGGGCTTTGGTAAAGGTTGGGCCCTCTACTTAAGGCTAATGAGCTCTTAATTAATGGGCCAAATAATTAGTTAATTAAATGGCCAATAGTTTAATAAAATGCTATGATAATGGGCCTATTAAAAAGATAATGGGCCAAGGTAGGATGGTCTCTGGTATCTTGTCAAATCGGGTCGAGCCCATAGAATTTGGGTCCAAACCGTACCGGGACAATTATCAGGGTATCAATTATGTTGACATAAAATGCTGAATGTTACAGGGCACATGTATGTGATGTTTTACAAGGTAATGATGATATTTATTATACGCATGTGGTTCTTCGAGGAATGTCTAGTATTGCAAGTATACATTGTTGATGATCGATTGATTTTGCCCTTTTGAGTGGCAATATTTCTGATGTTACAAGCGGGCTTTTTCTTGATCTCGATAATAAATTTGACTTTTTTAGTGAATTAGAACCAAGAAAAAGTTGATTTAAAGGTGCTCTCGGTCCTGAAAGTTGGCTTGATTTCAAAGGATCAAAAGGGACTCTGCCCAGAAAACCTCTGATCTTACAGGGTTAAAGAAAGTGAATCCAGTGCAATGGACGAGTTCGCTTTCATTGATCTAAAGCTCGAAATCCTCCGCAGCTGAAGCTTCTGATCATGGTGGTTTTGCAAATCTTGCAAGTCTGAAAGGTGATGGAGCTTTTGATAATGGTGAATCCTGCAAAATTACAGAGAATGAAAACCACGGGATCGAGTATAAGTTTCTACTAACAAACAAGGTTGATTTACAGCGTTTTCTCCTATTTTTTGTCAGGGAGAAAAAATTAGAGCCGGTTCTCCCTCCTGTATATATGAACATGTCACCAGATATGATGGCTACCACCTTTCTCTACACAAACACATACATTACAAAGGACATGTGCATACAGACACCTCATTTTTTAATTTCTCTCTCGATGGTCAAGGGAGAAATAAAAAACAAAAACAAGACAAATGTACTCCAGCTGATCTCACTTCCTATTACAGAATGAACCATTTCCTATTTCATTTATTGTACAAAAAACACTATAAATCATCCTTGTTTATAGTTGTAAATTATACTGGACTAGGTCTCGTGTTCTCTTTGTTTTGGGGGTTTTACACGTAAAATTATGATGTTTCATATAATTTATGCGGCATGAATTTATTTTTCCTGGTACGTTCAATTTTTTGAGATAACAAAGGAGAAAATGGTGAAATATTATGTGGGATTTCTGTTAAGTACCAAAATATTGGAACTCGGGTATGAAAATCTTAGATCATTAATGTTCCATGGTTGAAATGGTTAGTCAGAGTGTAAATAAAAGCCATTTTTTTGCTTTTCTTGTTAGTTTCTTAAAGTACTATCAAGCATTTGCTTTCTTTAGTTTATCTTTCTGATGCTTGAAACTTAATTATCTTAATTAAATGGAGTTAATGTGTTAATAAAGAGGTAATTATTGGAGTTGAGCATTAATTATGGAATAATTGCGGGAACTGAGATTCCAAGAGATTATTAACCGTTGTCGGAATTGTTGGATCCAAGGTTTGAGATTTTATGATCGTGGTGTGTTGAACCGTAGAATCATTTTGGTATTGAGATTTCGAGGTTGGCGGATTTAGGATTGAGGTTTGGGATGTTTTTGAGCGAGTTTGAGATAAATTATTAACCATTTATTTTAATAAAGAGTTTTGGTACGAGTATTTGAGACTCGGGTTTTTGGAGCCTTGATATTTATAAGTATCAAGTGGACTCGGTGTTAAATCATTCTACTCACCTTCTCTTTCTCTCTCCTCACTCACGCCTCCCTCTTCCTTTTCTCCCCCTCTTTGTTATTCCCTTGAAGAAAAATCGATGGAGGTCTCGATTCTTGATGGATTTTTGAGCTAATTGATAGATAAACTCATTTATCTCTTAATTGTGGTCGTTTTGATAGTAATTTTGTAGGATTTGGCGATAGTTTTTGAGTTGGTTGATTTTTTGTGGATTTTGATGAATCATTGATTCTTGTTAGTTTTCTTAAAATAAATGTGTTTTAATCTTTGTTGAGTGTCCAGTGATATTTATTTGTTGTTGTAATCGAGTTGGATGAGGTTGTGGTATGGATGTGCGGGCAATTTTTGGATCTGTGCAGCGACCGATCGATCGGTAGCATAATACTGGTCGATTGGTGCAAGGTCGTGACTTGGAAGAAATTCCTGATGTTTACTGATAGGATCAGAGGAACGACCGATCGATCGCTGGAGGCGAGCGATCAATTGGTTGATCCAACCGATCGATCGGTTGAAGGCCATAGCCAAAACCAAATCCGGCTTTTACCGATCGATCGATAGGAGTGTCACCGATCAATCGGTAAGGTTGAAATGTTGAAAAATGAAATTTAGTTCTCCTTTGAATTTTGAGGATCTTTTATTTGTCCATTGTTGATTAATTTGGACATGAGATTTCTTTGTAAGCATACATCTTTTTGCGAGGAATTGTGGTTCTAAGAATTATCGGCTTTGTCAATGAGTTCGGAGGGATCGACAAAATCATATAGAACCTTAGTAATGAATGTACTACTTGTTAGAGTTACTAGATAACTCAATGAATAAAAGTTAGAATATGATGGTTTGAGTAGTATATGGAGTATGTTGAATCGTGATTGATTCTAATATGAGGCATGACAAATCTATGTTTTTACAGGATTACTGAGTTATTGATATTGAGTTTATATTCAATATAGATATTGTCCGAGCCTCTGGTTGTCGAGAATGTTCAAATCACGTCGTTGACCTTAAGGTACGTATTAGTGCATTACGAAGTGTATACGTATGTGATGTGTATTCGTGTTTGGGGACTTCCAGTTAAAAAGTTTATAGAGGTTATGCAATAAGTGCGAGACATATAGTGAGAATTTTCTAATGCTATAAATGTATACATAATTGACCATATTAATACACTAATGACAAGATTAGGAGTTGGGATCTTAGTGGTTAGCTCTTTGGGTTGTTTAAAGACCTAGGTTGTATTGAGAGAAATGAATAGCACATAATTGACGCATTATTGTGGTTTGGTGTTAGTGTGACACAACATTTATATGCTTATATGCATTTTATGTTTTATCATTAATTTGATTTCGAGAGTGTAATAATGCATTGCTATATGAGCAACGAGCAATATATCATGTTGACAGTATTCAGTCCTAATAAATTGATGTCACTGCTAGTACAAAACTACATGAATTTTCATTGAGATTTTACACCTGTTATATATATTTATATACGGTGTTGAGAAGTCTGATTTTATAGGAAAATCAGAAATTGAGAAACGAGAAATGATATCTAATGACAAGAAATAATGGACAGTGATGTACTGTTGATATGAGACTATGGCGGATGTGATGCTCGGGTATGATTATATTGTGAATATGATAATGCAGGTATATATTGATTTATACACTTGGATTGATATTTGTATTGTGATTGTGATATATGAGTATTATTGGACCATCATGTATTGACGATGAGTATTATTGGACCGCTATGATACTAGCGATGAGATTATGTGTGTCATTGTTTGCGATGTACCGCTATTGTGTTAGCTATGAGATTTGTTTGCCATTGTTGGCGATGTACCACTATTGTGTTATCGATGAGATTATGTGTGCCATTGTTGGTGATGTACCGCTGATATACCGTTATTGTGTTAGCGATGAGATTATGTGTGCCATTGTTGGCGATGAGTTTTGTGTTTACTAGTACTATTAGTATAGCAGGTGTTTGATGGACACCGGTGTAATTATTTTTGAATCATATTATGAAGTAATGCAGTTATGTATAGTGTATTGATCATTGTATACTCAAAAGTTAAATTATTATGTGATAAATGAATAGTCATCTTGAGATGAGTTTTTGTTAAAATAATATTTGATTGTTCCTGCATGGACATATTCTTGTTAACGATTAATGATTTTGAGATTGGGTAAGTGGTTATCAATGATGAGTATACATATGTGTTGTGGTGGATATACTGCGAGTAGCTGTGTGCTACTTATGTGTTGAGGTGGATATACCACGAGTAGTTGTGTGCAATGTATGTGTTGTGGCTGATATGCCGCGAGTAGTTGTGTGCTATGTATGTGTTGTGGTGGATATACCGCGAGTAGCTGTGTGCTACATATGTCTTGTGGTTGATATATCGCGAGTAGATGTGTGCTACGTATTGTTGTTGTGGATATACTGCGAGTAGCTGTCTGCTATATATGTGTTGTGGTGGATATACCGTGAGTAGATGTTGTAAGGAATCCGATACAAGCACGCAGCGGAAATACAAAAAAAAAATTGGATTCCAACCGATGATTTGTACCAAGTGAAACCAATCGGTGTTTAGAGTCTATACCTTTGTAGTATGTTTGATCCAGACTGTCGATGGCAATGTCCACGAGTCACGAGTAGAAACTTCACTATTCTACCTCTACGGTATCCACATGATCAAATCTGGTAAATGGGTCGAATACTTCAAGATGCTAGCCTTGAAGAATCGACAAGCACAAGAACACTTTCTTGTGTTTTGATAATGAAGGCTAGGGTTTATTTAAGTGCTAGAAATTTTCTAAAAATTTCTTCTCATGTATTTACCTACACACCCCCTTTATGTATATATATGTATGTGACTGCTCCTAGTTAGGTTTTTTTGTGAAGACTGGTATCTTAACCAGTCCAAAAAACCTTTAGGCCCATTAGCATATAAGTTGTCCCATTAACATTTTCTTAGGACTCTTCCTAATATAAATGAATTCATCATATGAATTAATCTCCCTTTACTATTTAATCTTTTGTGCGACCCTTTAGGATCTCGTAATGTTGGCAGCAACATAAAATCTTATTTCATGTTACAAGATAGTGGTGTCTAGCAATACATCATAGCTACCCAAGTTACGAGAATGTCATTAACTCGACATTACCTATGGTCTGTGATAATATTATCATGTAACTTAATCTCTTTGTCCTAGGTGTTTCGATTGAACACGAGTAATGGAATATGTCATACTCGTATACTTCAATCTTTTATTTCTTGATCCCCTAGTAGAATAGATTAAACAAATGAGCTCGATATCACATATCGACTCATTCGAGCATGGCCATGCATATTTAGTCTCATTCGATCAAGGGCCCAAAACACAACTCCCGTTATATGGACAAAACAAATCCTATATTGATCAGTCAACATCCCTTTGCATAATTTGTAGTACATCCAATGATTGTCTTTATAGCTCACCCTGTTACAGGTAGTGTTTGACAATATCAAGATATATAACTCCTTATGTTGGGATCTCCGGTGATATCATGTCGTAAGGATCACATACATAATTGTCACTATGAGAATAGTTTATGACTTTCATATAACAATCCATGTAGCATTCTCATGGCGGGTCGGTCCAGTACATAGTTCTCGAACATGTACCCATATATTGATTTGATATCTCATATCCATGACTAAAATCATCAATCAACATATACTAGCCTCCATGTATCATTATTATCCTAGTCCATATTAATACTTGACTAGAGACTATTTAAGAATTATACATCTTATTCTAAGGACATTATATATAAATCATAATACACAGATAATGAATATAAGATATAATAATAAAATGCCATTAATGAAATATCATAATACAATGTTTGCCAAAATCAATCATCTAATGAATGGTCTTAGAGCATATTCCAACAAATCTCCGTCTTCCTGGTGTTCCTAATGCGCGTGTATACGTGTACCTGCGCTAGCATCAAGCTATCAAAACGCGAGTTAGAACCCCTAGTTGATAGATTATACATCAGCTCCTGTGAATGAAGTTACTCCCACTTGCACTAAAACCAATCAGACATGCACTTAATGCCTAAAGATCTAGTATGACGATCATGCTTCTGCTGTGTCAGTGGTTTAAACAAAGGGTCGGAGATATTATCATCAGTTGGTACTTTGCATATTTTCACATCACCTTTCTCAACGATTTCTCGTATGAAATGAAAACGCCAAAGTATGTGTTTGGATCGCTGGTGAGATCTGGGTTCCTTAGCCAATGCGATGGCTCCATTGTTGTCACAATAGAGTTCAATCGGATCTAAAATCCTAGGCATAACCCCAAGTTCAGAAATGAACTTCTTGATCCAAACGGCCTCCTTTGTTGGATCTGAGGCATCAATATATTCAGCTTCACTTGTAGAGTCGGCTATTGTCTCTTGCTTTGAAATTTTCCAACTTACAGCACAGTAATATAGGCAAAATACGTATCCTGGCTGCGATCGAAAGTCATCCTTGTTGGTTTGGAAACTGGCATCAGTGTAAGAATGTATCCTTAGTTCTTCTCAAGTACTTCATGATATTCTTGACAGCGATCCAGTGGCATTCACATGGATCAACCTGATATATGATCGTCATGCTTGAAGCATAAGAAACATCAGGACGAGTACATATCATGGCATAAATGATAGATCCAATAGCTAACACATATGGAATCTTACTCATGCTTTGTCTCCATCTTGTGTTGAAGGACACTGATCCTTCGAGAGATATATTCCATGTGTCATAGGCATGAATCCTTTCTTTGATTCTTGCATGTTAAACCGTTTTAGCACATTATATATGTATGCACTTTGACTTAGCCAAGTAATTTTATTGATCTATCTCTATAGATTTTGATACCTAACACACAGGTGGCTTCACCAAGTATTTCATAGAAAAACAATTCCCTAGCCAAGTCTTTACAGATTGCAAGATAGGGATATCATTCCCAATGAGAAGTATGTCATCTACATACAACACTATGAAGATAATTATGCTCCCACTGACCTTTCTGTAGACACAAGGTTCATCTACGTTCTTGATGAAACCAAACTCTTTGATTGCATCATCAAAACAAAGATTCCAACTCCGAGAAGCTTGCTTCAATCCATAAATGGACCGTTGTAGCTACGAAGCTTTCCATCATCCTTGGGATCTACAAAATGCTCAGGTTTGTCATGTACACATCCTCAAGTAAGTTTTCATTAAGGAAAGCAATTTTGACATCCATCTGCCAGGTTTCATAATCATGAAATGCAGCTATTTCAAGCAAGATCCTGATGGATTTAACCATGGCGACTCGTGAGAATGTTTCATCATAGTCAATACCATGAACTTGTTTGAAACCTTCAGCAACCAATCGACCTTTAAAGGTATGTACATTACCATCCATGTCAGTTTTATTCTTGAAAACCCATTTGCACCCTATGGGTTTCACCCTTCATGTGGGTCAACCAAAGTCCATACATGGTTTACATACATGGATTCCATCTCAGATCTCATGGCTTTCAGCCATTTCTCAGAATCAGGGCCCATTATAGCTTCTTGGTAGGTTGAAGGCTCATCTTGATCAATGAGTAGTAAGTCACCTTGTTGAGTCACAAGAAATCCATATATCTATGGCTCCCGGTGTACTCTTACTGACCTACGCTAGGCTTGTGTCTCTTGAGTAGGCATTACGTCCACACAAAACTTGTGGTTCACTTTCCACAACAACTTTTGGTGACTGCTATATTTTCATCTCAATATCATGTTCAGTGCTTTGTTGTAGTTGTGTACTACATCGAGTTCTATTGTTCTCCAACTGGTTCTTTTAGAAATAAATTATGTGTCCGAGAAACAACTTTGTTCTCGGTGGGATAATAGAAATAGTATCCTTTTGGAAGCATGACGTCTTATGTAGGCTTCACAACCCCAACTCTTCATAAAAGACATGCTGGGGCGTTTTCCAGTCCATATCTCATATGGCATCCTTTTCAACTGATTTAGATGGAACACGGTTCTGTATATTGTTTCTAAAGCATGTCCCCAAAAGGAAATTGGAAGATCTGCATGACTCAACATTGATCGAACCATGTCCAACGAAGTTCGATTTCTCCTTTCAGATACAACATTGTATTGAGGTGTATATGGAGGAGTGAGTTGTGGGACGATCCCACATTACTTTAGATAGACTCGTAGCTAAAGTATTCACCTCCTTGATTTATTACACATACCCATATCTAATGAAGTCATCAGTAAACATAATGAAGTATTGAAAACCTCATCTAGCTTGTGTTCTTATTGGGCCACATACATCACTATGTATAAGACTTAACTAGTCTTTTGCCCTTTCACCATTTCCCTTGAAAGGGGCTTTGGTCATCTTGCTTAATAAACAAGACTCACATGTCTCATATGATTCAAAATCAAATGGGTCCAAAATTCCATCTTTATGAAGTTTGGATATGTGATTCTCATTTATATGGCCTAAGCGACAATGCCAGATATAAGTTGGATTAGAATCATTGGTTTTATTCCTCTTAGTATTTATGTTATAGACAGGCATATCCAGGTTTAGAACATAGAGACCATTAATCAATTGTGCACTAGCATAAAACATCTCATTTTAAATAAATGTAGCAACATTTGTCATTTATCATAAATGAAAAACCCATCTTGTCCAAACAAGAAATCGAAATAATGTTTCTAGTAGTTGAAGGCACAAAATAACATTATTGTAATTCTAAAATTAAAGCAGAAGGCAAAGTTAATGAATAAGTTCATATAGCTAATGCAGCAACTCTTGCTCCATTTCCCACTCTTAGGTCAACTTTGCATTTAGCCAATGTTCTATTCCTTTTGAGTTCCTGCACATTAACACAAATGTGATAACCACATCTAATATCTAATACCCATGATGTAGAAGTAGATAAATTGATCTCTATAACAAAAATACCTGAAGTAGATGTCATACTTCCCTTCGCCTTTTTGAGTTCTTCCAGGTAAACCTTCCGGTTTCTCTTCCAATGTCCGGTCTCACCACAATGGAAGCATTTTCCCTCCTTAGCCACTCCTCCATTTGGCTTAAGTGCAGCAGCATGAGGCTTAGATTTGACAAAGACTTCCTTGCTTTTTCTAAAGCCCTTTGCTTTAGCCTTTCCCTTGCCCTTGTTAACCATAATGACATTCATGGGCTTGGATTCTTTGTGTTTGCTTCGAAAGTTCTCAACATACCAAGCAATTGTGGTAGAGTTTTCTCAATTTCAATCATATTGTAATTAAGAACAAATTGACTATAGCTATCTGGCAAAGATTGCAAGATCACGTCAGTGACCAACTCTTGGTCCAGTGGAAAAAACTAATTTTCAAGATTCTCAATGTATCCAATCATTTTGAGCACATGAGCTTCAACAGGGCTTCCGTCTACCATGCTGTACTGAAATAACACTTTAGATACGTCATATCTCTCTTGTATGGCTTGTTATTGGTAAAGTTGCTTCAGATGTTCAATCATATTGTATCCATCCATTTCCACAGGTTGCTTCTGAAGCTCAGAGTTCATGGTTACAAGCATGAGGTAGCCAACATCAAGAGCGTCATTTTGATGCTCTTGTAAGCATCCCTATCGGCCCTTGCGGCAGTAGCAGGAGGTTCCTTAGCAGGTAAGGGTTCTTCTAGGACATATTGTTTTTTCTCTTGTTTGAGGATAATCGTCATATTCTTATAACAGTCTAGGAAATTTGTCCTATTAAATTTGTAATTCTCAAGGACCGTCGCAGTGAAAGTGTACTAGTAACATTGTTGGATGCCATGGATATCTACAATATAAATATGCACAATAAGTATTTTGATTTTAATCATTTAATAAGGTCTTTTATTAAATGAAACTCCCGCTATTTTACTAGAATCAACAACCCTCAATAGCTTTTAGTGGGCCAAGATCTATATTTCATCTAACCTTGAGTTGTTTGGGCTAATCACCCAAGACTCGGTTATTTAGGTAGACAACGTTTGTCAATTACATCACATGTAACTTTTGGATGGTAGGTTGAACAACACTTGTTCTAATTCAACTAATGGATTATAACCCAACCTCATGTCTCTAGGTTTACAATCCTTGAGATAACACTAGTTAAGTCAAACCCAGTTTATAGTCACATGGATATCACTTTTATCCTATCGCGCCTTATTAAGATTGTCACGGTACTTTGCTTTGGCAAACCTACACATGTTCAATCGAAGTCTTGACGAGTACTATTAATAGGAAGGCATTAATCTAATGATTTTATAAATATTGATTATCAGACCATATTTAATTATTAATAAATTAATACACATGATTTTATCATTCATCAATATTTAAGCAGCATGTATATCTAATGAATGCATCTCATACATCAACATAAAATAAACGTGGCATGGTTATTGCCCGAACTACATGTTTCTCAAGTCAATGAGAAAATCAAGTGGTTAACCTAGGATAACTTCTCCAAGCACCATAGTGGTCCCCCATGAATGACCCCTCGCCTTGTCCTCTTGGTCCACCTCCATAGATCTCCATCAACTATTGCTAAAATTATATTACATAACAATTACATGATATAGAAGAATCCTTGAGTTACATTCAAGGGGAGCATAGGGGAGTTGGAATACAATCATACAATTATAGAATAGGCACGACACGCAGGCCGTATTAAATTTACAACCATTCACAAAAATCCAATCTAATTGGTCATTGGGCTATAACCATGCATCACGCTTAAACAACACATAAAACATGCTAACAATACATAATTTTAAATGTTTTAAATTATTATTGTTTATTGATTAATAACGATTACAAACCAATAGGCTTGAATGGGGAAAACAAATTATGTGCGCTACAATAGCGGGGGTCAAGGGGGCAGCAACTAGAGGTGTAAACGAATCGAACATGTTCACGAACTTTTCGATCCGGCTCGATAAATATTTGATTCAAACTCAAAATTCTCGAATTTGAGCCGAACTCGAACATGTTCGAACTTTTTTCGAGCCAAACTCGAGCCAAATTACTTTGTTCGATAGTCGCGAGCCGCTCGCGAACCTTAATATTTTATTAATATAATATAATTATATATTAAATAAATATATTTCGAACCTTTCGGGTATTTATTTTTGAGCAATAATTTGAATAGTTCACAAACATTTTCGAATATTTTCGAGCCGAACTCAAACTCGAACTTTGATTCGAGCCGAACTGTAAGGACCCCCGTGCCCTTAACCCGTAATTAGCGCATAAATCCCATAATCATGTATATGTAACCATCTATGTTGGAAAATAACCATATGCTATATTAGCATAATATACCGATAATAAGATTTTTCCTTTTAATCCAATACATACCATTTCCATTTTTCCAACTAAACCATTTAGCATGTCATGTACTCCCGATATACACTAATTACTTCTCAATTCATCTAGCAGTTCCCAATTAATTGCATATCACAATATAGATGAAAAGAAAAGACCTTTGCCCTTTTATACAACCCATGCACACATATACGTCGCTCACCAACGAGCACCAAACAATCGTATGTGTACATAAAGTATAAAATACCATACTCCCAGATACCGTTACCGGTGCATCAATCCTGGAAGCACCTCCCAAGCGCCACTCGATCTCAACTCTGGATCTGAGCGTCTATCCAGCCAGCTCTGGTACCTCGATCCTGGAAGTACCTCTAACCAACAGCCCGAGCTCGACTCCAAAGCCGCTGCTACACCTGTAATACCTGCCCCAACAGAGACAGCCCCCACACTGGTGAGCATACCAATACTACCAATCCAATAATCATAACATTGCAATTCATAAATTTACAGAATGTAAATGCCATAATTTAAATGATACTCCCTGGATGGTAACACCCTCATCCGGATCCCATGTATTGTCCCTGTTCTCAAAATAACCAAACTCATCAGATTCCCAAAGCCAGTTAATCGCCATATAGATTAACTAATACAGTTCTATCATGCCAGTTCCATAATCAATGTGTAAAATCATTATATATAGGCCATAGATTTCACACATATTTAACCAAGGATTCCATGTTCCCATAACATTGCTCGCTCCACAATAGCAGCATTCTAAACCCAGCGCACGCTCAACAATAGCGGCGTCATAACCGATGGTTGCTCAACGGCGACAACACCCAATCGTTGCTCGCTCGAAAGCGGCACCCTATGATTTCCAATGTATGTCTATTTATCACAGTTACCATATACCATGCATTCCACAATCCAATTATTGCAAGTACCCTGAATCATGCATTTCGACACCCATCTATTTCCAATACCATACACCATGCATTTCAATACCCATTTATTGTAAATGCCACACACCATGCATTTCAATGCCCATTTATTACAATTACCATATATCATGCATTTCACTATTGCAACATTATAAAAGGCTATGCTCGTACGTTATACGTACCTTAAAATTCCGTAGTCCATGTCAAGCCTGGCCTGAGTTCCATGCCCCGAGAAACATGTGCTAAAACACATAAACAACCCATAATCAAGCATGAGCATGCAACCACGTGCCCAAGCACGTTCAAAACTCCCAAACATATCGTCCATCCAAGACGATTACCACATTATAAAAAATTCCCGGCTAAGCATGTAAAATACCCCCAAAAATAATGTCAATCTATGACAATAGCCTTTTAAAATAACCCGGGGAAAAGCATGCAAGACACCCAAAAGAGCCAAGAAACAATAAAAAGGGGCACCAACACACTGGCCAGCTCGATCGATCGAAATCTCACCTCGATCGATCGAGAACCATCCTCCGATCGATCGGTCCAAATCCCGATCGATCGGTCCACTGTTCCAACGCCACAAAACACATTCTGCCATGCTCGATCGATCGAAATTATTTTCGGATCGATCGAGCAGCCCTGTAAACGCGAGGAACCTCCATGAATGAGCTCCTTCCAACACCAAATCACTTACAACTCAAACCCACTTCAAATATAACATAAAACCAACCAAAACCATCCAACACTACAAATAAACACTCCTCAAACCAACCAACCCAAAATTATTTAAAAACCCAATTCTTTCAACTCAACACAAACCCTTCCCAAATAATCACCATAATTCATCCAAAACATGAATTAATCAATTAACAATATGAATAAACAACCCCAAGCCAAAACCCCAAATTTTCGAACCCTAACCCGCCCAACAGCAAGAAATTCGAACTAAAACCATGCAATCAAGCGCTCAAATCGAATCAATTGGCAACCAAATTTTATGAATCACAAAGCATAAATTTTCGACACAAAAATGCAGTACAAAACGCCCCAAAAACACTGGAAAAAGAGCCCCAAAAATCGTACCAAAATCGAGCCACAAAATCGAACAGAAATCCAGTTCGAACCCTAGCGCTTTCTGCGGAAATCCGAGCTCAAATCGCGACCAAACTTCAAATTGATGGTATGAATAGGAGCGCCTGGAAGAGACGAAGCCAACGGCGGGTGGCACGCGCCGAACGGCGGCCGGACAGCGGCGGGCGCACGCCTGGAAGCGGCGTGGGTCAAAAGGGGATCGGGAATGGCGCGGGTACGGGGAGAGAGAAGAAGAAGAGGAAAATGGTTCCGATAATTAAAATCTCGGGTTCAACTGGTATTTATAGCAAAAATACCCCGAGATACTAATAGCCCCACAAATACATCATGATTCATTAAAAATCATCTGTTTTCAAAAACTCTCTCTCTAACTCAAAAACCCCCCTACCGGTGCCCACACAAAGCACCCGAGATTCCGAGTCACACTAAAAACCCAACTCGCAGGTTTTCACCGGAATGAGAATACGATCTCAACCTCGGGATCCAACGATCCCAAATGCCCGATTTACCAACCTCGGGAGATGCCAAACCGCAATTAATTCCTAATTGCCACAATTAAAATCCATCAAGGATTAATACAACACCGGGATTACCACCATAATTCCCGGACATCACAATTATCCCCTACTAATAAAATTTCGTCCCCGAAATTGCACCGGTGTACTCCACGTAACACCAGGACTACACCAACAAAACAAAGCCAAGACCCTGATTCTGAACCACCTTAGAATCGAATTAACAACTGCGAGAATACCAGTCTCGCACCAAGCCCTAAAATAACGCAACGTCAAAACCAATACAAACCCGAAAGATAACAACATACCTCGACGTGAATCGTCCCACAAGTCAGTTCACCAAAACTGCAAACCAACCAAATCTCCATTGGTTCTGACAAAGATATCATACCGTGATATACACCACCTGCCCACGATGCTTGACACGCATCGTCAAGATGGGGACCACTAGCATACAACAGTATACTCACAAAAAGAAACCAGTCTTCGTTTCCCAGCCCATCTCCTCCAGAGGAGTAGTTGCACTACTTGCAACCCGGACCGGGTTACCCACGGTCACTGATCCACACAAAATACATCATCGAGGATGTTTGCACCGGTGTGTTCCAAGAAATCATATCTTGGTCCCGACACACCATCAAGACTCCACGAAGTCTCAAGTTCCATAGGGGACATGCAAGGCAAACCATTGCATTCCTACACACGTGTCAACCATGACACTAAACAAATCCGAAACTCGGCCATCCCTCATTTATCCTTGGATCCAACAATCCTAAAAATAGGAAGGCTATCGAATTATCCAACAAGAATTTCCATGGTTCCAAAACACGACAATTCCTCCTCAGGGGAAGTCAAACAGCCCTCACGATCATTCATCAAGAATGCATCGTGCCATCGAGATCACCGATCTCAAAGTCCCACAATCTCGCACCGGAGATTCACCATCCCAAGCAAATTAAACCCACGTTCAACAATGAACAAAAAAATAGAGTTGGCATTCGTATACACACACGGCATACATGCCCATACACCGCACAACATGCATACGCAATGCAATAGACTCGGGTATCTCCAATCATACCCACATCCCAAAGCCAACTGTCAAACCTCGATTATTCTCACCCCACGGAGAATGATGGTTGACAAACCAAAACCAAAGGGTGTGATTCAACATCACCACCACACGAATCAAAATAACGAATCTCCCCAAAAGATTCAACCGGTAGGAATCATAATACCGTCTTCCTCTCAAGGAAAAAGTCATGAATCCATGATTCTCCAATCCTCGAACTACCGTTCGGAAGACCCGGGTATATTTATACCAAAACATAACCCGGAACCCAGAAATACACAATTGGTTAGAGTAGTGCATCAATACTACCATTACCCGATCCAAAATCCGTATACGCCATGTATACACATCCCAACGATGCTCTATACTAATGCCATTGTACTCCACAATCGAGTATCTCCCCGAAGACGTCTCCTCAAACGTCTCACCGAGGTAAGAAATCCATTACTCGGTCCAACATCAGTAATGCTTACCATGGCTGATTTACAATCAAACCACGACCGATGCAAGCTGTCTCTAAGACAGTACAATCCAAAACTCTCCAAGAGACAAAATCAATATAGTAGTGTCACCCCACTAACTATATCTCACAAACCATTGTGACTCCCATTGCATGCCATATGCAAGGATGTTCAACTAGAGCTAACAACGACTTGTTGACACTCACGTTGGTAATACCAACAAACTTGAGCTGTCCCAGTACAAGTCCCTCAAAACAATGACGTATAAACGTCCCCGTGAGGTATTCTCTACCTCAAATACCATGCTACATAGAGACTACAAGAGTCTACCATAACCCTCATCGTATCACCATACGATTCACCAAACTCGAATCCAACGAGCATTATAATGGCTAACACAAGCACACCAAAGTACTGCAACAATACATGGCTAAAGATTCGCTGGTCCCATAGGCTTATACCAACCTATCAACGTGACACACATTCCAACCCGGTATACCATACCGCACAAACCATTAGAGTTGTGGGTCATCGCCCAACATATCTCTAAAACACCAAAACACACTGGACAACCCAGCGTCCATGCTCAATTATCATGCAATCCTAATCCATTAGGACTTATTCCACGCCCTTAGGGTGGGTGTAACCATGCCTACACCACATCACAATAACAAGCGAGTAGTTTCCTCAATGACTACTCTTACCACCCATCACTTGGCCTTAGCCATCCCAGCGAGCATACCCAAGGGTATCATTGCTCG
Source organism: Haberlea rhodopensis (assembly GCA_907163345.1). NCBI lineage: Eukaryota > Viridiplantae > Streptophyta > Magnoliopsida > Lamiales > Gesneriaceae > Haberlea > Haberlea rhodopensis. The sequence goes on along the minus strand of CAJQUN010000088.1, from coordinate 1,777,347 downwards.
ACCAATATTTACCTCCATAATACGATGCGGTACACTTACCGATACAATGCATCAATGCTCCATCGAGCAAACCTGCTCGACAAAAGGTCTCGTCAACTAATGACCCAGACTCCACCATGTGCCCACCATTGGCACTCAAACCATACAACCAAATACATAACACGAATGTATAAATCACCAAAACGACGCCAATCGTCCACATAGACATCCCAAATAACATCGTCAAACATATGACGGTACACAACAATATACCATAATCACAATACTGATAACAGAAGTAATATGCCATACCTCATCGCTATCGAGATAGCGGAATACCTGTATCCATCGTCCACCAACGGTACATAAGTAGCATCCATTGCTCGTAGGCGGCGTAATCCAGTGCTACCCACGTAGCGGTATAACCCATCGCTATAGAATCAGCGGCATGATCCTCCAGCCATAAAGTCAGCGGCATGAAACATCGCTATAGATATCCGGCGGTATGAACCATCGCCATAGATGTAGCGGAATGTACCATCGCTATATGATACCTGGCGGCAAGAACCATCGCCAATAGATGTAGCGGAAAGACCCGTCGCTATATAATACCTGGCGGCAAGAACCATCGCCAATAGATGTAGCGGAAAGACCCGTCGCTATATAATACCTGGCGGCAAGAACCATCGCCAATAGATGTAGCGGAAAGACCCATCGCTAAGAATACCCGGCGGCATAAACCGTCGCCAATAGACTAGCGGAATGAACCATCGCTAAGAATACCCGGCGGCATAAACCATCGCCAATAGACTAGCGGAATGAACCATCGCTATAATATGACAGCGGTCGTGTTCTTCGCTTCATATGAACGGCAAATACCTTCATCGCTACCTCGCTTCGACATACCAGCGGCAAATAATATCCCTCGCTATAATATGACAGCGGCCGTGTTCTTCGCTTCATATCAGCGGCAAATATTCTCTCATCGCTACGGTATGACAGCGGCACCATTACTCCTCGTTTTAATCATGACAGCGGAAATACCCATCGCTTTACATGACAGCGGAAATACCCCTCGCTAAGATATGACAGCGGTCGTGTTCTTCGCTTCGTATCAGCGGCAAGTATTCACATCGCTACGCCATGGAGCGGCAAGTATTCACATCGCTACGCCATGCATGCAACCGTAATGCATAATCCATGTTTCATAAGACCCTGCAACCACTATGGTTAACAATAACATATTCCAATTATGAACACATATCATAAATGCACATAAGTAATATAGTTGTGCCACGTAACACTAAATACCATCATGCATAAGTATGTGCTTCTCATTCCCATTAATATTTTCCTAGGCCCTCAACAGCCCCAAAGAGCTAACCACTGCTCTGATACCACTAATGTAAGGATCCCCGTGCCCTTAACCCGTAATTAGCGCATAAATCCCATAATCATGTACATGTAACCATCTATGTTGGAAAATAACCATATGCTATATTAGCATAATATACCGATAATAAGATTTTTCCTTTTAATCCAATACATACCATTTCCATTTTTCCAACTAAACCATTTAGCATGTCATGTACTCCCGATATACACTAATTACTTCTCAATTCATCTAGCAGTTCCCAATTAATTGCATATCACAATATAGATGAAAAGAAAAGACCTTTGCCCTTTTATACAACCCATGCACACATATACGTCGCTCACCAGCGAGCACCAAACAATCGTATGTGTACATAAAGTATAAAATACCATACTCCCAGATACCGTTACCGGTGCATCAATCCTGGAAGCACCTCCCAAGCGCCACTCGATCTCAACTCTGGATCTGAGCGTCTATCCAGCCAGCTCTGGTACCTCGATCCTGGAAGTACCTCTAACCAACAGCCCGAGCTCGACTCCAAAGCCGCTGCTACACCTGTAATACCTGCCCCAACAGAGACAGCCCCCACACGGGGTGAGCATACCAATACTACCAATCCAATAATCATAACATTGCAATTCATAAATTTACAGAATGTAAATGCCATAATTTAAATGATACTCCCTGGATGGTAACACCCTCATCCGGGATCCCATGTATTGTCCCTGTTCTCAAAATAACCAAACTCATCAGATTCCCAAAGCCAGTTAATCGCCATATAGATTAACTAATACAGTTCTATCATGCCAGTTCCATAATCAATGTGTAAAATCATTATATATAGGCCATAGATTTCACACATATTTAACCAAGGATTCCATGTTCCCATAACATTGCTCGCTCCACAATAGCAGCATTCTAAACCCAGCGCACGCTCAACAATAGCGGCGTCATAACCGATGGTCGCTCAACGGCGACAACACCCAATCGTTGCTCGCTCGAAAGCGGCACCCTATGATTTCCAATGTATGTCTATTTATCACAGTTACCATATACCATGCATTCCACAATCCAATTAATGCAAGTACCCTGAATCATGCATTTCGACACCCATCTATTTCCAATACCATACACCATGCATTTCAATACCCATTTATTGTAAATGCCACACACCATGCATTTCAATGCCCATTTATTACAATTACCATATATCATGCATTTCACTATTGCAACATTATAAAAGGCTATGCTCGTACGTTATACGTACCTTAAAATTCCGTAGTCCATGTCAAGCCTGGCTTGAGTTCCATGCCCCGAGAAACATGTGCTAAAACACATAAACAACCCATAATCAAGCATGAGCATGCAACCACGTGCCCAAGCACGTTCAAAACTCCCAAACATATCGTCCATCCAAGACGATTACCACATTATAAAAAATTCCCGGCTAAGCATGTAAAATACCCCCAAAAATAATGTCAATCTATGACAATAGCCTTTTAAAATAACCCGGGGAAAAGCATGCAAGACACCCAAAAGAGCCAAGAAACAATAAAAAGGGGCACCAACACACTGGCCAGCTCGATCGATCGAAATCTCACCTCGATCGATCGAGAACCATCCTCCGATCGATCGGTCCAAATCCCGATCGATCGGTCCACTGTTCCAACGCCACAAAACACATTCTGTCATGCTCGATCGATCGAAATTATTTTCGGATCGATCGAGCAGCCCTGTAAACGCGAGGAACCTCCATGAATGAGCTCCTTCCAACACCAAATCACCTACAACTCAAACCCACTTCAAATATAACATAAAACCAACCAAAACCATCCAACACTACAAATAAACACTCCTCAAACCAACCAACCCAAAATTATTTAAAAACCCAATTTTTCAACTCAACACAAACCCTTCCCAAATAATCACCATAATTCATCCAAAACATGAATTAATCAATTAACAATATGAATAAACAACCCCAAGCCAAAACCCCAAATTTTCGAACCCTAACCCGCCCAACAGCAAGAAATTCGAACTAAAACCATGCAATCCAGCGCTCAAATCGAATCAATTGGCAACCAAATTTTATGAATCACAAAGCATAAATTTTCGACACAAAAATGCAGTACAAAACGCCCCAAAAACACTGGAAAAAGAGCCCCAAAAATCGTACCAAAATCGAGCCACAAAATCGAACAGAAATCCAGTTCGAACCCTAGCGCTTTCTGCGGAAATCCGAGCTCAAATCGCGACCAAACTTCAAATTGATGGTATGAATAGGAGCGCCTGGAAGAGACGAAGCCAACGGCGGGTGGCACGCGCCGAACGGCGGCCGGACGGCGGCGGGCGCACGCCTGGAAGCGGCGTGGGTCAAAAGGGGATCGGGAATGGCGCGGGTACGGGGAGAGAGAAGAAGAAGAGGAAAATGGTTCCGATAATTAAAATCTCGGGTTCAACTGGTATTTATAGCAAAAATACCCTGAGATACTAATAGCCCCACAAATACATCATGATTCATTAAAAATCATCTGTTTTCAAAAACTCTCTCTCTAACTCAAAAACCCCCCTACCGGTGCCCACACAAAGCACCCGAGATTCCGAGTCACACTAAAAACCCAACTCGCAGGTTTTCACCGGAATGAGAATACGATCTCAACCTCGGGATCCAACGATCCCAAATGCCCGATTTACCAACCTCGGGAGATGCCAAACCGCAATTAATTCCTAATTGCCACAATTAAAATCCATCAAGGATTAATACAACACCGGGATTACCACCATAATTCCCGGACATCACACGAACTCGAGCCAAATTTTTGAAACTATTCGAACTTCAAATCAAACTCGAACTCGAATATAACTATTTCGAGCCGAAATCAAACCTTAAAATTTTCTGCGTATTCGGCTTGATTCGGTTCGTTTACACCCCTAGCGGCAGCCCCCTTGCGGGTGTCTCATATGTTTATATCTGTAAAGTCAGTATTGTAACATCACAAGCAACAACATCAACGCTTGATGGATTGTGTTATTCCAGAATCATGAAATTCCAGAACTGTAACACAAATGTGATTACTTCTGACCTTACAATACACATATACAGATTCACCACTCGCATAAAATATGCATCTCATACGTATTTTGTAACAACCACATATATCATATATATTTATAAAACCGTATCCCACATACATATCTAATATGTCATCTATTAATCATCTAAAATATATCTCATATGTTTATATCTGTTTTCATCAAGGGGATTGCATATCATACAACATGCATATCAAACTCAAAATAGATAAGACGTTTTATCATATAATCCAATATGGGGCTTCGTACACGGCTCTGATACCATTGTAAGGAATACAATACAAGCACACATTGGAAATACAAAAAAAAAATCGAATTCCAACCAAAGATCTATACGAAGTGAAGCCAATCAGTGTTTAGAGTCTATACCTTTGTAGCGTGTTTGATGCAGACTGTCGATGGAGATGTCCACAAGTCACGAATAAAAACTTCACGATTCTACCTCTACGGTATCCACACGATCAAATCTGGTAAAAGAGTCAAATACTTCAAGATGCTAGCCTTGAAGAATCGACAAGCACAAGAACACTTTCTTGTGTTTTGTTAATGACGGCTAGGGTTTATTTAAGTGATAGAAATTTTCTGAAAATTTCTTCTCATGTATATATCTACACGCCCCCTTTATATATATATATATATATATATATATATATATATATATATATATATATATGTGTGTGTGTGTGTGTGTGTGTGCGCGCGTGTGTGTGACGGCTCCTAGTTAGGTTTTTTTTTTGAAGACTGGTATCTTAACCAGTCCAAAAAACCTTTAGGCCCATTAGCATATAAGTTGTCCCATTAAAATTTTATTAGGACTCTTCCTAATATAATTGAATTCATCATATGAATTAATCTCCCTTTATCGATTTAATCTTTTGTGAAACCCGTTAGGATCTCTTAACGTTGGCAGCGACATAAAATCATATTTAATGTTACAAGCTATGAGTGGTGTCTAGCAATACATCAAAGCTACACAAGTTATGATAATGTCATTGACTCGACATTACCTATGCCCTATGATAATATTATCATGTAACTTAATTCCTTCGTCCTAGGTGTTTATATTGAACACGAGTCATAGAATATGTCATACTCGTATAGTTCAATCTTTTATTTCTTGATCCCCGAGTAGACTAGATTAAAAAAATGAGCTCGATATCACATATCGACTCATTCGAGCATGGCCATGCATATTTAGTCTCACTCGATCAAGGGCCCAAAACACAACTCTCGTTATATGGAAGGGACAAATCCTATATTGATCAATCAACATCCCTCTGCATAATCGTAGTACATCCAATTATTGTCTTTATAGCTCACCCTGTTACATGTAGCGTTTGACAATATCAAGATATATAAATCATTATGTTGGGATCTCTAGTGATCTCAAGTCGTAAGGATCACATACATAATTATCACTATGATAATAACTTATGACTTTCATATAACAATCCATGTAACATTCTCTTGGTGGGTCGGTCTAGTACATAGTTCTCTAACATGTACCCATATATTGATTTGATATCTCATATCCATGACTAAACTCATCAATGAACATATCCTAGCCACCATGTATCATTATTATCCTAGTTCGTATTATATAATAATACTTGACTAGGGACTATTTAAGAATAATACATATTATTCTAAGGACATTATTATATATATATCATAATACACATATAATGAATATAAGATATAATAATGAAATGCCATTAATGAAATATCATAATACAATATTTGCCAAAATCAGTCATCTAATGGATGGTTTAGAGCATATTCCAACAGATGTGTGTTATATATATGATGCGGTGGATATACCATGGGTAGCTTTTGTGCTACGTTACTCCAAAGAGAGTAGGGCTGATGTGTTGCATGACACAATCTTGATTGTTCCTAGATCCTATGAGTTAAGATTGAGATAGAATCAGTAGGGGACATTGCGATGTCCATTTGTGTTGATACATTAGAGAAATATGATTGATGATCTATTTCTCGTTATAATTATTTATTGGCTTTTTTATGAGTCATTGACCCATTTTATGACTATTAGTTATTGACTTATCATGGGAGGAACTCATGAAGAGTAATTGAGACATATGTTGTGAGTTTTAACACACGATGGTTCGATGTTGGATTATTGTGGGCTTGATAGTACCACTTATGAGGGATCGTATGATGGTACGATGTGAGATTATAGTAAGCTTGGTATAGCCACTATGTCGAGGTTATATGATATGAGTTATAACCTGTAATTGTATGATATAGTGAGTATCGTTGTGATGCCCGGGGATTAATGGTGTTAATACCGATGTGGTAATAATCATAAATGGATTTTATTTGTGGAAATTATGAATTAATTGCGGTTTCGGGATTCCCGAGAATTTTAAATCCGGTATTTGGAGTCGTTGGATCCAAGGGATGAGATGGTATTGTCATCGTGGAGATGTGATATCCCCGAAATGATTAATTGTAATTTGGGCATTAATTATGTTACGTGATGAATTATGGTGATAATTGAATTATGTGTTGAAATTAATTATCTTGTTGAAATGCTTAGTCACATGGTAGGCGTGACCTGGGGGTTGCATTTCGGGGTGCATGTTGTGCATGTTGGGAAATTGAGTGTTAGCATGATTTAATTGTAATGGTAGGCATTTATTTGGAAAACATGAAATTATTGGGAGTTGGGTGCATTTTTGTAAAATGCTTTTAAAATACCATGTTGGGGTATTTTATACATCATGTTAATTAATGGGGTGCAATTTAATTAACAACTCTTATAACCCCACTATACCCCCTTTTTATTTCACTTTACCCCTCACTTTATCAAATCCCCAACACACTCTCCAAACCCTACCTTTTTCCTCCCATTTTCGAGTTTGGCTTCAAGGGGGAAGAGAAGTCCTTGCAAAAACTTTATTCTTGTGATTTTTGGTAAGATTTGAGGCCTAGGAAGGACATATATCATTCCTTGTTGTTTTTGTATGGATCTATTTTGTTTTGGGTTGACATTTGAGTTTGAAAATGGGTTTGTTTTGGTTTGTATGATTTTTGGTTGGGTGTAGGATTTTTGGGGTTGTTTAATGGTGTAGATTGAAGGTTTAAGGTGTTTTTATGTTTTTGGTTTGTTGGTATAAGTGTTGGTGATGTTGGTGAAGAATTTATGGTGCAAAAATGGTGATTTTCGATGTGCAGGGATTGGCGATCGATCGCCCGTTTTTGGGGATCGATCACGAGCCAGCAGTAGGCTCCAGAAGCATTCGGCGATCGATCGCCACTTTTGGGCGATCGATCGGCGAGGCTGGCGATTGATGTTTTATGATGTTTGGTGTTGAAATGGGTTAAATTTTGATGATTTATGTGGGTTTGTTTTGGGTATATGTTGTTTATGGTTGGGGTATGATTTTTGAAGTGTTTTATGTGGGTTTTAGTGGGTTATGATGTTATTGATGTTGTAGGGAAGTTTGGATTTGTAAGGTATGAAGAAAGGTTTGAAAAATGCTCATTAATGGCGATTTTTCGATGTATAGGTGCTGGCGATCGATCGCTCGTTTTTGGCGATCGATCGCGAGCCAGCAGTGGGCTCCAGTAGTGTTTGGCAATCGATCGCCACCTTTGGGCGATCGATCGGTGAGGCTGGCGATCGATTGCGGCAAAAGTGGCGATCGATCGCCAAGATGCAAAAATTTGAGCCTCGTCCAGTATGATCTCGCGATCGATCGGGCCTGGGCGGCGATCGATCGCGAGGTGTAAAAATGTGCATTTTTGATTTTTTGTGGGATTTTTGGATATTGGACCATGATTAGCTTCTAATATCAATTTGTATGGTTATGTAGAACCATCCCAAGTACCCACAACCTCAAGGAGATAAAGCTCTCCGATTTCTACACTTTTGGGATTAAGGTGCGTAAGAAACGTACGAGCATCGGACGGTAAACCATACCCCTATATTTAATGATGATGTTTATGATGATGATGTTTATGATGATGATGTTTATGATGATGTTTACAATGATGATGTTTACGATGATATTTATGAGGATGATGTTTATGATGATGTTTATGATGACGATGTTTATAATGATGATTATGATGATGCTTACGATGATGATGTTTATGATGATGATGTTTATGATAAGTAAGTTTATGATAAGGTCATACGACATATATGATTGTGTAAGACGCCCATGTGGTAAGATGCCACCCAATGTATGTGAGTGGGTAAGATGCCCCTGTGGTAAGATGCCACACAATGTTTATGATATGGTAAGACGCCATATGATTGGGTAAGATGCCCATGTGGTAAGATGCCACACGATGATTATGTTATGGTAAGATGCCATACAATGGGGGTAAGATGCCCTTCTACATGAACAAGAATCAGGGATAACAAAGGAAGTTGAAGAACGACCAATAACTTTTACTTAACTAAGATGCTATGCATTACTGTATGTCTTTTAATATCATGTTAAGTAAATATGTGTATGCTCACGATGTGTTGTCCCTGTAGGTACACTTTTGGACCGAGGGCCTAGGGTCGGGTTCAGGCAGTGAGCTAAAAGGGAACAAGATGAATATAGGATGCAGGATTTTGATAGTCTCTACTCTAGGAGTAGTATAAATCTATAACTTTAACATTCATTATTGGGAATGTAACAAAATAGCTTTTGGAAATTTTATTTTGGCCTGTAATCTTCTTGGCTCAAGCTACAACCGGAACCCTTAAGAGGCTATAAATGCATGTTCTTTCCATTATATGTGTACTATATGATGTTAAGGTAGGAAGACCCTACACGATCGATCAGCGAGGCTGGCGATCGATCGCGCCAAATGTGGCGATCGATCGCCGAAGGATAAATTTTTTGGCAACGGGCAGAATGATCTCGCGATCGATCGCGCCCTTGCGGCGATCGATCGCGAGATGCAAAATATTGTGTTTTTGGATATTTTTGTGGAATTTTTTATATTGGACTATAATTGGCTTCTAATATTGATTTGTATGGTTGTGTATAACCATCCCAGATACCAACAACTTCAAGAAGAAAAAGTTCTTCAACTTTTCCACTCTTGAAACTAAGGTACGTAGTGAGACGTACGGGCATCGGACGGTAAAATGTGTTCTTATGCTTTTGGCTACATATATATCGTGGACAAGCGTGGATTACGAAATGTGTTGATATATATTGAGATAATGGTGATGCATTATGATTGTGGACTCAAGTGTTATGTTTATATATGTGGTTAGAAATGCTTGATTGTTCCGGTGGTTGTTATATACGAGCGAGGGAGGTACTTGCCGCTGTCATATGAAGCGGTGGTAATATGATAGTTGCCGCTGTCATGTCGAAGCGATGTACATGCAGCTGTCATTGTCGAAGCGAGGGATATCATATGATGTCGCTATATGTCGAAGTGAGGGGTCCTAAAATTCCGCTGTTGTAATAGGACCGGAACAGTCACATTTCTAGTGATTAATTTGGATTATTGTGGTTATAACTGGAACGTGGTATCGATCATTATATTGTGAACTAATGATTTGTGCATGAGTTTATGAAACAGGAACAACAATGAAAATGTGCTAATGTGGTAAATCAGGGAGCATACATACATACATATCTCATGCAATTAATTATGTTATTGTGCTTGGATTTTGTTGAATGGTGATGTATATGCTCATGGTAAGTTGTTCCTGTAGGTACACTTTTGGACTTGGAGGGCTATGGGCCGGGTTGAGTAGTGAGCTACGAGGAGCATTACTGAATTAGGATACAGGATTTTTGGATAGTCTCTACTCCTGTAGTAGTTTAAATCTATATTATTAACATTCATTATTGGGAATGTAATTAATTAACTTTGGAAGTTTATTTTTGGCATGTAATCCTGTTAGCTCAAGGCTACAACCGGAACCATAACTTGTCTTTTAATACATGTTGGCCCTATTTACATGTTTATTACACTGTTAAGGTAGAGAGGCCTTACATTAGTGGTATCAGAGCAGTGGTTAGAGAACCCGGGAATGAGTGGAGGGTAGCCTTAGCAATAGGTTGGCTAGGTACTCTTTTTATACATGTTTAGTGCATTTTGAGTATATAAATGTTATACTAACATGTTTTGGTTATTGTTACTCATGTTATCTAACAATGTATTATATGAACTGCTTTTGGTGTCATTGTTAACCCTTTTGTTACCGCATGGCAGCAAATATCGATATAAGAGACGCAGTGAGTGTTAACGCAAGTCCTGGGCGTACAAATACTCTACCACCGCCAGCTTTGGGCGAAGAACCGTCTGAACAGCAGTTGGTTCCCGGGGAACTCAGCTTGACTCAATTCCTTGCATACAGACCTCCGATGTTTGAAGGAACTGAGACAGGGGAACAGGCCGAAGAGTGGTTAGAAAGGATAGAGCAAATCTTCGTGGCGGCTCCTTGTGCAAAGTCGGCCTGGATAAGGTTAACAGAATTCCAGCTGTCCAAGAAGGCACTAATGTGGTGGAAGACCACGGTGATAGAACATGAGGCTCAAGGTCATGAGATAAACTGGAAGCTGTTTAGAACTCGATTTCTGACCCGGTACTTTTCGGCCGCTGCACGGGAAGCTAAGGGGGATGAATTTACTAACCTAAAGCAAGGTACTATGACGGTGTCAGACTATGCTCTTCACTACTGTTCTTTGCTCAGATATGTACCTCATGTCGCCACAAATACTCAAGCAAAGATGAGGCACTTCATGAAAGGCTTGAGGCCTGAATTGTATGATAGGGTGATCACTTATGGCCCTACTTGTTCTGATGACGCCCTTGCACGGGCTGAGCTGGCAGAATTGGGAGTGGGTGCATATCCGACTGTAGCGCCACCTCCAGCACTACCTCAGAGATCGACCCCGGAAAACTTGAAACCAAGGGGCAACCATTTTAAGCCAAGGGGGAACTCATCAGCTTCCCGATTCAGTGGTAGACGGCCTGATGTGCGTGGAAGGGGAAACCGTGGGAATAATGGCCCGTCAAATAGGGGACAGTCTCAAGCAAGTAATCATGGGAGAATTAGATGTTTCCTTTGCGGGGGACCCCACACGGTGAAAGAATGTTCTGCTTGTTTTGAATGCGGTAAGCATGGCCACTTTGCTCGAGAATGTCCTAATCGGGGAGGACCACAGAACACTATGGGGAGACCTTTAGACAGGGCAGTGCAACAAAGACCACCGTTTGCACTGAGACCATTGGGAGGTCAGCCATTGGGGCCACCTCAAGGGCAAGTGTACGCTCTGACCAGGGAGCAGGCTACAGCGGCTCCAGAGGAAGTGATAACGGGTACGTGTCATTTATTTATGCACTCTGCTTTTATTTTGATAGACACAGGTGCGTCACACTCCTTTGTGTTGATGAGTTTTGTGGAGAGGCACCGCATATGCACGTCTCCGTCGCCCACGCCTCTTCTGGTCTCGACACCCGCTGGAAAGAGTATGATTGCTGATCGGTTTGTTGTTGGCGGCCTCATTTATTTTGAGGGCAACGAATTGAAGTCAGATTTGATTGTTCTGGGAATGTAAGACTTTGACTACATTGTGGGTATTGATGTACTGAACAGGTATCAGGCAGTGGTGGACTGCAGACAGAGGACAGTTCGGTTCAGATCTGATTTGGGGGTTCAGTGGACTTTTTATGGGGATGGTTCCCGCTCGAGAATCCCATTGATATCGGCTATCAAGATGGCTCAGTTATTGGAACATGGGCATATGGGTTACCTTATTTATGCCATTGATATTGCTGAAAAGAAGGAAGAGTTAAGGGTCGAGGATATACCCGTAGTCGCGGAGTTTGCCGATGTATTCCAGTAGGAGATTCGGGGATTTCCACCGGCTAGGAAAGTCGAGTTTGGGATTGAATTACTACCGGGAACACCCGCTATTTCTCGTGCCCGTTACAGGATGGCACCGGCAGAGTTAAGGGTGTTGAAAGAGCAACTACAGGAACTCCTTGACTAGGGTTACATACGCCCCAGCGTATCACCTTGGGGTGCGCCTGTATTATTTGTGAAAAAGAAAGATGGGTCGATGCGTCTGTGCATCGATTACAGACAATTGAACAAGGCCACAATGAAGAATAAATACCCTCTTCTGCGGATCGATGACTTGTTTGATCAGTTGCAGGGCACGAGGTTGTACAGTAAAATTGATTTGAGGTCGGGGTACCATCAAATTCGAGTTAGAGAGGAAGATGTGCAGAAGACAGCATTCCGGACCCGTTATGGTCATTATGAGTTTTTGGTCATGCCGTTTGGAGTGACAAACGCCCCGGCTGTCTTTATGAGCTTAACGAACCGAGTATTCCAACCATACCTTGATCAGTTTGTCATTGTATTCATTGACGACATACTCATCTACTCTCGGAGTGAGGAAGAGCACAAGAATCATTTGAGGACAGTGCTCCAGATTCTTAGGGACAATCAGTTGTACGCCAAGCTCAGCAAGTGTGAATTTTGGTTGAGCAGCGTGGTATTTTTGGGGCATGTGATCTCTAGTAATGGGATATCTGTGGACCCCAGGAAGGTAGAGGCAGTGATGGATTGGTCTGCGCCTACATCTGTGCCCGAGATCCAGAGCTTCCTTGGTTTAGCGGGTTATTACCGACGTTTCGTCGAGGGATTCTCTAAGATCGCTAAGCCGTTGATGCAGTTGACCCGGAAAGGAGTTCCGTTTTTGTGGTCTGAGGCATGTGAACAGAGCTTCCAAGAGTTGAAGCACCGGTTGACTACAACACCTATATTGGTGATTCCTTTGGAGAACGAGAGGTTTTCTTTGTACACGGATGCATCACTACAGGGTTTGGGCTGTGTACTGATGCAGGATAAGCACATGGTGGCTTATGCTTCGAGGCAGTTGAAGCCTCATGAGACCAGATACCTAGTTCATGATTTGGAACTGGCGGCTATCATTTTTGCCTTGAAAATTTGGCGGCATTACCTATATGGTACTTCATTTACCATTTATACGGACCATAAGAGCTTGAAGTTCTTATTCACCCAAGCGGAGCTAAATATGAGGGATGGACTTGCTCAAGGACTATGACTGCGAGATAGAGTACCATCCGGGGAAGGCGAACCTGACAGCTGACGCCTTGAGTAGGAAGGTGAAGTATACCATGGAGGATGTTATTCAGTTATCAGCCATGATGACTTCTTGTTGTCATCTGGGATATGAATTTGATGTGGACACATCACCGGTACATGTATCGACCCTGTTGGCAGAGCCGGACATCTTTGAATCTATCAGGAAAGCTCAAAAGTCAGACGTTGAGGTGCAGAGATGGTTATCATTATCACATCTGGGTCAGTCATCAAAGTTCAGAGTGGCAGAAGATGGTTCCTTGAGGCTTGGTAATCGTTGGGTAGTGCCGAGGGCACTGGAGTTGCGTCAAGGGATCTTGCATCGTGCACATAGCAGCAAGTTTAGCATACATCAAGGTGGGAGAAAGATGTACAAGGACTTGTGTGACCAGTTTTGGTGGAGGCGGATGAAAAGAGACGTCGTCACATTTGTCAAGAAGTGTTTGATTTGTCAGCAAGTAAAAGTGGAGAGGCAGAGGCTCGGTGGCGAGTTGAAGAGTTTAGAGATACCGGAGTGGAAGTGGGAACACATATCTATGGACTTCGTGACCCACTTGCCAAGGACTGCCTCGGGATATGATGCGATCTGGGTGATCGTGGATAGATTGACGAAGGTGGCTCTCTTCATCCCTTATTGTATGTCGTACACATACTTAAAGATGTCCCAATTGTATGTACGGGACGTGGTAAGGTTACATGGGGTTCCAGTCTCGATTGTGTCTGACAGAGACCCATGGTTCACATCACATTTTTGGGAAGGTCTTCAGTCAGCTTTGGGTACGGAGGTTAGACTGAGTACAGCTTATCACCCTCAGACAGATGGTCAGACAGAGCGTACCATACAGACGCTCGAAGATATGTTGAGGGCATGTGTATTGGAGTTTGATACTCCATGGCAAGATTCAGTGCCACTGGTAGAGTTCTCTTATACTAACAGCTACCAGGCGAGCATTCAGATGGCTCCATTCGAAGCTCTTTACGGTCGATGTTGTAGGTCGCCGTTATACTGGGAGGACTTGACTAGTAAGACGGTCGGGGGATCGGAATTGTTCGAGAAATGGAAGAGAAGATCAAAGTGATTCGTCAGAAATTGAAAGCGGCTCAGGATAGGCAAACAACCTACGCTAATAAACGGCGGCGACCGTTGGAATTCCAAGTGGCAGATAAGGTCTTCTTGAAGATCTCACCTTTCAGAGGTGTGGTTCGTTTTGGTATGCGCGGGAAGTTGTCTCCGAGGTATGTTGGGCCATATGAGATATTGCAGCGTATCGGTACTTTGGCTTACCGTTTGACTCTACCGCCGTCATTGTCTGGTATACATGACGTCTTTCATGTCTCTATGCTACGGAAGTATGAGCCAGATCCGTCTCATGTTTTACAGCCCTCAGAGGTTCAGTTGGGTTCAGATGTGTCCTACGTGGAACGACCGGTTAGAATTCTGGATCGAGAGGATCACAAACTTCGGAGCAAGGTTATACCGATGGTAAAGGTTCAGTGGGATCGTAGGGGTGTCGAGGAGGCCACGTGGGAGACGGAGCAGCATATGGTGCAGCATTACCCGGAACTATTTTCTGGTATGTGATTTATGTTTAGTTTCGTTTTGGGTAAGTGCATGCGATTTCGAGGTCGAAATCTTATAAGTAGGGGAGTATTGTGATATCCCCGAAATGATTAATTGCAATTTGGGCATTAATTATGTTACATGATGAATTATGGTGATAATTGAATTATGTGTTGAAATTAAGTATCTTGTTGAAATGCTTAGTCACATGGTAGGCGTGACCTGGGGGTTGCATTTCGGGGTGCATGTTGTGCATGTTGGGAAATTGGATGTTAGCATGATTTAATTGTAATGGTTGGCATTTATTTGGAAAACATTAAATTATTGGGAGTTGGGTGCATTTTTGTAAAATGCTTTTAAAATACCATGTTGGGGTATTTTATACATCATGTTAATTAATGGGGTGCAATTTAATTAACAACTCTTATAACCCCACTATACCCCTTTTTATTTCACTTTACCCCTCACTTTATCAAATCCCCAACACACTCTCCAAACCCTACCTTTTTCCTCCCATTTTCGAGTTTGGCTTCAAGGGGGAAGAGAAGTCCTTGCAAAAACTTTATTCTTGTGATTTTTGGTAAGATTTGAGGCCTAGGAAGGACATATATCATTCCTTGTTGTTTTTGTATGGATCTATTTTGTTTTGGGTTGACATTTGAGTTTGAAAATGGGTTTTTTTTTTTGGTTGGTATGATTTTTGGTTGGGTGTAGGATTTTTGGGGTTGTTTAATGGTGTAGATTGAAGGTTTAAGGTGTTTTTTATGTTTTTGGTTTGTTGGTATAAGTGTTGGTGATGTTGGTGAAGAATTTATGGTGCAAAAATGGTGATTTTCGATGTGCAGGGATTGGCGATCGATCGCCCGTTTTTGGGGATCGATCACGAGCCAGCAGTAGGCTCCAGAAGCATTCGGCGATCGATCGCCACTTTTGGGCGATCTGTGATGCCCCGAAATTAATTAATTGCGATTAAGGCATTAATTATGTTTATATGATGAATCATGTGGTAATTGATTTATGTGTTGGGTAATGAGATGTTAGCATGATTTAATTGTGTTGATTATTAAATATGAGGAAGATGTGATTTTAGATGAAGTTTAGTGCATTTTGTCAAGATGCTTTTAAAATACCATGTTGGGGTGTTTTATACATCATGTTAAATTTGGGGTGCATTTTTTTTAATTAAATTAAACAACCCCTTTTAATCCTATACCCATCACTTTAACCCCACTTTACCATTCACTTTTTAAAACCCCCAAAATCACTTCCCAACCCCAAACCCTTCCCATTTTCGAGATCCACCAAAGAAGGAGAAGGAAAGCTTCACAAAAACTTTGTTTGTGTGATCTTTGTTAGGATTTGGAGCCTACAAGAGGTATGGAACCATTCCTAAAAGTTTTATGATGTTTGGTGTTGAAATGGGTTAAATTTTGATGATTTATGTGGGTTTGTTTTGGGTATATGTTGTTTATGGTTGGGGTATGATTTTTGAAGTGTTTTATGTGGGTTTTAGTGGGTTATGATGTTATTGATGTTGTAGGGAAGTTTGGATTTGTAAGTTATGAAGAAAGGTTTGAAAAATGCTCATTAATGGCAATTTTTCGATGTACAGGTGCTGGCGATCGATCGCGAGCCAGCAGTGGGCGCCAGTAGCGTTTGGCGATCGATCGCCACCTTTGGGCGATCGAAGTGGCGATCGATCGCCAAGATGCAAAAATTTGAGCCTCGTCCAGTATGATCTCGCGATCGATCATGCCTGGGCGGCGATCGATCGCGAGGTGTAAAAATGTGCATTTTTGATTTTTTTGTGGGATTTTTGGATATTGGACCATGATTAGCTTCTAATATCAATTTGTATGGTTATGTAGAACCATCCCAAGTACCCACAACCTCAAGGAGATAAAGCTCTCCGATTTCTCCACTTTTGGGATTAAGGTACGTAAGAAACGTACGAGCATCGGACGGTAAACCATACCCCTCTATTTAATGATGATGTTTATGATGATGATGTTTATGATGATGATGTTTATGATGATGATGTTTATGATGATGTTTACGATGATGATGTTTACGATGATATTTATGAGGATGATGTTTATGATGACGATGTTTATGATGATGATTATGATGATGTTTACGATGATGATGTTTATGATGACGTTTATGATGATGATGTTTATGATAAGTAAGTTTATGATAAGGTCATACGGCGTATATGATTGGGTAAGACGCCCATGTGGTAAGATGCCACCCAATGTATGTGAGTGGGTAAGATGCCCCTGTGGTAAGATGCCACACAATGTTTATGATATGGTAAGACGACATATGATTGGGTAAGATGCCCATGTGGTAAGATGCCACACGATGATTATGTTATGGTAAGATGCCATACAATGGGGGTAAGATGCCCTTCTATATGAACAAGAATCAGGGATAACAAAGGAAGTTGAAGAACGACCAATAACGTTTACTTAACTAAGATGCTATGCATTACTGTATGTCTTTTAATATCATGTTAAGTAAATATGTGTATGCTCACGATGTGTTGTCCCTGTAGGTACACTTTTGGACCGAAGGGCCTACGGTCGGGTTCAGGCGGTGAGCTAAAAGGGAACAAGATGAATATAGGATGCATGATTTTGGTAGTCTCTACTATAGGAGTAGTACAAATCTATAACTTTAACATTTATTATTGGGAATGTAACTAAATAGCTTTTGGAAATTTTATTTTGGCCTGTAATCTTCTTAGCTCAAGCTACAACCGAAACCCTTAAGAGGCTATAAATGCATGTTCTGTCCATTATATGTGTACTATATGATGTTAAGGTAGGAAGACCCTACATTAGTGGTATCAGAGCAGTGGTTAGATAACCCGGGAACGAGTGAAGGGTAGCCTTAGCAATAAGTTGGCTAGGTGCTTACTTTTAAACATGTTGTGTGCATATGTTGCATATGAAGTACATGCTCACATGTTATGCCTTTCTAACGATGTGTATATGAACTGCTTTTGGATCTTGTTGTTAACCCTTGTGTTGCAGTATGGCAGCAAACGTGGAGGTAGGTGACGCAGTGAGCGTCAATGCAAGTGCGGGGCGTACGAATCCCCTACCCCCGCCAGCTTTTGATGATGAACCGTCCGAACAAAAGTTGTTGCCAGGGGAGCTAAGCTTAACTCAATTTCTTGCATACCGACCCCTAACCCTTGAAGGAACCGAAACAGGGGAATGAGCTGAGGAATGGTTAGAAAGAATAGAACAAATCTTTGTGGCAGCCCCATGTGCGAAGACAGCATGGATACGGTTAGCAGAGTTCCAATTGGCCAAGAAGGCACTAATGTGGTGGAAGACCACTGTGGTAGAGCAAGAGGCTCAAGGTCATGAAGTTAATTGAAAAATGTTTCGAACTCGCTTTCTGAATCGTTATTTCTCGGCTGCTGCACGACAGGCTAAGGAAGATGAATTTACTCACCTCAAGCAAGGTAATATGTCAGTGTCAGATTATGCTCTTCAGTATTGCTCCTTACTCAGATATGTACCTCACATCGCCACGAGCACTCAAGCAAAGATGAGGAACTTCATGAAGGGCTTGAGGCCGGAGCTGTACGATAGGGTGATTACTTATGGCCCTACTTGTTTTGACGATGCACTCTCACGGGCTGAGCTAGCCGAACTGGGAGTGGGTGCATACCCTGATGTTGTACCACCGTCAGCACCCTCTCAGAAATCCACTCCAGATAATTTGAAGCCAAGGAGTGATCAGTTCAAGTCAAGGGGGAACACATCGGCGTCAAGGTTCAGCGGTAAGAGGCCCGACAGTAGATGGAAAGGAAACCGTAGGAGTGATGCCCCATCTGGAAGGGGGCAGTCTCAGGGAGACAGATCCGGGAAGGTCCAGTGCACTCTTTGTGGGCAACCACATCTGACGAAAGATTGTGTAGGATGTTATGTTTGTGGCGACAAAGGCCACTTTGCTAGACAGTGTCCCAACAGGGGAAGTCAACAGGGTTCTGCGGGGAGGCCTACGGATAGGACAGCACAGCATAGACCCCCATTCGTGCCGAGACAGTATGGAGGTCAGCCTATGGGGCCACCTCAAGGGCAAGTCTATGCATTGACGAGGGAGCAGGCTTCAGCGGCTCCGGAGGAGGTTATAGCGGGTACGTGTCTTTTATTTACGCACCCTGCTTTTATATTGATCGACACAGGTGCGTCACACTCTTTTGTGTCGACAAGTTTTGTGGAAAGGCACCACATATGCACTTGTCGCCCACGCCTCTTATAGTCTCGACCCCCGCTGGAAGAAGCATGATTACTGATCGGATCGTCTACGATGGCCTCATTTATTTTGAGGATAAAGAACTAAGGACAGATTTGATTGTTCTGGGAATGTCAGATTTTGACTGCATTCTGGGCATTGATGTTCTGAACAGGTATCAGGCAGTTGTGAACTGCAGGCAGAGGACTGTACGGTTCAAATCTGATATGGGAGTTCCATGGACGTTCTATGGGGATGGTTATCGCTCTAAGATTCCGTTGATATCTGCTGTCAAGATGGCGCAGTTGTTGGAACGAGGCCATACAGGATATTTCATTTATGCCGTTGATGTTACGGAAAAGAAAGAAGAAGTAAAAGTTGAGGATGTGCCCGTAGTGGCGGAGTTCCCTGATGTCTTTCCGGAGGAGATTCCCGGATTCCCACCGACGAGAGAGGTCGAGTTTGGGATTGAGTTATTACCGGGGACGTCTGCCATTTCTCGTGCCCCTTATAGGATGGCACCAGCGGAGCTCAGGGAATTAAAGATTCAGTTGCAAGAGCTCCTTGATAAAGGCTATATACGCCCTAGCGTATCGCCCTGGGGAGCACCAGTTTTATTTGTGAAGAAGAAAGATGGTTCGATGCGTTTGTGCATCGATTACAGACAACTGAACAAAGCTACAGTGAAGAATAAGTACCCACTTCCGAGGATCGATGACTTGTTTGATCAGTTGCAGGGTAAGAGGCTCTACAGTAAGATCGATCTGAGGTCGGGGTACCATCAGATTCAAGTAAGGGAAGATGATGTCCAGAAGACAGCCTTCAGGACTAGGTATGGGCACTATGAATTCCTAGTCATGCCTTTTGGAGTGACAAATGCCCCGGCTGTTTTCATGAGTTTGATGAACAGGGTGTTCCAGCCATATTTGGATCAATTCGTCATAGTTTTCATTGACGATATACTCATCTACTCCCGGACCGAAGAAGATCATGTGCGGCACTTGAGGACAGTACTTCAGATCCTTAGGGATCATCAGTTATATGCAAAGCTCAGCAAATGCGAGTTCTGGCTGAGCAGTGTAGTATTCTTGGGTCATGTTATATCTAGCAGCGGGATATCTGTGGATCCCAGGAAGATTGAAGCTGTGATGGAGTGGGCAGCACCCACTTCTGTACCCGAGATACGGAGTTTCCTTGGCTTAGCAGGTTATTACCGACGTTTTGTCGAAGGATTTTCTAAGATCGCTAAGCCGCTAACACAGCTGACTCAGAAAGGAGTCCCATTCTTTTGGTCCGAAGCATGCGAGGAAAGCTTCCAAGAATTGAAACGTCGTTTGACGACAGCGCCAGTGTTGGTGATTCCTTCTGAGAATAAGAAGTTTGCCTTGTACACGGATGCATCATTGCAAGGTTTGGGTTGTGTTGACACAAGATAAGCACGTGGTGGCTTATGCTTCGAGGCAGTTGAAGCCTCATGAGACCAGATACCCAGTCCATGATCTGGAACTGGCGGCTATCATCTTCGCCTTGAAGATTTGGCGTCATTATCTTTATGGTACGACGTTTACCATCTATACGGACCATAAGAGCCTGAAATTTCTATTCACTCAGGCTGAACTGAATATGCGTCAAAGAAGATGGATGGATTTGCTCAAGGATTATGACTGTGAGATTGAGTACCATCCGGGTAAAGAAAATTTGATAGCAGACGCCTTAAGTCGGAAGGTGAAGAGTACTGCTGAAGACGCTATGTGTTTATCAGCGATGATGACTTCTTATTGCCATCTGGGCTATGATTTTGATGTGGACACATCGCCAGTGCGAGTGTCGACCTTATTGGCTGAGCTAGACATTTTTGAGGCTATCAGGAAAGCCCAGAGGTCAGATGAGGAGGTTCAGAGATGGTCATCGATAGCACTTCGAGGTCATCCAACAAAGTTTAGAGTGGCTGAAGATGATTCTTTAAGACTGGACAACCGATGGGTAGTCCCAAATGCGCCGGGATTGCGTAAAGGAATCTTAGAACGAGCTCATAGTAGCCGGTTCAGTATCCACCCCGGAGGAAGAAAGATGTATAAGGACTTGAGTGGTCAATTCTGGTGGAGACGCATGAAGCGTGATGTGATCACTTTTGTTAAGAGATGTTTGATCTGCCAGCAAGTAAAGGCAAAAAGGCAAAGGCCTGGTGGCGAGCTGAAGAGCTTGGAGGTACCTAAGTGGAAGTGGGAGCATATATCTATGGACTTCGTGACCCACTTGCCAAGGTCGGCCTCTGGATTTGATGCGATCTGGGTGATCGTGGATAGGCTGACGAAGGTAGCTCATTTCATCCCTTACAGTATGACTTTCACGTATCTAAAGATAGCCCAATTATATGTACGGGATGTAGTGAGGTTACACGGGGTTCCAGTCTCGATCGTGTCTGACAGAGACCCAAGGTTTACTTCTCATTTCTGGGAGGGTCTCCAGACAGCTTTGGGCACCGAGGTGAGACTGAGTACAGCTTATCACCCTCAGACAGACGGCCAAACGGAGCGTACTATTCAGACGCTCGAAGAAATGCTGAGGGCATGTGTTTTGGAGTTTGATACTCCATGGCAAGAGTCTATACCACTGGTAGAGTTCTCCTATAATAACACCTATCAGGCGAGCATTCAAATGGCCCCTTTTTAAGCTCTTTACGGACGACGATGTAGGTCACCGCTGTATTGGGAGGACTTGACGAGTAAAGCGGTCGGAGGACCGGATATGATTAAGGACATGGAGGAAAAGATTAAGATGATACGCTTAAAGATAAAAGCGGCCCAAGATAGGCAAGCAGCCTACGCCAATAAGCGACGACGGCCGCTAGAATTCCAAGTAGGAGACAAGGTTTTCTTGAAAATCTCGCCCTTCAGGGGTGTGGTCCGTTTTGGTATGCGGGGAAAGTTATCTCCGAGATATGTCGGACCGTATGAGGTATTGCAGCGTATTGGTACATTGGCTTACCGTTTGGCTCTACCGCCGTCTTATCTAGAATTCATGATGTCTTCCATGTTTCTATGTTGAGAAAGTATGAGCCAGACCCGTCTCATGTTTTACAGCCTAATGAAGTGCAGTTGGATTCAGATGTATCCTACGTTGAACGACTGGTCAGAATTCTGGATCGTTAGGATCGCAGATTACGAAGTAAAGTTATACCGATGGTCAAAGTTCAGTGGGATCGTCGGGGTGTCGAGGAGGCTACGTGGGAGACGGAACGGCATATGGTGCAGCATTACCCGGAACTATTTTCTGGTATGGTTTATGTTTAGTTTCTCTATGGGTAAGTGCATGCGATTTCGAGGACGAAATCTTATAAGTAGGGGAGTAATGTGATGCCCCGAAATTAATTAATTGCGATTAAGGCATTAATTATGTTTATATGATGAATCATGTGGTAATTGATTTATGTGTTGGGTAATGAGATGTTAGCATGATTTAATTGTGTTGATTATTAAATATGAGGAAGATGTGATTTTAGATGAAGTTTAGTGCATTTTGTCAAGATGCTTTTAAAATACCATGTTGGGGTGTTTTATACATCATGTTAAATTTGAGGTGAATTTTTTTTAATTAAATTAAACAACCCCTTTTAATCCTATACCCATCACTTTAACCCCACTTTACCATTCACTTTTTAAAAACCCCCAAAATCACTTCCCAACCCCAAACCCTTCCCATTTTCGAGATCCACCAAAGAAGGAGAAGGAAAGCTTCACAAAAACTTTGTTTGTGTGATCTTTGTTAGGATTTGGAGCCTACAAGAGGTATGGAACCATTCCTAAAAGTTTTATGATGTTTGGTGTTGAAATGGGTTAAATTTTGATGATTTATGTGGGTTTGTTTTGGGTATATGTTGTTTATGGTTGGGGTATGATTTTTGAAGTGTTTTATGTGGGTTTTAGTGGGTTATGATGTTATTGATGTTGTAGGGAAGTTTGGATTTGTAAGGTATGAAGAAAGGTTTGAAAAATGCTCATTAATGGCGATTTTTCGATGTATAGGTGCTGGCGATCGATCGCCCGTTTTTGGCGATCGATCGCGAGCCAGCAGTGGGCTCCAGTAGCGTTTGGCAATCGATCGCCACCTTTGGGCGATCGATCGGTGAGGCTGGCGATCGATTGCGTCAAAAGTGGCGATCGATCGCCAAGATGCAAAAATTTGAGCCTCGTCCAGTATGATCTCGCGATCGATCGGGCCTGGGCGGCGATCGATCGCGAGGTGTAAAAATGTGCATTTTTGATTTTTTGTGGGATTTTTGGATATTGGACCATGATTAGCTTCTAATATCAATTTGTATGGTTATGTAGAACCATCCCAAGTACCCACAACCTCAAGGAGATAAAGCTCTCCGATTTCTACACTTTTGGGATTAAGGTACGTAAGAAACGTACGAGCATCGGACGGTAAACCATACCCCTATATTTAATGATGATGTTTATGATGATGATGTTTATGATGATGATGTTTATGATGATGTTTACAATGATGATGTTTACGATGATATTTATGAGGATGATGTTTATGATGATGTTTATGATGACGATGTTTATAATGATGATTATGATGATGCTTACGATGATGATGTTTATGATAAGTAAGTTTATGATAAGGTCATACGACATATATGATTGTGTAAGACGCCCATGTGGTAAGATGCCACCCAATGTATGTGAGTGGGTAAGATGCCCCTGTGGTAAGATGCCACACAATGTTTATGATATGGTAAGACGCCATATGATTGGGTAAGATGCCCATGTGGTAAGATGCCACACGATGATTATGTTATGGTAAGATGCCATACAATGGGGGTAAGATGCCCTTCTACATGAACAAGAATCATGGATAACAAAGGAAGTTGAAGAACGACCAATAACTTTTACTTAACTAAGATGCTATGCATTACTGTATGTCTTTTAATATCATGTTAAGTAAATATGTGTATGCTCACGATGTGTTGTCCCTGTAGGTACACTTTTGGACCGAGGGCCTAGGGTCGGGTTCAGGCAGTGAGCTAAAAGGGAACAAGATGAATATAGGATGCAGGATTTTGATAGTCTCTACTCTAGGAGTAGTATAAATCTATAACTTTAACATTCATTATTGGGAATGTAACAAAATAGCTTTTGGAAATTTTATTTTGGCCTGTAATCTTCTTGGCTCAAGCTACAACCGGAACCCTTAAGAGGCTATAAATGCATGTTCTTTCCATTATATGTGTACTATATGATGTTAAGGTAGGAAGACCCTACACGATCGATCAGCGAGGCTGGCGATCGATCGCGCCAAATGTGGCGATCGATCGCCGAAGGATAAATTTTTTGGCATCGGGCAGAATGATCTCGCGATCGATCGCGCCCTTGCGGCGATCGATCGCGAGATGCAAAATATTGTGTTTTTGGATATTTTTGTGGAATTTTTGATATTGGACTATAATTGGCTTCTAATATTGATTTGTATGGTTGTGTAGAACCATCCCAGGTACCAACAACTTCAAGAAGATAAAGTTCTTCAACTTCTCCACTCTTGAAACTAAGGTACGTAGTGAGACGTACGGGCATCGGACGGTAAAATGTGTTCCTATGCTTTTGGTTACATATATATCGTGGACAAGTGTGGATTACGAAATGTGTTGATATATATATTGAGATAATGGTGATGCATTATGATTGTGGACTCAAGTGTTATGTTTATATATGTGGTTAGAAATGTTTGATTGTTCCGGTGGTTGTTATATACGAGCGAGGGAGGTACTTGCCGCTGTCATATGAAGCGATGGTAATATGATATTTGCCACTGTCATGTCGATGCGATGTACATGCCGCTGTCATTGTCGAAGCGAGGGTATCATATGATGCCGCTATATGTCGAAGCGAGAGGTCCTAAAATTCCGCTGTTGTAATAGGACCGGAACAGTCAAATTTCTAGTGATTAATGTGGATTATTGTGGTTATAACTGGAACGTGGTATCGATCATTATATTGTGAACTAATGATTTGTGCATGAGTTTATGAAACAGGAACAACAATGAAAATGTGCTAATGTGGTAAATCAGGGAGCATACATACATACATACATATCTCATGCAATTAATTATGTTATTGTGCTTGGATTTTGTTGAATGGTGATGTATATGCTCATGGTAAGTTGTTCCTGTAGGTACACTTTTGGACTTGGAGGGCTATGGGCCGGGTTGAGGTAGTGAGCTACGAGGAGCATTACTGAATTAGGATACAAGATTTTTGGATAGTCTCTACTCCAGTAGTAGTGTAAATCTATATTATTAACATTCATTATTGGAAATGTAATTAATTAACTTTGGAAGTTTATTTTTGGCATGTAATCCTGTTAGCTCAAGGCTACAACCGGAACCATAACTTGTCTTTTAATACATGTTGGCCCTATTTACATGTTTATTACACTGTTAAGGTAGAGAGGCCTTACATGAGATAACCTTGGAATTTAGTTTTTGGTGGGATCTGGGGTCCGGAGTACTTTGTACTGGGGCTGGTAATGGAATTTGAGTTGGAGAGATAATTATTGAAAATAGATGATTTTAATGAGTCGTGATGTAATTGTGGGTATTCGTATTTTGGAGCCTTGGTGCTATATATACCAAGTGGACTCGGTGTTCAGTCATTTGGATCTCATTTCTCTCACTCTCACCAGCGCTCCCCTTTCCCAACCCATTTCCCCTCTCTTATCCTCATGGAAGAATCGAGCAAGGCTCGATCTCGGAGAGAGATTTCTCGAAGATGATGAGGTATTATTTCCCCCTAGTCTTTACCTTCATTTTGATTGTAGAATTGTGGTGTTTGGGAAGGATTTGAGTTGGGTTTATGAAATTTATTTTTTTAAAATTTTTGGGTTGTTGTGTTTTGGGGTTGATTTATAGCCCCTTGTTAAGGATTTATGTGGTATGGGGTGTGAGGATTGTTGTTGGGGAAAATTTTGCAAGAAAAATGCCATTTTTGACTGATAGAGGTCGAGGCGATCGATCCCTAGGGCGGAGCGATCGATCGCCGCGACGTTGGTGAAATTTTAAGGAAGATGAACAGTGAGGCGATCGACCTCCTCAAAGGAAGCGATCGATCGCCATGAGTCAGTGGCCAAATACATTGAGAGGCGACCGGTCTCCTGGAATGGAGCTATCGATCGCCCGTGCCTAGTTTTCAGAGGCGACCGATCGCCTAGGATGAAGCGATCGATCGCCAGTGCCGTTTTGTGGGGATTATTTTCGTGTTGAGTTTTCGATGCATGCTTCGCCCGGGGTCTTTTAAATGGTTAATCGTCATGGATGACGATATAATTGGGGTTTGTGAACGTGCTTGGGCACGTGGTTGCATGCTTGAATTTAATTATGGATTATTAATCGTGTTTAGCACATAATTCATCGGTCACGGGACCAAGGCAAAATTGGATTCGAACTACGGAATTATAAGGTACATATAACGTACGAGCATAGCCTTTTATGTAATTGCAATTGTTGAATGCATGGTACATTATATTGCAATAAATGGATAGACATTGGGAATTATATGGTGCCGCTTTTGAGCGAGCAATGGTTGGATGTTGTCGCCTTTGAGCGAACATCGGAAATGACGCCACTGCTGTTGAGCATGCGTGAGAATAAAATGCCGCTATTGTAGAGCGAGCGATGAGATAGAACTATGGAACCATAAGTGAAGTATATGGAATACCTATAATCATTGTTTAATGATTTGATATTATTGATTTTGATATCGGTATGTGGCAAACGGATTTGTTAATCAATGTAACGATTAACTGGTATTTGGGAATTTGATGGTTTCAGTTATTTTGAGAACATGAACAGCATAGGGGATCCCGGATGAGGGTGATGCCATCCAGGGAGTGTCTTTTAATATTCATACCATTTACTTGTGTAAATTATTAAATGTAAGATTGTACTTATTGGATTTGGGATATTGGTATGCTCACCCCGTGTGGGGGCTATCTCTGTTGGGGTAGGTGATTAGGTACATCGATGGCTATGGAGTTGAGCTCGAGCTATGGAATGGAGATGCTTCCAGGGATCGAAGTACCAGTGACGGTAATGAGCACCGTGTTTTATACATTTGATACATACATACTTGTTTGATGCTCGCATGTGAGCACTATTATGTGTATATGGCATGTATAAAAAGGCAAGGGCCTTTCTCTCTTCATTTATGAGTCGTATGCAATTACTGATTGACTTGCTAAATGAACTGAGAACATGTTAGTGTATTATAATGGTGCATGATATGTATGTTGTCATGCCTCGATGTGACGTATACATGTGTGATATGATTATGTAATTATGATTAATTACAGTACGATGTAGACTCGGATTCGGATTGAGCGGAGCAGGAGTAAAGCCATGTGTGAATGAAATTTAGTTGGAATTAACAACATGAATATGTATATGTGAGAAATTAAAGAAGGTGAGGTCATAACATAGACATATGCCAATGCATCACATAGTTGGATATGTCTTTACATTTACCATGCATTTGAGGGGATTTGCATTTGAAGTTGAGTTTACATGTGGTGTGTTTGTGAGTTGCACGTCATGTGAATTTGAGTTTGAGGTAGAGGAGTTTATATGAAGGTATAATCATATTTGTAAAAACATACAACACCAAGCCTCACTTAGTAATCTCTACACAAGCACCTCTCCAAACCCTTGTTGGTTCTTGCATCTTTTGCTTGGATTTCACTTGGTCATCAAGCTAGAAAGTAGAGTGAAGTGATTTCATAACTTTTTGGTAAGGAATTTATGATTTTAAGCTTGGATATGTAGTTATCTAGGAATGTATGAACTTAAGTACCAAGTGTTCATGGCTGGAATTCCTACTTGTTATTATGCAAAGTATTGAGTTCTATGATAATAAAAACATGTTAATTTGATATTAGAGATTGCATGAAACATGTTTGAATGTGAAATTTTAGTAGTAGAATAAGAACCATGAAGATAAGCTCAAAATTGCCATGTTCTGAATTTTCTGGACATCGGCGACCGATCGCCGAGAACAGAGAAATTATAAGGCGGTGAAAACATATGGCGATCGATCGGTGAAAATCAGGCGATCGATCGCGAGGAAACAGAACACTTTGGCGATCGATCGCAAGATAGTGGCGATCGATCCCGATTGAACAGAACAGTATGGCGATCGATCGGTGAAATGTGGCGATCGATCGCCAGGGTCAAGATTTTGAAAAATATTATATTTTTGTAGAATTTGATTTTGAAACCATTGTAACATGTTATATTGTTCATATTGTTGTAGCATCATCACATGGGACGGGGCAACGAGGCGGTTAGACATTGACGCCTAATTTATATCGTTTGTGTCGCAGAACAGCTATGTTTTGACGTACGAGTATATGATATTGTTGTGATGATGATGTGAGCATGGTATCATATGATTAGTGACATCATATGCATGTGCATTCATGATATTATATTGTTGAGATGGATGCACGATAGATGTGTAGCATATGCTTTGGCGGAGATCGGTGCCACGATAGATATACCAGTGTTGGGTATATGCTTTGGCTGGGATTGTTGCCACGATAGGTATGCTACATATGCTTTTGTATGAGAGATATACGCCGGTTGGGCATATGCTCTGGCTGTTATAACATGTGAGGACGGTACTATGATATGTGCTGCTAATATGAAGATGTGAGGAGGTTCCACTGACATATTGAGCTGAGATAGACATATCATATTGGTCTGGTTATAACAGGATGAGGAATGAGACATGTCATGACATATTTGCATTTGATGATGCATGATACATGACAATCACATATGATGTTTCTAGTGCTTTATCGTTTATGTTGTATTGATATCGCACTGGGATTGTTATTTATCTATACTCATGTTGTGTGATTGTTTCTGTAGGGACTCATAGACGTGGGAGGACGGGATTGTGAGTCTATTCCGCTGTGAGTTGAACCACTGCATAGGAGTTGTACTAGTCTAGGTTGTTTTACGGTACATATGATGTATATTATGATAGGATTTTTGTAAGTATTGTAACAACCTAACATGAATAAACTCTTAATCAGTGTATGATTTACTTAATTCTTACTCACATATGGATAATGAACTGATACATAATGGATTAAGTAACGAGGACCCCACATTAGTGGTACCAGAGCAGTGGTTCGAGAACGGGGTGAACAAGGGTAGAGGAAGTGTATTAGGGAGTTGCTTAATCACTTGAAAGCATGTTGAGAATAATGATATGATGTTATATTGACATGCTTTATATATGTGTTTGTTGTTGGTAATCCTGTATTTGCAGTCATGGCAGACAGAGTACCTCATGATGATGTTGGGGATGCCATGAGTGGCAACGCTATTGTTGGATTGGTGCCTGTGCCACCACCACCATTTGGGCAAGGGTCAGTGGAACAGGTACTGTCACCTGTGGAGTTGACTTTGACACAGTTTCTGAGTTATCAGCCACCTCGCTTTGAGGGTACTGAATCAGGGGAACAAGCAGAGGAATGGTTGGAACGTATTGAACAAATCTTTGTGTCAGCACCATGTGCCAAGTACGCCTGGATATGTTTGGCCGAATTCCAGTTGGCGAAGAAAGCTATGATGTGGTGGAAAGGCACATTGATTGAGCTGAGAGCTCAAGGACAGACAGTGAATTGGGATGTTTTCAGAACTCGGTTTCTTGATCACTATTTCTCTGTGGCTGCAAGGCAGAGGAAATAAGATGAGTTCACAAATCTGAAACAGGAATCAATGACAGTGTCTGATTATGCTGTGCAGTATTCTTCATCATTACGGTATGTACCACATATCGCTGCAAACACAAAGGCAAAGATCAGACAGTTTGTGAAGGGCTTGAGGCCTGAGTTGTTTGATAGGGTAATTTCTAATAACCCTACGTCATATGGAGAAGCACTGACTAGAGCTGAGATGGCTAAGATTGCCGTTTGTGTGTATAAGGATGTAGGACAATCACAACCACCTACATCAGAAAGTATGAGACCTAGAGGAGAACCGTTTAAATCATCACGAGGAGGTGCATCTTCCTCTAGATTTAGTGGAAAGCGGTTTACTATGCGAAAGGGTGGTGAACGAGGTACCAAGGGACAGTCCCAAGGTCGTAGTAGTAGCAGTGGTCGAGGGTTACAATGTTTTAAATGTGGAGGGCCACATTTTAAAAGAGATTGTCCACAACTTGATACTCCAGTTTGTTTTCGTTGTGGAGGACATGACACATGATTAGAGATTGTCCTCAAGCTGGGGGACAACAGATGAGAGGGAATATGTCAGAAAGTACAGTGCAGCAGAGACCATAGGGTGTTCCACGGACTGGTGGAGGACAGAGAACTGGACCACCTCAAGCTCAGGTGTATGCACTGAACAAGGAGCAAGCAGTGGCAGCTCCTGATGATGTGATTGCGGGTAAGTGTAGTTTATTTACTTATCCTGCTTTACTTTTGATTGATATTGGTGCATCACATTCATTTGTTGCACAAGTGTTTATTGACCGGTATCATTTATGCTCGTCTCCATTGTTGGTGCCTCTATATTCTCGACACCCATGGGAACTACTGTGATGGCTTGTCAGAGAGTATCTGATTGTGTTATTCAGTTTGATACTGAGTATGAGATACAGGCCGATTTGATTGTGTTAGACATGATGGATTTTGATTGTATTCCTGGTATTGACATGTTGAGCAGATATAAAACTATTGTAGATTGTTGTCAGAAAACAGTAAGATTTCAGTCTAATACTGGAATTCAATGGAGCTTCTATGGACAAGGATCACGTGCCAAGATTCCATTGATATCGGCTCTTCGAATGTCCCGTTTTGTTAGAACGTGGACATATGGGATATGTGATATATGCTATCGATGTCACAGATAAGAAAGTAGAAAGAAGAGTGGAGGATATACCAATGGTTGCAGGGTATGCAGATGTATTTCAAGATGAGATTCCTGGATTTCCACCAAGTCGAGAAGTGGAATTTGGTATTGAGTTAGTACCTGGTACTTCTGCAATTTCACGAGCACCATATCGAATGGCACCTTCGGAATTGAGAGAGTTGAAAACTCAATTACAAGATCTATTGGACAAGGGGTACATACGTCCTAGTGTATCGCCTTGGGGTGCTCCGGTATTGTTTGTCAAGAAGATGGATGGTTCAATGCGACTTTGCATTGACTATAGACAGTTGAACAAGGTAACCATAAAGACTAAATATCATCTTCCTCGTATTGATGATTTGTTTGATCAGTTACAGGGATCTACGATATATTCTAAGATTGATTTGAGATCTGGTTATCATCAAATACGTGTGAGGGAAGGAGATGTACATAAGACAGCATTTAGAACTCGCTATGGACATTATGAGTTCCTAGTGATGTCATTTGGTGTGACGAATGCTCCAGCTGTCTTCATGAGCTTGACGAATCGATTTTGCCAGGAATACCTTGATCAATTTGTCATTGTGTTCATTAATGATATATTGATCTATTCTCGGAGTGAAAACGAACATGTCCAACATTTGCATCTGGTGTTATAGTTATTGAGAACACATCAGTTATATGCCAAAATCAGTAAGTGTGAGTTTTGGTTGACCAGTGTAGGATTTTTGGGACATGTGGTCTCTAAAGATGGTAGATCAGTTGATCCGAGAAAGATAGAAGCGGTGTTGAATTGGTCATCACCTACTTCTGTGCCAGAGATTCGCAGTTTCATGGGTTTGGCTGGATACTATAGATAGTTTGTTGAAGGATTTTTAGCAATTGCCAAACCACTCACACAGCTGACACAGAAGGGAGTACCATTTAGATGGTCAGACACATGTGAGCATAGTTTTTAGGAATTGAAACATCGGTTAACTACTCCTCCAATGTTGATTATTCCATCAGAGCATGACAGGTTTGCTCTTTATACTGTTGTATCATTACTTGGGTTAGGTTGTGTATTGATGCAGGATAAACATGTAGTGGCTTATGCATCACGACAGTTGAAGCCACATGAAATGAAATATCCAGTGCATGATTTGGAATTGGCAGCCATTGTCTTTGCATTGAAGATATGGCGACACTATTTATATGGTACGTCGTTCACCATTTATACTGATCATAAAAGTTTAAAGTTTTTATTCACTCAAGCAGAGTTGAATATGAGGCAAAGGAGATGGATGGATCTTTTAAAGGATTATGATTGTGAGATCGAATATCATCCAGGAAAGACTAATCTCACAGCAGATGCTTTAAGTCCAAAAGTTCATAATACTGCTGATGATATGATGCATTTATCAGCCTTGATGACTTCTTGTTGTACCTTGGGTTATGACTATGATATTGAAACAGTGCCAGTACAGGTATCAACATTGTTGGTTGAACCTGATATTTCTGAGAAAATCAGAACGACACAAGTTACTGATGATGAGGTACAACATTGGAAAGAAATGATATGTCAAGGACAAATATCGCAGTTTGTACTTGCACGTGATGGCACGTTGAAATATAGAAACTGTTGGGTAGTACCTGCTGCATTAGGACTACGCCAAGAAATACTACAACGTGCGCATTGTAGTCGCTACAGTATACATCCTGGAGGAAAGAAAATGTATAAAGATTTGCGTACCCAATTCTGGTGGAAACGCATGAAAGAGGATGTGCTAAACTTTGTGAAACGTTGTTTGATCTATCAACAAGTAAAAGCAGAACGACAAAGACCAGGAGGTGAATTGAGAAGTTTGGAGATTCCTCAATGGAAATGGGAACATGTTACAATGGATTTTGTTACCAATTTGCCACAGACTTCCTCTGGCTTTGATGCAATTTGGGTAATTGTTGATAGACTGACGAAAGTAGCTCACTTCATACCTTACAGTATGACATTTACTTATTTGAAAATGGCTCAGTTATATATTCAAAATGTAGTGAGACTACATTGCATACCAGTTTCAATTGTATCGGATAGATATCCGAGATTTGCTTCTCATTTTTTGGAAGGATTACAGTCAGCACTAGGGACGGAAGTAAGATTGAATACAGCGTATCATCCTCAAACAGATGGACAGACAGAGCGTACTATACAGACGCTTGAGGATATGTTGCGGGTGTAAGGCCCCGATGCTAATTAGTCGGATTAACGATGATTAAGAAAACCCGGATAATTAAAAGTATAGACTTTGAATTAAAGTGTCCCAGACCACGATAAGTCAACCAACTAGTGGAACATGTTTTAGTGCATGAACATGTGCATGACCACATGGCACTTGGAGAACACATGCCACTGATTATTTTAACTCATGTTTAATACATGATTTTGGACCATTAATCTTGCAAGATATTGATGTATTGACATATGGATTCCACAATACATCAAATATATTAAAAAACATCCAATGGTACATTGAAACTCACGGATATATCCAACCATTTAAGATTATAGTTTCATTTTAGCCACCACTTTCTCTCTCTTCTTTCACCATCATTTTCTCCTCCCTCTCTCCTCTCATTTTCGAAAATTTGCAGCTTAGTTTAGCTCAAATTTTCTCTTGCAATTGCTAATGCATGTTACATGCAATTAGTAATTTAGAAACCCCAAGACAAGGGTGTTAGTTAGGTGCAAGAATTTTTAATTTTGAAGAAAGTTTGGAGGAGTTCAATCTAGGAAGGAGCCATGGTGGAAAACTTTTGGGTCTTCAAGGGTATGGACTTGCTCTTATTTATTTTAGTTGGATTTATGGAATTTGGGTCGAATATTAGAGTTTTAGTATGAAATAAGAAGTGAAACTCATGCTGTCATAAGTTTCAGCAGAAACTATGGTTGCATGCAGTACATTGTTCTGTATTTTCGATCTTCTTAAATTCGGAATCTGACTTTGAGCCTCAAACAAAGGTTGTAGATATATGTGTTGTCGTCCTGTGGTTAAAAGCTGAGACGATTTCGGCTTAAAATGAATGGGTTATGATGTTTTTACCACAGGGTGCACAATCTGGAACATGCATGTAGGCGGGTTGCACATACAGTGTGTTCTTGGTAAATCTGGGCAACATGTGCTACGATTTTGACCTTGGTGTCTGAATAAAAGTTATAAAACTTTGAGTTATCTTGCATTAGAAACTAGCATCACATGATTTGGAGTTTATTTGTGCAAGATATGCACTGTTTACTAGAACTGCTCACTCTGTCAAAACAGAGTGTTTAGGTATTTTTAAAACTGCCATACTTTGTTTTGCATGTACCTCTAGATGAGCGAACTAGCTTCTGGACTTCAAATATGAACTGTAGTACTTTGAGTTTTCGTTATTTTCCCAATATCCTCAAGTCATTTGAACGTCATATGAATATATTACGATTTTTATACGCAAAATGGGTCAGGCTGGAATTTGGTGAATTCTCCTGTTTTTCCAGCAGATTGTTCTTGGCCATTTTACCTAGGCTAAATGAACGAATTTGAAGATGAGTTGAACTGATGAAATGTTCATTTTTGAGTTAGCTTTGAAAATAAATTGGACCCATGTGATTTATTAAGTATCGGACAAGTTATGAGCCGATCTCTAACGTTGCGCAGACTGAAATTTAGAGAATTGGTTTTGGGTCTAAGTTTGAGTTATATTTTGATAAGTTTAAGGCTAGTATGTGACATTATGTTGTATTTGGAACTACTATGACCAGGTTAATAGATTCCGGGGTTGATCTGAGGAGTCTCGGTAGATTAGCTTGGGTGTAGGTACGTTGGAATGAGTTTTATTGTAGGGTCTTCCTACCTTAACATGGTTATAATAACGTATTATGGACTAAACATGCATTAGTAACATCTTAGGGTGCCGATTGTAGCTTTGAGCTAATAGGATTACCGGCCAAAAATAAAATTCCAAAACTTAATAATTACATTCTCGATATTGAATGTTAAAGCTATAGATTTACACTACTCCTAGAGTAGAGACTATCCAAAAATCCTGTATCCTATATTCTTTCATGCTCCTGATAGCTCACTGCCTCAACCCGACCCTTAGCCCTTCAGTCCAAAAGTGTACCTACAGGAACAACCCATCATGAGCATGCACATCATTACTTAGCATCATAGATAATGTCATATAAATAAATGCATGAAAATAATCGTTAACATATACTTCCTGGTTAATCGCATTAACCCACTTTTGTTGTCCCTGTTTCATAGTCATGCATGTAATCATTAGTTCTTGACATAAATGATTAAAATCGTACTTCACTTAAATGCTCATAATCAACAATGTTAATTAAAAATGTGACTGTTCTGGTCCTGCTATGACAGCGGCACAATTGGCCCCCTCGCTACGACATATAGCGGTACTGTGATATCCCTCGCTACACCTTGATAGCGGATATATCTCCTCGCTAGCTATGTCAGCGGTAAGTACCCTCCTCGCTTGCCCATAACAACTACCGGAACATTCTAACATTTCTAATAGCATAGTTTATCATACATCATAAACATCATAGCATCTTTACTCATCATAAACATCATCTTCACTTATCATAAACATCATCGTAAACATCATATCATATTTACTCATCATAGACATCATCGTATCTTTATTTATCATAATCATCATCATAAACATCATCATAAACATCATAAATACTTATGCAATCATTGTGTAGTCATAGTATAGGAGTGTGTTGTACCGTCCGATGCCCGTACGTCTCTTACGTACCTTAATTCAAAAAGTGGAGAAGTTGAAGAACTTTATCTCCTTGAAGTTGTGGGTACCTGCGATGGTTCTACACAACCATACAAATCGATATTAGAAGCCAATTATAGTCCAATATCCAAAAATCCCACAAAATAATCAAAAACACACATTTCTGTGTCTCGCGATCGATCGCCGAGATGTCCCGATCGATCGCGAGATCACACTGCCCTTTGCCAAATTTTTTTGTCTTCGGCGATCGATCGCCACATTTGGCGCGATCGATCGCCAGCCTCACCGATCGATCGCCCAAAAGTGGCGATCAATCGCCAAATGGTTCTGGAGCCTACTGCTGGCTCGCGATCGATTGCCAGAAACGGGCGATCGATCGCCGATCCCTGCACATCGAAAATCACAATTTTTGCACCATAAATTCTTCCCCATCTTCACCAACACTTACACCAACAAACCAATAACATAAAAACACTTCAAACCTTCATTTTACATCATTAAACAACCAAAAATCCTACACCCATCCAAAAATCATACCAACCCAAAATAAACCCATTTCAAACAATCAAAACCCATTTCAAAATCAAACCAAACATCATAAAAACTTCAGGAAGGGTTCCATACCTCTTGAGGACTCCAAATCTTAACAAAAATCCCACAAACAAAAGTTTTGTGGAGATTTCTCCTTCCTTCCTTGCCAAAATTGGAAAATATGAGATGGGTTAGGGTTGGGGATGATTTGGGGATTTAAAAGTGATGAAGTGATGGTTAAAAGTGAATAGAGTGGGGGTATAGTGGGGTATGGGTTTTAAAGATTGTACCCCAAAATTATCATGATGTATAAAATACCCCAACATGGTATTTTAAAAGTATTTTACAAAAATGCAACAAACTTCCACTAAATTCATATCTTCCACATAATTAACAACCAATACCAAAAAATCATGTTAACACCCCATTTTCTAACATGCATAACATGCACCCTGAAATGCAACCCCCAGGTCACGCCTACCATGTGACTAAGCATTTCAACAAGATAATTAATTTCAACACATAATCAATTATCACCATAATTAATCATATAAACATCATTAATGCCCAAATTGCAATTAATTATTTCGGGGGCATCACATTTATCATGACGTCTGGCAAAGACGTGTAATGATGCTAATGTATGACCTTATATGTCATTATTTGATTTATATGACTTATTTGCCACTATATGATTCTTACGTGACTATATGACATGATGAATATCTTGGACTACATGATATGTGAAATTACATGATTTGTATATACTTTCACATGAGATTGCATGATATATTGAGTTGCATATGTCATTTGATGCATAAATGATTCATGGGCATATCATATTGATCTATCATTCCTTTGATATCCATGATTATGTCTGAGTTGATTCACTCTGAGTGTCGAGGACGACGAGCACGGCGATGAAAGGCAGTATAGGTAGCGACTGTAGTCACGCGCGTGCCACCGGACCTAGACACTAGGGATGGACGAACACAGCACATAGGATGAGTCTCCTAGCGCAATGTGCGTGTGTTGCCACCCTCTGCTCAAGCTGCATTATTTGATGATACCTTTCTTTGGACTCCGATATTTGGTATCTTGAGATTCGATTCTTTATACCTATTCATACATCGCATTCATACATGGTATGCATTGCATGATACTTTGTCATTTGACATGATTTATTTATTTCTCGTACTGGGGTACTGACCCCCTTTGTGGGGGTTGTCATGTCTTTTGTTGTTTGGACATGACAGGCTTTATAGGAGGACATGGTGACGATGCTTACAGCGACGCATCGAGAGACACCAGAGCTCCTTGAGAGCGAGCTCAGGTTTATATTTTATGTTTTGCGTCCCAGTAGTTGTTAAAATATTTTTACTTATGTTTTAAATTACCGAGGTATGCCCCGAGTATCTGTATTTTAATTATTTTACTACTGGTTGATGATATACTTGATAATTTATGTTATGACCAACATGTTGAATTGGAAACCGGAATTACATATTTTAAGTATCAGTATATATGTATCACCTAAAAGCGAAAAAAAAAATTTAGGGCTGTTTGATAAGAACTTTGAAATAAATATTCCGCTGTTTACGCAAATTAATCATTATGTGTTAATTAAACACCACATTAGGATCGGGCCCTCACATTATGGTATCAGAGCATATATCTGGGATATGCTCGAATTAGAGTTAGGACACTGAGAATAGACACAAATGAATTGTTTGTGCATGTGTCTGACTATGTGATTTTATATGCTCTTGCCTGCTATGATTACATGTTAGATAATGAAATGTTAAACATGTAATGGATTATTAAGCAAGGATAGCGAGATGTCATATCTCTGAATATTTTAATATGCTGAGTTGCATATAATCTAGAGAATTTGAATGCTGAGTTGCATATATTCTAGAGAATTTGAGAATTTTATTTGTTAGCACTGATAGTTGCTGACCGGATGATGATGTAGAATAAGTGATGAGAACATCTTGGACTTGAGATTGTATATGATGTTTTGATTTTATGATGAACAATTAGTGTTTGGACAGGTAGCAGCGA
This sequence comes from Haberlea rhodopensis, assembly GCA_907163345.1. Taxonomy (NCBI): domain Eukaryota; kingdom Viridiplantae; phylum Streptophyta; class Magnoliopsida; order Lamiales; family Gesneriaceae; genus Haberlea; species Haberlea rhodopensis. Next base: position 1,738,676 of record CAJQUN010000088.1, on the reverse strand, counting down.
TACAGATTTTAAGAGCCATCTATTGTACCTATAGGCACTGTAAACTGTGAATTGAATTAACTTAGTGTTACTGAAAATTTTTATCACTTTGAGACTTATCCTTGTGATTAGTAGGATGACATTAGAACTTGTTAAAACGCATTTTGTCGATTGACATCGGGCATTTGAGTCTGAAAGACCAGGGTAATACGTATGAGTTTACGTCATAACCTGTGCACGTTGAGATGATAATTTAGAACTTGAAAATTTTGAAAATAGTGATATTTCAATTGAAGAATAGAGTGTAGTTATTGTGAGAAACAACGAGAATTGGTGAATGAGGACTTGGATTTGGGGACTGTCGTAATTCAGTTCCAGTTTATGTGTATGAATAAAAATATGAACTCTTTTAGATAAGAATATCTAGAGTAATGGTGGTGATGAAAGACGAGTTTTCCCTTTTTTGTTACGGGAAAAGATGTTTACGAGAAGACCATGTTGATGACATGGAAAATGATCATGGACTTGAGAAATGAAATATGTGCTTAATCTCAATAACTATTCACTAGTGAAGAGATTAGATATCGACTGAAGAATAAGACACCGATGTGGTGCAAAGTAGTTAGAACTGGATTAAAGATTAATGAAGTGACTATCATTGGGATAATCCCATTAGTCCTAGAAAAGCTTCAGAAGTATCACTCCAATTTATCCAGCTCTAGTAATTTTGGAGGTACTATGAGATTGTAGAATACCAAGCTTATCGAGGTCATGGTGGATGTAAATATCTTTTGATCCATTTGAAAGAATAATATGAACTGATATTGATGGTGGTCAGTCAGAGCTTACGTGCTCAGGAACAGATGCAACCATAACAACAGATACCCTGAGCTAGGGGTAGATATCAGAGTGGTTATTCTTTGTGACCACTCAGTTCCAGTAGCAGTTAATTACCTGCAGACTAGAGAGTATACATTGACAGAGGATAAGATTAGAGATGCTTTAGGAGTAGTGATCGCAGATACATGTTGTGTATTTGATCACACTGCACGAGTTTGATTTGAGATAAAAGCATTATTTTCATACATTGCATCAAATGTACATTGATAATGATGATTTGGAAAAGACACCAGCAGTGATAATTTGTGATATCCCCGAAATGATTAATTGCAATTTGGGCATTAATTGTGTTAATATGACTAATTATAGTGGTAATTAATTATGTGCTGGACTTATTTATCATGTTGAAATGCTTAGTCACATGGTAGAGTGACCCGGGAGAGCATTTCAGGGTGCATGTTGTGCATGTTGGGAAAATTGTTATTAGCATGATTTATTTGCCATGGTTAGCAATTAATTGGAAAGCATGAGTTTAATTGTGATTATGATGCATTTTGGTGAGATGCTTTTAAAAATATCATGTTGGGGTGTTTTATACACCATGAGATTGTGGAATGCACTTCATTTTAATCACCCCACTTTATCACCCACTTTACCATCTTACTCTTTAATTCCCCAACATTTTCCCCAACCCTAACCTGTGATGACCAGGGATTATAGATGTTAATCCCGTAGTGTTTAAAATCCCTAAAGTTGTTTTACGTAGCGATTTGGAGTTTAATCGCGATGTTGGGCCTTCTGGGCTCGTTTATTTGGGTAGTTGGGATCGTTGGATCCCGAGGTTGAGATTGTATTCACATTACGATGTAAAACCTAAGAGTTGGGTTTTTGATGTGTCTCGGAATCTCGGGTGCTTGTGTGAGCACCGGTAGGAGGTTTTGGGGTTAGAGGGAGAGTTTTTGAAAACAGATGATTTTTAATGAATCACGATGTATTTGTGGGGCTATTAGTATTTCGGGGTATTTTGCTATAAATACCAGTTGAACCCGAGATTTTTATTAAAAATTCCATTTTTAGCCTCCAACCCGCCTCCCTCTCTCTCCCCGCCGATTTCCGACTCCCCCCAGCCCCGCGCACGAAAACGCTTCGCCCGCCGCCGTACGGCGCGTGCGACCCGCCACCGGCTTCGTCTCGTCGAGGCGCAGCTATCCCCTCCGGCAATTGAGAGTTTCGTCGCGTTTTGAAGTCGGATTTTACAGGTAAGCGTCGATCCCCAATTTCTAGGGTTTATCGAATTTCGACCGATTTACTTCCGATTTTCGATTGGGTAACCTTCCTTACCCCTTTTCCATGCTTGTCATGTAATTCCCTGCTTAACTTGATGGTATTGTGAATTATTGTTTCGAATTTCCCCAAATTCGTAGGGTTTATGTTCGAATTTTTGGGGGTTTTAGGCAAGGGGTGTTGATTCTTGCTTTGATGGTTTAATTCACATTTTAGATGTATTATGATGCTTAATTGGGATCGAATTGAGATGTTATGGTTCGAATTTTGCCCTAATTTGGTGAGGGTTTGATTTCGAATTTTGGGGGTTTTGGCTATGGGTTGATGATTCATGTTAGGGATCGTTTATTACATGTTTTAGATGATTTATGATGCTTGGTTGGGTTCGAATCGTGATGCTAGGGTTCGAATTATTGAAGGTGTTCTTGGGCAATTTTTCGATATGTCGCATTCGTTTTCCCTCCCTGCATGTACCCTGCCCCGGGTCTTTTAAATGATTTATTGTCGTGTGTTGACAATATTTTGAGGGTTATGGATGTGCTTGAGCATGGGTTACATGTTCGTAAATAATTGTGAATTATTTATCGTGTTAGCACATCGTTCCTCGGGGCATGGAACTCGAGCAAGGTTTGGCTCGGACTTCGAGGATTTAAGGTACGATTAGCGTACGAGCATAGTTTAAATGATGTTTTACAAGTATGATGCATGGTTTAAAATACATGAAATGTTTTACTATGATGGTACCGGGACTTGGTTACGTTATGTTGATTCACATGGTGAAATGCTTGGTGCCGCTATGAAGCGAGCAAATGATGGGGTGTGGTTGCTACGGAGCGAACACCGATAGTATGACGCTACTTTGAAGTAAGAAATGAAAATGTGGTATTTGATTAGATATCTAGGATATCTGTATTTTATTCCCTATTGGTAATGAATAGGAACAGAGACGTAGTTAATCAGAGAAGTGATTAACTAGTATCGGAAGTTAAGGAAATCTCAAATGATATCTAGAATTATGATAATTGCTAGATAAAGAAAGATGTTATGAAATGTTGTTAAATTGAACTGGCTAAGGTTAACCAATATGATGATTAACTGTATATTCATGATTTGATGATTTATCTGTTTTGAGAACAGGGTTATTACAGGGGTACGCTATGATGAGGATGATACCATCCAGGAAGTATCACATATGTTCCACAATATTTACATTTTCGTAAATTATGTATTATGTCATTATGATTATGAAATTGTGGAATTGGTATGCTCACCCCGTTGGGGGCTGTCTCTGTTGGGGCAGGTAAACAGGTACATCGATGGCTTTGGAAATGAGCACGAGCTGTTGATTGGATGTACTCCCAGGATCGTGGTACCAGGGCTTGATGGAGCACGGTATCGTATAGAGTACTTATATACCCATGAGGGTTATATACATATTCATGATGCTCGCATGTGAGCAAGATTATACTTGTATATGGGTTGTATATAAAGGCATGAGCCTTTCTCTCTTTCATTCTATGTTGCATGCAATTAGAGGTAGAATTGCTAAATGATATGAGAGTCATTGGTGTATTGTGGGTGTTGAAACCCACTTTTGTTGTCATATGTGTGGTGCCTTCCCTGGCTGGGAATTTACTTGATATTGCTATATTCTGATGAGTATTATGTTTTCCCTGGCCGTGAATTATGTTATGTGTTGTGCCTTTATTTCGGGATAGCTCTATTTATGAGGAGACTCTGCCCAAATTTTTATAAAAGTCCACAATGTAAAAAGTGGTGTAATGGGCGAACTCTATGAGTCTATTGTTGTTAGGATGATGAACTTATAACATTGTATGTTAAAGAAAATTTTGTAATTGCCATTCAATGGTAAAGTATCATCTGAGTTTCCCGAATGATTTTATTGAAAGCATGTGCCACACATAATGATTAATACACTAATCAAGGGTTAAGTATATGGGGTCCTTACATTAGTGGTATCAGAGCCAGGTTGCTCATTGGGGCTGTTGAGGGCCTAGGAAGTTATTGATAGCACATATTTATGCATGATGGCATTAATGTTATACGACATGACTAATTGTTTATGTGCTTTTATGATATGAAAAGTGGTATTGCTAACCATTGTGGTTGCAGGAATCGTGTGGAACACGATAGGATGGCATTAATAGTGATGTCTAACACTCTATATGCTACCTGCCAAGGAATCTGATTTTGGAAGAAAATCAGGGAAAAGAAAGATATGACGTATTGTCTGAGGACAGACTGGGTAGACAACCGACAGTGGAATACTTCGGTATGGTCTCAATTATTATTGAATATACTAATGCGTTTGTTCATGTAATGTTCAAGCAAGGAAGGTACGTAAGAAACGTAAGGGCATCGGACGGTAAACCATACTTCTATACTATGATTATGCAATGATTACACACGTATGTATGATGTTTATGATGAGTAAAGATGATATGATGTTTATGATGATGATTATGATAAGTAAGTTTATGATGATGTTTACGATGTAAAGATGATAATATGTTTATGATGATGATTATGATAAGTAAGTTTATGATGATGTTTACGATGTAAAGATGATAAGATGTTTATGATGATGATAATGATAAGTAAGTTTATGATGATGATTATGATAAGTAAGTTTATGATGATGTTTACGATGTAAAGATGATAAGATGTTTATGATGATGATAATGATAAGTAAGTTTATGATGATGTTTATGATGATGATAATGATATGATGTTTATGATGATGATTATGATGATGATTATGAGGAATAAGTTTATAATGATGATGTTTATATGATGTTTATATAATGATATAATGTTATTTTGGTAAGATGCCACGGGGTAAGATGCCCCACATGGTAAGAGGCCATGCGATGTTATTTGTGGTAAGATGCCACGGGGTAAGATGCCCCACATGGTAAGAGGTCATGCGATGTTATTTGTGGTAAGATGCCACGGGGTAAGATGCCCCACATGGTAAGAGGCCATGCGATGTTATTTGTGGTAAGATGCCACGGGGTAAGATGCCCATATGGTAAGAAGCCATACGATATTATTATGTGGATTTATGATGACTCATTCTTTTATGAGGATTGGCGATGGTTTATGCCGCCGGATATGTTGATAGCGATGCCCCATTCCGCTATATTGATTGGCGATGGTTCTTTCCGCCAGATGTATTGATAGCGATGGTTCATTCCGCTATATTGATTGGCGATGGTTCTTTCCGCCAGATGTATTGATAGCGATGGTTCATACCGCTATATTGATTGGCGATGGTTCTTTCCGCAAGATGTATTGATAGCGATGGTTCATTCCGCTATATTGATTGGCGATGGTTCTTTCCGCCAGATGTATTGATAGCGATGGCTCATTCCGCTATATTGATTGGCGATGGTTCTTTCCGCCAGATGTATTGATAGCGATGGTTCATTCCGCTATATTGATTGGCGATGGGTTATACCGCCGGGTATTGATAGCGATGCCTCTTTCCGCTATTATGTGGACGATGATTCATGCTCAGGTGTATAGCGAGGTTTCATGCCACTTATTATATGATGAGGTATCATGCCGTCGATTCTATACCGATGGACTGTGCCGCTATATATTCAGCACAGGATTTTGCCGCCTTCGAGCGATGGGTGCTGATTACGTATTATTATTGAGCGACGGAGATAGGTATGCCGCTATCTTGTTAGCGATGAGGTATGAGATATTGCTATTCTATTTAGCATTATTATAGCTGGCATGCGTTGTTATACATGTTTTATTATGGCTATTTTACTAGCATGATGATGGATGACATATGTTGATGTACATGGACCGTCACGGGTTGACTGGGTTGTTTAGATGTCATTGTTGACATGTATCGTCACTAGTTGACGATACCTTAGATGCCATGAGTGGGCATGTGTCGTCACGGGATGGCGATGACGATGGTGTAGGAGATGTCTTATTAGACATGCATCATCGTTACGATGAACAATGCGTTGAGTATACGTTTTCAGTTGTATGCCTTGGGTGCCAGTGTCGGGCACAAGGTGGTGTGTGCGTCACCGATTAACGTGGCCCTTATACCGAGCGGGTTGCTCGAGGAATGGATGGACGCGCTGTACATGTGATTGTACCGCAGAAATTGTTTGAGGTAATCATATTTCGAGTGGTGATACCCTTGAGGTATGCTCGTTGGAATGGCTTTTTGGCCATGTTTTTGACGACATGAGTAATCGTGGAGGAATTACTCGCTTTCTATTGATATGACATGTGGTAGACATGGTCACACCACCCATGAGGGTGTAGAATGGGTCCTAAGGGAGTAGGATCATGTTATGTTAAGTACATGGGGACATTGGAGTGTCCAGGGTATATCAGCATTGGAGGAATGTTGGGTAAAGACCCACTACTCTATTGATTTTCCTCCCATGGTATGGTATGCCGTGCGGAAACGTCCATCTGATTGGTAGGTTTGAGGTGAACCTAGTGAGGCAGCGACTAGTTTGTCTGCCGCATGTGTGCAGCACCATGATGGGCTTGCTAGAGCCGTTATACTGCTCGTTGGAACCAAGTTTGGCAAATCGTAAGGTGATACGATGTGGATTGTGGTGAACTCTAGTAGTCACCACGTCATTTGAAGTTGAGGTTGAGTATGCCTCACTGAAACGTATATATGTTTATGTTTAAATCTTGGTGAGACTTGTCTGGGACAGCTCATGATGTTGAAGTACCAACAAGAGAGTCATCAAGTCGTCGTTGATTCGATCTGGGAATCCATGTATTTGGGATGCAATGGGTTTATTGCATGTCCTTTCAAATTTGAAACTCTGAGGAGTCTCGATTGTTTATTTATGACCAGGATGTGGTTCTTGGGATATCTGGAGGTGGACATCTTATGAGATATCTTTTCTGTGAATCTGTGGCCGTGAGTTGCCCAATTTGAGTTGCAATGATGCGACTGCTCCTTCGATAGAGGAGGTTTGAAAGTGGAAACCAGGTTTGGCGTGTGTACACCGTGGAATACTAGTGTTTCCCTCGTAACGATGTATGTTAGACATCGTGAGTCATGTTAGAGATGTCATTGAATGATATCTACGATGGAATCGGGAGCGATTCGAATCCTTGCAGTTTCAGTCGACTATCTGCTTTTGGATTGTTAGCGTTGAGTTGCGCTGACGCTCTTTGACGTTATGATGGATTTGGAAGTCTATTCCACTCCAGAGTTTGACACGAGGTCAACTTTGTAAGGACCCTAGTTCCTTAAGTGCGGACTAAAGGCGTAATTAAAAATTTCCATGCATAAACAGAGTATAAAGGTTGTGTCGATGCTCTGAGCTAATAAATTACAGTGCCAAAATAAAGATCCAAAATGGATTAATTACATTCTTAACTATGTATGATAATCCTATAGTTTTACACTACTCCTAGAGTAGATATTATACAAAAGAATGTGCCTGCTACAAGAGCACTCCGCACTAGCTCACTGCACCAACTCGCCTTAGCCCTTCCGCCCAAAAGTACCTACAGGAACAACCCCAAAACCATGAGCATGTATAAAATCATATACACAACGATATGACAGCAATTCAAATGCATAATTATAAATGTGATTCACTTCCTGTATGCAACACATTTAAAAGCTCCATTGGGTTGTCCCTGTACCAAATTATAACCAATAGATTATATTACCAACTATGTATGTCATGACATGCACCGATTACCCTATGTTCCGTGTTCAATTTCCCGAGTCTTATTATATCAGTGGCATAATACTCCTCGCGTTAACATGACAGCGGAAATACCCCTCGCTTAGACGATACCAGCGACACTAATATCCCTCGCTATAAATATGACAGCGGTCGTGTTCTTCGCTTCATATTAGCGGCAAATATTCTCTCATCGCTACGGTATGACAGCGGCAAGTATTCACATCGCTACGCCACTAGCGGTAAGTATTCTTCATTACTGGAATATAATTCCTGACTCACAATCACATGCAACAATGCATCCAATATACACATGCAACCAAAATGCATGACCAATCATGTATACAATCCATGATGTATAAACATTACCCCATATGCAACCACAATGCATAATCAATTCCATGTGCACAACCATAGTACATAATCAATACAAAGCGTAATAAATACGTTTTACCGTCCGATGCTCGTACGTCTCACTACGTACCTTGGTTCCAAAAGTGGAGATATTGTGGAACTTTATCTCCTTTGTTGTGTGGCTACCTGGGATGGTTCTACACAATCACATGAATCCATATTAGAAACCCATAATTGAACCATTACCAAAAACATCAATATTTAGAACAAAATCCCAAAATTCACATTTATAAGCCTTCCGATCGATCGGCCCCAAGTCCCGATCGATCGCCAAGTGAAGGAAAACAGGCATCCAAGTACTGCCTCCGCCGATCGATCGAGAGTTTATCTCGATCGATCGAGATTACACACACCGATCGATCGGGACAAAATCTCGATCGATCGGTAAGCTCATTCCTCGCCTTGGGCAGACACTGCCTTGCTCGATCGATCGGACCCATTTTCCGATCGATCGAGACGCCCTGTTCACGCGAGAAATTTCCTTAAATGAGCTTCTATCAACATCTACACTCAAGCACAACCAAGAACAACTACCATGCTCAACTTAAAGCCACAAAACAACCTTAAAAATGCAACTTCCAAACATAACAAGATGTTGGACCAAGATCCACCCTTAAATCCCCAAAAATAAGTTACAAACCCAATCAAAACTCAACAAAACTCAACCAAGGTGGTAGCTTACCCTTTGAGCTCCAAGTTTCTAGTAAGAAAACACCAAATGAACCCTTTCACCAAGTTTTCCCCTTTCCTTTTGATGCAGAAACGAAAATGGAAAGTTTTTCTTGCAAGAGAGAAGGTGCAGGTGGGTTTTGACTTAAAGGTGATGGAAAGGATTTGATATAAAGTGAGCAAGTGGCTCATACCATGCTATGGTTTCAAATGATGTTATGGTTTCAAATGTGTAACAAGACACAAGCATGGTATATAATATACCCCAACATGATATTTTAAAAGCATTTTACCATTATGCACCAAAAATACCATTAAAATCATGTTTTACCTAAATGAACACAATCCATATCATTTAAACCATTTTAACACCCAAAATTCTTCACATGTATAACATGCATCCCGAAATGCTCTACCGGGTCACTCCTACCATGTGACAAGCATTGTACCAAGATAATTAGTCCCAACATATAATCTAATTATCACCATAATATCACATAAACATAATTAATGCCCAAATTGTAATTAATTATTTCGGGGATATCACAATACTCCCCTACTTACAAGATTTCGCCCTCGAAATCGCATGCACTTACCCAAATCAAAACTAAACATAAATCACATACCAGAGAATAATTCCGGGTAGTGCTGCACCATATGCTGCTCCGTCTCCCACGTGGCCTCTTCGATACCCCTGCGATCCCACTGTACCTTTACCATAGGTATCACTTTGTTCCGAAGCCTGCGATCAGCCCTATCTAGAATCCTGACTGGCCGTTCTTCATAAGATACATCAGAATCTAACTGAACTTGAGAAGGCTGTAATACATGCGACGGATCCGGCTCATATTTCCGTAGCATAGATACATGAAACACGTCGTGAATACCAGACAACGACGGTGGTAGTGCCAAACGGTAAGCTAAGGTACCAATGCGTTGTAAAATCTCATACGGTCCCACATACCTCGGAGACAGTTTACCACGCATGCCAAACCGAACCACACCTCTGAAAGGTTGAATCTTCAACAAGACCCTGTCTCCCGTCTGAAACTCTAACGGTCTCCGTCGTTTATTCGCATAGGCTGCCTGCCTGTCCTGGGCTGCCTTCATTTTCTATCGGATAACCTTTACCTTATCCTCCATCTCCCGAATCAATTCGGGTCCTCCCACAGCTTTACTGGTCAAGTCATCCCAGTATAATGGCGACCTACAACGCCTACCATACAAAGCCTCAAACGGTGCCATCTGAATACTCGTCTGATAGCTGTTGTTGTATGAAAATTCTACCAAGGGTAAGGAATCTTGCCATGAAGCATCAAACTCCAATACACAAGCTCGCAGCATGTCCTCAAGCGTCTGAATAGTACGCTCAGTCTGCCCATCCGTCTGGGGATGATACGCCGTACTCAATCTCACCTCAGTACCCAAAGCTGATTGAAGACCTCCCCAGAAATGAGATGTGAACCGTGGGTCCCTGTCTGACACAATAGATACTGGAATCCCATGTAGTCTCACTATGTACCGGACATACAACTGAGCCATCCTCAAGTATGTGTACGTCATACAATATGGAATGAAGTGAGCTACCTTCGTCAGTCTGTCAATGATCACCCAAATGGCATCACAGCCCGAAGTAGTCCTCGGCAGGTGGGTCACAAAGTCCATAGATATGTGTCCCACTTCCACTCCGGTATCTCTATGCTCCTTAGCTCGCCACCGGGTCTCTGTCTCTCTGCCTTAACTTGCTGGCAGATCAAACATCTCTTGACAAAAGCGATCACATCACGCTTCATCCGCTTCCACCAGAACTGATCACATAAGTCCTTATACATTTTCCTTCCTCCTGGGTGGATGCTAAATCGGCTACTATGAGCCCGTTCCAAGATTCCCCTACGCAACTCCGGCGTATATGGAACTACCCATCGGTTACCGATTCTCAAGGAACCATCCTCAGCCACTCTGAACTTTGATGGCTGCCCTTGAAGTGCCAATGACGACCATCTCCGAATCTCATCATCTGTCCTATGAGCTCTCCTGATATTCTCATAGATATCTGGCTCAGCTAATAAGGTCGATACCCAAACCGGTGATGCGTCCACATCGAAGTCATAACCCATATGGCAACAAGAAGTCATCATAGCCGACAAATGCATGACATCCTCAACAGTATTCCTCACCTTCCGACTCAAGGCGTCTGCTGTCAAATTGGCCTTCCCCGGATGGTACTCTATTTCACAGTCATAATCTTTAAGTAGGTCCATCCATCTCCTCTGACGCATATTCAATTCCGCCTGAGTAAACAAGAATTTCAGGCTCTTATGATCTGTATAAATGGTGAAGGAGGTACCATATAGATAATGCCTCCAAATCTTCAGGGCAAATATAATAGCCTCCAACTCCAAATCGTGGACTGGGTACTTAGCCTCATGCGGTTTCAACTGCCTTGATGCATAAACTACCACGTGCTTATCTTGCATCAATACACATCCCAAGCCCTGAAGTGACGCGTCAGTATACAGAACAAACCTCTTATTCTCTGAGGGAATTACCAAAACAGGTGCCGTGGTCAACCGGTGTTTCAGTTCCTGGAAGCTCTGCTCGCAAGCCTCAGACCAATAAAACGGTACCCCTTTCTGAGTCAACTGAGTCAGTGGCTTAGCAATCTTAGAAAATCCTTCGACGAAGCGTCGATAATAGCCAGCCAAACCAAGGAAACTCTGAATCTCGGGTACAGAAGTGGGTGCAGCCCACTCCATCACGGCCTCAATCTTCCTGGGGTCCACAGAAATCCCACTGCTGGATATGACATGCCCCAGAAATACTACTCTACTCAACCAAAACTCACACTTGCTGAGCTTGGCATATAATTGGTGATCTCTGAGGATCTGGAGCACTGTCCTCAAGTGTTTCACGTGCTCTTCCTCGCTCCTGGAGTAGATGAGTATATCGTCAATAAATACGATGACGAATTGATCCAGATAGGGTTGGAACACCCGATTCATCAAGTTCATAAAGACAGCCGGGGCGTTCGTCACACCAAACGGCATTACTAAGAACTCGTAATGTCCATACCGAGTCCGAAATGCTGTCTTCTGTACATCTTCCTCCCTGACCCGTATCTGGTGGTACCCGGATCTCAGATCAATCTTGCTATAAAGTCTGGTACCTTGCAACTGGTCAAACAGATCATCAATCCTTGGAAGATGATACTTGTTCTTTACCGTAGCCTTATTCAGTTGTCGGTAATTGATGCACAACCTCATCGAGCCATCCTTCTTCTTTACAAAAAGAACTGGTGCGCCCCAAGGCGATACGCTAGGGCGTATATATCCTTTATCAAGGAGTTCCTGCAACTGCTCCTTCAGTTCTCTTAATTCTGCCGGTGCCATTCGGTAAGGGGCACGAGAAATAGCGGATGTCCCCGGTAATAACTCAATCCCAAACTCGACTTCCCTAGTCGGTGGGAATCCTGGAATCTCCTCCGGGAACACATCAGCAAATTCCGCTACTACTGGTATGTCCTCCACTTTTAACTCCTTGCTTTTTCCCAACAGATCCACGGCATAAATGAGATAGCCCATGTGTCCACGTTCCAATAGTTGGGACATTTTGATTGCCGAGATCAACGGAATCTTCGCACGAGAACCGTTGCCATAGAAAATCCACTGAACTCCCAAATGAGATCTGAATTGTACTGTCCTCTGTCGGCAATCCACTACTGCCTGATATCTGTTCAGAATGTCGATGCCCACAATGCAGTCAAAATCTGACATGCTCAGAACAATCAAATCTGCCTTCACCTCATTGCCCTCAAAATAAATGAGGCAGTCCATTAGAAACTGATCCGCAACAACTTTCTTTCTGGTGGGTGTCGAGACCAAGAGAGACGTGGGTAACGGAGACGTGCACATATGATGTCTCACCACAAAGTCCGCAGACACAAAGGAATGGGAAGCACCTGTGTCTATCAAAATAAAGGCGGAATATGTAAATAATAGGCACGTACCAGCTATAACCTCCTCTGGAGCTGCATCGGCCTGCTCTCTGGTCAATGCATAGACTTGTCCCTGGGGTGGCCCCATCACCTGTCCTCCCCCCTGACGAGGTACCATCGGTGGCCTCTGCTGTACTGTCCCGGTAGAAAACCTCCCTCTGCCTCCTCTCAGATCTACCTGACCATCATCATTCTGACAAAACCGGGATATGTGGCCCATCTGGCCACATTTATAACAAGCAGTACAGTCTCGCATGTGATGCGGTCCTCCACAAAAATGGCACTTCACCACTCCACTCCTATTCACTTGAGTCTGCCCTCTGTTGTTAGGCGCACCGCCCCTCCTGTTATCCATTCTTCTCCCACCAAACCGAGAAGATGAAAAAGAAGTCCCACGAGATTTAAATGATTCTCCTCGAGGCCTCAAATTATTAGACATTGGCCTCGGCGGTGGGACTTGTGGGGGTGTAACGTCTGGGTAGGCGCCGACCCCGATCTCTGCTAGCTCTGCTCTGGTGAGGGCATCATCAAAAGAAGTGGGTTTGTTGGAAATAACCCGATCAAAAAGTTCCGGTCGCAGTCCCTTCATGAAATTCCTCATTTTGGCATGCCCATTTGTGGCAATATGTGGAACATATCTCAGTAACGAAGAGTACTGCGTGGCATAGTCGGACACTGTCATGCTTCCTTGTTTCAAACTTGCAAATTCATCCTCCTTCGTCTGTCTTGCTGCTGCCGAGAAGTACCGGTTCAGAAACCGGGTTCTGAAAAGCGTCCAATCAATCACTGCACCTTGTGCTCTCTGTTCCATTACAGTGCTCCTCCACCACATCAGAGGTTTCTTGGCTAACTGAAACTCTGCTAGCCTCAGCCACGCCGTAACAGCACACGGAGCCGATACAAAGATCTGTTCTAACCTTTCCAACCACTCTTCAGCCTCTTCTCCGGACTCTGTCCCCTCAAACCGGGGCGGATGATAAGAGAGAATTGTGTCAAGCTAATCTCACCCGGTAGCAATAACTGAACCACTGGTTCCATTCCCACAGCCGGTGGAGGTAGAGGGTTTGTCTGTCCAACACTAGCATTCATGCTCCCCATATCACCGACTTCCTCATTAGCAGCCATGCTGTAACACAAATGTTAACAACAAGTCCAAAGCAATATATATGTTATGCCGTTAGATAACAGGAATGAGAATAAGCACGTTAGTATAACAGAATATACATCAATATGCACCACATGCATAAACATGCTTCAAATGTAAGCACCTAGCCAACCATGCTAAGGCTACCCTTCACTCGTTCCCGGGTTCTCTAACCACTGCTCTGATACCACTAATGTAAGGACCCTAGTTCCTTAAGTGCGGACTAAAGGCGTAAAATTTCCATGCATAAAGAGAGTATAAAGGTTGTGTCGATGCTCTGAGCTAATAAATTACAGTGCCAAAATAAAGATCCAAAATGGATTAATTACATTCTTAACTATGAATGTTAATCCTATAGTTTTACACTACTCCTAGAGTAGATACTATACAAAAGAATGTGCCTGCTACAAGAGCACTCCGCACTAGCTCACTGCACCAACTCGCCTTAGCCCTTCCGCCCAAAAGTACCTACAGGAACAACCCCAAAACCATGAGCATGTATAAAATCATATACACAACGATATGACAGCAATTCAAATGCATAATTATAAATGTGATTCACTTCCTGTATGCAACACATTTAAAAGCTCCACTGGGTTGTCCCTGTACCAAATTATAACCAATAGATTATATTACCAACTATGTATGTCATGACATGCACCGATTACCCTATGTTCCGTGTTCAATTTCCCGAGTCTTATTATATCAGTGGCATAATACTCCTCGCGTTAACATGACAGCGGAAATACCCCTCGCTTAGACGATACCAGCAGCAGTAATATCCCTCGCTATAAATATAACAGCGGTCGTGTTCTTCGCTTCATAATAGCGGCAAATATTCTCTCATCGCTACGGTATGACAGCGGCAAGTATTCACATCGCTACGCCACTAGCGGTAAGTATTCTTCATTACTGGAATATAATTCCTGACTCACAATCACATGCAACAATGCATCCAATATACACATGCAACCAAAATGCATGACCAATCATGTATACAATCCATGATGTATAAACATTACCCCATATGCAACCACAATGCATAATCAATTCCATGTGCACAACCATAGTACATAATCAATACAAAGCGTAATAAATACGTTTTACCGTCCGATGCTCGTACGTCTCACTACGTACCTTGGTTCCAAAAGTGGAGATATTGTGGAACTTTATCTCCTTTGTTGTGTGGCTACCTGGGATGGTTCTACACAATCACATGAATCCATATTAGAAACCCATAATTGAACCATTACCAAAAACATCAATATTTAGAACAAAATCCCAAAATTCACATTTATAAGCCTTCCGATCGATCGGCCCCAAGTCCCGATCGATCGCCAAGTGAAGGAAAACAGGCATCCAAGTACTGCCTCCGCCGATCGATCGAGAGTTTATCTCGATCGATCGAGATTACACACACCGATCGATCGGGACAAAATCTCGATCGATCGGTAAGCTCATTCCTCGCCTTGGGCAGACACTGCCTTGCTCGATCGATCGGACCCATTTTCCGATCGATCGAGACGCCCTGTTCACGCGAGAAATTTCCTTAAATGAGCTTCTATCAACATCTACACTCAAGCACAACCAAGAACAACTACCATGCTCAACTTAAAGCCACAAAACAACCTTAAAAATGCAACTTCCAAACATAACAAGATGTTGGACCAAGATCCACCCTTAAATCCCCAAAAATAAGTTACAAACCCAATCAAAACTCAACAAAACTCAACCAAGGTGGTAGCTTACCCTTTGAGCTCCAAGTTTCTAGTAAGAAAACACCAAATGAACCCTTTCACCAAGTTTTCCCCTTTCCTTTTGATGCAGAAACGAAAATGGAAAGTTTTTCTTGCAAGAGAGAAGGTGCAGGTGGGTTTTGACTTAAAGGTGATGGAAAGGATTTGATATAAAGTGAGCAAGTGGCTCATACCATGCTATGGTTTCAAATGATGTTATGGTTTCAAATGTGTAACAAGACACAAGCATGATATATAATATACCCCAACATGATATTTTAAAAGCATTTTACCATTATGCACCAAAAATACCATTAAAATCATGTTTTACCTAAATGAACACAATCCATATCATTTAAACCATTTTAACACCCAAAATTCTTCACATGTATAACATGCATCCCGAAATGCTCTACCGGGTCACTCCTACCATGTGACAAGCATTGTACCAAGATAATTAGTCCCAACATATAATCTAATTATCACCATAATATCACATAAACATAATTAATGCCCAAATTGTAATTAATTATTTCGGGGATATCACAACTTTCTCACGGTTGAGGTGTCATTCAGGATGCGTTCTTACTGGTTGTATTAGAACGAAGGATGATTGTCCGATCTACAGTCGTAGGTATCAGTTGTTTTGCAGTCATGAGGGACTGACTTTTGGGATAACCCGCATCGAGGTACGTTTGCCTCTTGGGTAATATGTTAGTTTTGGTAAAGTCGCTCTGTTTCAGAGTTTAATGTGAGATAAGTATCCTCGCGTTTGTTAAGACGATCCTGATATGGTCAAGAATGGAAGTTATGGCTTCATGTTGTTGTGTAGCCTGGGTGTTATGTAATACACCGGTGCTAATTTCGAGGACGAAATTCTTTTAGTGGGGGATATTGTGATGACCAGGGATTATAGATGTTAATCCCGTAGTGTTAAAAATCCCTAAAGTTGTTTTACGTAGCGATTTGGAGTTTAATCGCGATGTTGGGCCTTCTGGGCTCGTTTATTTGGGTAGTTGGGATCGTTGGATCCCGAGGTTGAGATTGTATTCACATTACGATGTAAAACCTAAGAGTTGGGTTTTTGATGTGTCTCGGAATCTCGGGTGCTTGTGTGAGCATCGGTAGGAGGTTTTGGGGTTAGAGAGAGAGTTTTTGAAAACAGATGATTTTTAATGAATCACGATGTATTTGTGGGGCTATTAGTATTTCGGGGTATTTTGCTATAAATACCAGTTGAACCCGAGATTTTTATTAAAAATTCCATTTTTAGCCTCCAAACCGCCTCTCTCTCTCTCCCCGCCGATTTCCGACTCCCCCCAGCCCTGCGCACGAAAACGCTTCGCCCGCCGCCGTCCGGCGCGTGCGACCCGCCACCGGCTTCGTCTCGTCGAGGCGCAGCTATCCCCTCCGGCAATTGAGAGTTTCGTCGCGTTTTGAAGTCGGATTTTACAGGTAAGCGTCGATCCCCAATTTCTAGGGTTTATCGAATTTCGACCGATTTACTTCCGATTTTCGATTGGGTAACCTTCCTTAGCCCTTTTCCATGCTTGTCATGTAATTCCCTGCTTAACTTGATGGTATTGTGAATTATTGTTTCGAATTTCCCCAAATTCGTAGGGTTTATGTTCGAATTTTTGGGGGTTTTAGGCAAGGGGTGTTGATTCTTGCTTTGATGGTTTAATTCACATTTTAGATGTATTATGATGCTTAATTGGGATCGAATTGAGATGTTATGGTTCGAATTTTGCCCTAATTTGGTGAGGGTTTGATTTCGAATTTTGGGGGTTTTGGCTATGGGTTGATGATTCATGTTAGGGATCGTTTATTACATGTTTTAGATGATTTATGATGCTTGGTTGGGTTCGAATCGTGATGCTAGTGTTCGAATTATTGAAGGTGTTCTTGGGCAATTTTTTGATATGTCGCATTCGTTTTCCCTCCCTGCATGTACCCTGCCCCGGGTCTTTTAAATGATTTATTGTCGTGTGTTGACAATATTTTAAGGGTTATGGATGTGCTTGAGCATGGGTTACATGTTCGTAAATAATTGTGAATTATTTATCGTGTTAGCACATCGTTCCTCGAGGCATGGAACTCGAGCAAGGTTTGGCTCGGACTTCGAGGATTTAAGGTACGTTTAGCGTACGAGCATAGTTTAAATGATGTTTTACAAGTATGATGCATGGTTTAAAATACATGAAATGTTTTACTATGATGGTACCGGGACTTGGTTACGTTATGTTGATTCACATGGTGAAATGCTTGGTGCAGCTATGAAGCGAGCAAATGATGGGGTGTGGTTGCTACGGAGCGAACACTGATAGTATGACGCTACTTTGAAGTAAGAAATGAAAATGTGGTATTTGATTAGATATCTAGGATATCTGTATTTTATTCCCTATTGGTAATGAATAGGAACAGAGACGTAGTTAATCAGAGAAGTGATTAACTAGTATCGGAAGTTAAGGAAATCTCAAATGATATCTAGAATTATGATAATTGCTAGATAAAGAAAGATGTTATGAAATGTTGTTAAATTGAAACTGGCTAGGGTTAACCAATATGATGATTAACTGTATATTCAGGATTTGATGATTTATCTGTTTTGAGAACAGGGTTATTACAGGGGTACGCTATGATGAGGATGATACCATCCAGGAAGTATCACATATGTTCCACAATATTTATATTTTCGTAAATTATGTATTATGTCATTATGATTATGAAATTGTGGAATTGGTATGCTCACCCCGTTGGGGGCTGTCTCTGTTGGGGCAGGTAAACAGGTACATCGATGGCTTTGGAAATGAGCACGAGCTGTTGATTGGATGTACTCCCAGGATCGTGGTACCAGGGCTTGATGGAGCACGGTATCGTATAGAGTACTTATATACCCATGAGGGTTATATACATATTCATGATGCTCGCATGTGAGCAAGATTATACTTGTATATGGGTTGTATATAAAGGCATGAGCCTTTCTCTCTTTCATTCTATGTTGCATGCAATTAGAGGTAGAATTGTTAAATGATATGAGAGTCATTGGTGTATTGTGGGTGTTGAAACCCACTTTTGTTGTCATATGTGTGGTGCCTTCCCTGGCTGGGAATTTACTTGATATTGCTGTATTCTGATGAGTATTATGTTTTCCCTGGCCGGGAATTATGTTATGTGTTGTGCCTTTATTTCGGGATAGCTCTATTTATGGGGAGACTCTGCCCAAATTTTTATAAAAGTCCACAATGTAAAAAGTGGTGTAATGGGCGAACTCTATGAGTCTATTGTTGTTAGGATGATGAACTTATAACATTGTATGTTAAAGAAAATTTTGTAATTGCCATTCAATGGTAAAGTATCATCTGAGTTTCCCGAATGATTTTATTGAAAGCATGTGCCACACATAGTGATTAATACACTAATCAAGGGTTAAGTATACCTTACATAACCTCTTCCCACATTTTCGTTTTTACCCCAAGGAGGAAGAGAAATCTTTGCTCAAACTCTTGTGGAGTGATTCTTGGTAAGATTTAAGGTCTAGGAAGGGTATATGTCCCTCCTTGTTGTTTTTGCAAAGATTTGTTTTGATTTGAGTTTGTTATTTGAGTTTTTTATATGTTGTGGGTTGGTGTTGTATGTGGTTGGGGTATGGTTTTATGAGGTTTTTGTGATGATATGTTGTTGGGATGTCTTTGGTTTAAGAAGTTTTGGTTATTTGGTAGTTTTGTACCAAGAAAATGGAGTTTGCCCGAAAATGTCGCGGCGACCGATCGATCGGTACCAGGGCGGCGATCGATCGGTGCAAGTGCGAAGCGAGGGGTGAAATTTCTCTGCTTACCGATCGATCAGTAAAAGCCGTAGCTTAAAATGAAAATTATGAACAGTTACCGATCGATCGGTAAGGATGACCGATCGATCGGTAGAGCATTTTTGCTGAAAATTATTTCCTTGGCATGATTGATGAGATTTTTTGGTATTGGACTATTATTGGGTTCTAATATTGAATTGTGTGAATATGTAGAACCATCCCAGGTGGCAACTCAGCCAAGGAATTGAAGTCCTACCACGTCCTACATTTTGGAAAGGTACGTAGAGGACGTACGGGCACCCAACGGTACATGTATCTAGTATACTCATTGTTATGCATTGTGGATGCGAGTATATATGTGATTATGCATTGTGGATGCAAATACATGTTGAATTATGCATGATGATTGTATATGCATATGATGGTTATTGGTGCACATCCCATGAGTCGTGGTCATCCCTTGATGATTTTAATGCTTGCCGCTATTTGGTTTGGTTTCCGCTAAATGTGAAGCGAGGGGTGGGAGCGCCGCATGTCACATTTGAGCGTGGTTATCATATAGGGCGAGGAAAGAATATTTGCCGCTCAATGTGAGGCGAGGGGTGGGAGCGCCGCATGTCCATTGAAGCGAGGTTATTCTATGCCGCCTATATGTAAATAAGCGAGGGGCATTAAAATACATTGTGATGGACAGACTAGGGATTGGTGATTGATATTTGATTGATGAGATGGTATTATGTCATGGCATGTGTAGACCATTAAATAATCTATTGATTATACTCATGAGTTATGGTACAGGGACAACCAAACGGGAAGCGTTTAAAATGCATGGGAAAAACAGGAAGTGTTTTATTATGATTATACATTTACGCTTTATATTCATATTGTGTTGTATATGAATGATATTATTGCTCATGTTTGGGGGTTGTCCTTGTAGGTACACTTTTGGCATGATAAGAAGGGCTAAGCGGGTTGAGGTGGTGAGCTTGTGAAGAATTCTTTTGAGAAAGGAAGGACAGGATTAATTTTGTATAGTATCTACTCTAGGAGTAGTGTAAAGCTATAATTGATAACATTCATTTGATTTGGGAATGTAACTAATCCATTGTTAGTCCTCATTTTGGCATGTAATTCTTAAGGCTCATAGTCTCAACACGATTATTTTACTCTGATCATTTATATTAGCTCTAATTATGCCTTTAATCCGCACTTAAGGAACTAGGGTCCTTACATAATTATACTATCCACACTGTAATAGTGAACTGTAGCTTACAGTTTAATGATAGTGATGTGGATTCAAATTCAATGGTGTTGCCCATATATGGTTTTGATTGTATCAAGGGCATGGATACTCTGACAAATATTGAGATATTGTAAGTTGATTTTAGGGTAATGAATTTTTAACCGTATTGTGGCTCCAAAGGAAATATTTATAGCCACGAATAGCAAGCTAAGATACCGATAGTATCAGCTATGAAAATATTGTGGTTGCAATACTTGGAAAACAGGGGATATTTGATAATAAGCAGTTGATGCTTATCAGGAAGAGTCGAGGTTGACTTATATACTAGTGGTAAGAAAACTTACCAAGATTTTCCCGAGGAAATAAAACAATTTTCACTAGAGAAGGCAATTGATTTTAACTATTCGTTGATGCCAAGGAATAGATTCGATATCGAACGCACTGTATGGAATGACATCAGCAGAGTTGACAGACTTACAAACATAGTTACAGAATATCCTCGATATGAGTATAAATGTCTGAGTATGTCACTTGAGGAAACATCAGTACGTGAAGAAGAAAGATGATATTATGATGACGTGTATCGACTAAAGGTAGTTGAATCGGGTTATTGCCAAGAGTAAATACCCACTACCTAAGATCAAGACTATTTGATCAGTTGTAAGGAACTTTGATGTATAAGGAGAACGACTTTCACTCTGGTTACCACCAGTTCGAGTCAGAAGAGAAAATGTTCTCTAGGCAATTAGTCAAACCAGATATATAGGCATTTGGAATTTTTGGTAATGCCGTGTGCTCTGACATATATACCAGTAGAATTATGAATTTGATGAATAAAGTATTCCATAACTTTTTGGGTGGAATTGTAATCATATTCATCAGTGGTATCCTAGTGTATCCGAGATTCAAAACCACACAGAACATCTACGATTTATTATTCAGGCGCTTCGTGAAGCTCAAATTGTATACAAAGTTATCGAAGTGTAAATCTTGGTTGAATTGAATGTTATTTTGGGATGGGTGATACAGCTCACAGGATACATGTTGATCCCATTAAAGTAGAAGTAGTACTAAATTGGGCTAAGACCAACCAGTATACTCAAGATACAATAAGAAATTTGTCCAGATATTACAGGCTTTATGGAAGGATGAACCAATTGACCAATAAGAAATTTGAGTTTCGTTTGGTTAGATGAATGTGTCATAACTAAAATGAAGTGAACTACAGCCCCAATGTTGATTTTGTTGAACTGGTCAGGGGAATATGTTGAAAGGACCCCCCCCCCCCCCCCGCCCTAGATCCATTATTAGTGTATTAACCCAAGCATTTAGTGCATCTAATTATATATGTAGGGGAAAAATCCCACTTGACATCATAACAAACCATGCCAATAATAACATTTCTTTACATTATTCCATATAATGTCTAGTTTCCCCCAACCAAGTCCACATACGTATCATGCACCATTATAATACACTAACATGTTCTCAGTTCATTTAGCAATTCAATAAATACATGCATGCATCACATAAATAAAAAGAGAAAGGCCCTTGCCTTCTTTATACAACCCATATACACATCATAGTGCTCACATGCGAGCATCGAATAAGTATGCGTGTATCTAATGTATAAAGTATCATGCTCAATACCGTCGCTGGTACCTCGATCCTGGAAGCACCTCAAATCTAAAGCTCGAACTCAACTTCAAGCCATCGATGTACCTAATAACCTGCCCCAACAGAGACAGCCCCCACACGGGGTGAGCATACCAATATCCAAATCCAATAATCACAATAATACAATTCATAATTTACAACAATGTAAATGCTATGAAATACAAAATGTTCTCCCTGGATGGTGTCATCCTCATCCGGGATTCCCTGCACTGTCCCTGCTCTCAAAATCATGGAAACAATCAAATTCCCAAATGCCAGTTAATCATTACATTGATTAACGAATTCATTTGTCACATACCGATATCATAATCAATAATACCATATCATTAAACAATGATTATAGATATTCCATTTACCTCACTTATGGTTCCATATTTCTATTCCATTTCTCGCTCTACAATAGCGGCATTTCATTCTCACGCATGCTCAACAGCAGTGGCGTCGTACCCGATGTTCGCTCAAAGGCGACAACATCCCATTCATTGCTCGCTCAAAAGCAGCACCATATAATTCCCAATGCACATTTATACATTTGTAGCAAATACCATCAACCATGCATTTCAATGTCCTTTTATTGCTAATATCATATATCATGGATTTCCATACACATTCATTGCAATACAGTATACCAAGCATTCAACAATTGCAATTATATTAAAGGGGCTATGGTCGTACGTCATACTTACCTTATATTCCCGTAGTTCGAATTCAATCTTGTCTTGGTCCCGTGACCGAAGAATTATGTGCTAACACGATTAATAAGCCACAATTAATCTCAAGCATTCAACCACGTGTCCAAGCACGTTCACAAACCCCAATTATATCGGCATCTATGGCGATTAACCATTTTAAAAGACCCCGGGCGAAGCATGCATCGAAAACTCAACACGAAATAATCCCCCAAAAATAGGCAGTGGCGATCGATCGCTTCAACACAGGCGATCGATCACCTCGCGAAACGGTATGGGCGATCGATCGCCTCAATCCCAGGTGATCGGTCGCCTCTCAACGATTTTGGCTACTGCCTCATGGTGATCGATCGCCTCCTTTGAGGCGGTCGATCGCCTCACTGTTCATCTTCCTGAAATTTTTAACAACGTCGCGGCGATCGATCGCCCCGCCATAGGGATCGATCGCCTCAACCTGTAACAGCCAAAAATGGCGTTTTTCTTGCAAAATTTTGCCCAACAACAATCCTCACACCCCTTACAACATAAATCTTCAAAATAACACCATAAAAACTCCTCAAACCAACCAACCCAAAATTCTTTAAAATTTTAAAACTCCAACCAACTCAAATCAGAACCAAACTACACAATACCATAATCAAATCGAAGCTAAAAGTGAGGAGAAGAAAGTTACCAACTTATCTTCGAGAAATCCGGCTCCTAGGATGAGCCTCCATCGATTTTGCTCAACAAAGGGAAAGGGGAAGGGTTTTGGGTGAGAGAGTGGCGTGAGGGAGAGTAGAGGGAGGAGAGATTCCGTATAATGACGGAATACCGAGTCTATTTGGTATATATATAGCTCCAAAGCTCCGAAATACCGACTCCTCCACAAATACATCATGATTCATTAAATATCATCTGTTTTCAACAATTACCTCCCAGACTCTATTTCCATTAACAGCCCCAGTACAAAGTACTCAGGACCCCAGATTCCATCAAAAACCAAATTCCAAGGTTATCACCATGAGATACAATCTCATCCCTTGGATCCAACGACTCTAAAAACCGGGTTTAAAATCCCCTAGAGTCCCGAAACCGTAATTATTCATAATTGCCACAATTAAAATCCTTTAAGGATTATTACCACACCGGGATTAACACTAATAATTCCCGGGTATCACATATGTAGTTTGTGCAGATTGGTCAAAGATATGATATATGTTCTGATGCATCACAAGGAGATGATTGCATATGCCTTAAGATGGTTGAAGTTGAAAGAATTATGATATCTTGTTCATGAAATTGAGTTTGCAACCATTATTTTTGCATTGAAGATGTGGCAACGTATCTGGGTGGCGAACAATTCATAGTACACTCTGATTTAGGGAGTTTAAAATATCTATTATTCAGTCAGAGTTGAACTTGAGATATAAGCGATGACTAGATTTAAAAAAAAAAAATTGACTTTGGTAGTCAATATCAATCAAGGAAAATGAAACTAGTAGCAGATGCACTGAACCGAAAAGTGCAAGGTGCAATGATAGCATCAATATATGCTTTGCAATTTGGTCACCTCAGATTTCAAAGATCGGAAAGACTCGAAAAACAGACCATACAGATATTAAGTGAAGAAATTGGTTCTATCTCATCAACCAACTAGATTTTAATATGCAATTTAGTGGCGGGTTGCGATTGAACAATCAGTAAATAGCATCGAATCCTACCGATTCAAAAGAAGTATTACTGTAGAAAGCACACTATAGATGACATAGTGTTATTCTGGGAATGATGAGATGTATCATTCTTGAGATCCTATTTCTGGCGGGATGGTATGAAAAAAGAAATTTTTGAATTTCGTGGCAAATTGTTTGACAAGCCAGCAAGCCAAGATAAAAAAAATACGAGACCTAATGGGATACTACAGAATTTGTAAGTACCACAATGAATTTGGGAAATTTCTAGCTTTGAGTTTTATAGTTGAATTTGTTTAGATCAAACAGAGATTGTGAAACAAGTTGAATCAGAATTGATTGGCTATTCAATACAAGATATTGATTTCATATGATAGTCTATATGTCTATGAGAAAATGACATATTTAAGATGTGGATAATGTGGTTTAGTTACAGTGAGTATTCTGTAACAACTGTATCTGATTGAGATCCGATGATAATATCATAATTCGAAAACTATTTTCAGAATGTCATGGGTACTAAGTTAGCAAGAGCATTGCTTAGCATACCCATACTGATGGATAAAATGAGAAAATATCCAGACTTTGGAAGTTATGTCTCGATTAATAGTGATGAATTTAGTGAGAATTGACAAAAAATCACTATTCACCAGTGGAATTTTCCTATAATTTAAGTTTCAGACAACTTTTGGAATGGTATCGGTTCAGGTTTTGTAGAGCCAGAAGTGTCGATCGCTGATATGATGATATGAAATTG
This sequence comes from Haberlea rhodopensis, assembly GCA_907163345.1. Lineage (NCBI taxonomy): Eukaryota > Viridiplantae > Streptophyta > Magnoliopsida > Lamiales > Gesneriaceae > Haberlea > Haberlea rhodopensis. The sequence continues at coordinate 1,713,055 of CAJQUN010000088.1, read as the reverse complement.
ATAATGAATTTTTGGGCACAACTTGAGTTTGTCGAGGAAATGCCAGGAACGATAAATTTTCTGCGAAAACGATTGAAATTGGCTTTGCTACGCCAAAGAGAAATAAATCATTAGACTTTGAGTTGAGAATCAGGAAAATATGAAGACATTACATTTGCGATGATCAATATGATTCGTTAAGTGAGGTATGATGTTGCCTCGATATTTTAAACTTTATGGAATCATAGAGAAGTTTGGTTCAGTGGTATATCGTTGACACGATCACATCAGTTGTCATTGATACATGATGATTCTTATGTATCTATGAATGAGATTGAGACATCTCATATGATTTAATTTATTGAGTTATATTCATTTTTGCGATTTTTTAATACCCCCAAAATGTTATATGATTATGTGCTACGATGATGATTTACGATGTGTTTAAGGGAGTTGTGGTACTTTTAAATTGGGGGTTATAATTATGATATGATGATATGTTTTAGGGGGCATGTTGGGTGTTTTAAGGGATGTATTAATTTAAATGAAGTTATAAAATATCGAGTGAGAATATTTTAATACATCGTACTATATACCGGGACACAATTAAACACCACAAGGCACCCCAACCACACCACCCCCCAATCGGTCACCACCTCCCCCACATGGCAACCCATGCCCCAACTTGGTCTCAACCCATGCCTCCTTCTTTCCCCACCACTCCACCTACAACCACTTGCTCTTCTCATTCTTTTCCCTAAAAAAAAAAAACGTCCAGATAAGCTACAGTAGGAGGGGGAAAAGGGCTGGTAAAAAGGTGTCCAAAATCCTTGCAAAAAGAGGAGCAAAAAGAGAGGGGTAAGTGGGTACCCTGTTTTCTGTTTTTTTTGGTTGAGTTTGAGTTTGGGTGGGATGATTTTATGCATGCTAAGTATAGGTTTGGGTGAAACCTTGGTATGGGTGCTTGCATGGTAGTATTATGTAACTACTAGCATGATAATTCGAGCATGTTACATGTTTTATGTGATAGATTTCTGGCTATGAAACTAGGTGCTCGAAAATCTGGGCAAGGAAGAGCATGCTCTGTTTTCTGTATAAGTTGGTTGAGGTTGAAGATTTTGATGATGTTATGATGCATGTTAGCTTAGGTTTTGTTAAACCTTTGATTTAATTACTTACATGGAAGTTTTATGAAGTTCCTAGCATGTTTGTTTGAGCAAGTATGATGTGTTATGAAGTCGATTTGATGATATGAAATGAAGTCCTCGAAAATCTGGGAAAATCCCGATTTTCAGAGTGCTCGATCGATCGAGATTCTTGTACCGATCGATCGAGCGAGGCAGAAGAGTTTATACATGGGTTGAAATTCAGGGGCCAATCGATCGAAGGATTTTCCGATCGATCGGTGAAGCTCCTCGATCGATCGGTAAAATATTTCGATCGATCGATCGAGGCAGAGTGTTGAGCACTGTTTAAGTTGTTTTCTCGATCGATCGAGACCTTGGGGCCGATCGATCAAGAGAGACAGAATATTGAAAAAAAAATGATGATTTATTTTGTTAAGTTTATGGTATGAGATGATATTGAGGCATCTAATATGGTATTATGTGGTCTTGTAGAACCATCCCAGGTACCAGCACAGTCAAGGAGATAAAGTCTGTTGACTCCTCCTCCTTTTAAAAAGGTACGTAAGAGACGTACGGGCATCGGACGGTAAAACACATCTCTACACTATGACTATGCATTTATCGCATGAATGTTTACGATGAAATGATGATGTTTATACGAGGTTTATATAACGATGTGATGTGATGTTTATTATGTGGTAAGATGCCACAGGGTAAGATGCCCATATGGTAAGATGCCATACGATTTTTATTATGTGGTAAGATGCCACGGGGTAAGATGCCCATATGGTAAGAGGCCATACGATGTTATTATGTGGTAAGATGCCACGGGGTAAGATGCCCATATGGTATGATGCCATACGATTTTTATTATGTGGTAAGATGCCACGGGGTAAGATGCCCATATGGTAAGAGGCCATACGATGTTATTATGTGGTAAGATGCCACGGGGTAAGATGCCCATATGGTAAGAGGCCATACGATATTATGATGTGGTAAGACGCCACAGGGTAAGATGCCCATATGCATGAATATGAATCAGGGACAACAAAAAGAAGTTAATGAATAACCAGCATATTTACTTAACCAATATTTCATGCATTTACTGTGATGTTTTTATGATGTTAAGTAAGATTGTATATGCTCATGATGTGTTGTCCCTGTAGGTACACTTTTGGACAAAAGGACTAAGGGTCGGGTTGAGGCAGTGAGCTACGAGGAACACATGAATGTTTAGGTTTCAAGTTATGATTAGTATCTACTCTAGGAGTAGTGTAAATCTAAATGTTGACATTCTTTTGCGAATGTAATGAATTATTTTTGAAGTTTTGTATTTTGGCATGTAATCATGTTAGCTCATGTAACAACCAGAACCTTAAGATGTTATTGATGCATGATTAGTCCTTCTTATGTCATTATAACACTGTTAGGGTAGCAAGGCCCTACAGATTTCGAGGACGAAATCTTTTTAAGAGGGGAAGAAGTGTAAGGACCCGATGCTAATTAGTCGGATTAACGATGATTAAGCAACCCCGGATAATTAAAAGTATAGACTTTGAATTAAGGTGTCTCAGACCACTATTAGTCAACCAACTAGTGGAACATGTTGTAGTTCATGAGCATGTGCATGACCACATGGCACTTGGAGAACACATGCAACTGATTATTTTAACTCATGTTTAATACATGATTTTAGACCATTAATCTTGCAAGATAGTGATGTATTGACATATGGATTCCACAATACATCAAATATATTAAAAAACATGCAATGGTACATTGAAACTCACGCATATATCCAACCATTTAAGATTTTAGTTTCATTTTAGCCACCACTTTCTCTCTCTTCTTTCACCATCATTTTCTCCTCCCTCTCTCCTCTCATTTTCGAAAATTTGCAGCTTAGTTTAGCACAAATTTTCTCTTTCAATTGCTAATGCATGTTACATGCAATTGGTAATTTAGAAACCCCAAGACAAGGGTGTTAGTTAGGTGCAAGAATTTTTAATTTTGAAGAAAGTTTGGAGGAGTTCAAGCTAGGAATGAGCCTTGGTGGAAAACTTTTGGGTCTTCAAGGGTATGGACTTGCTCTTATTTATTTTTAGTTGGATTTATGGAATTTGGGTCGAATATTAGAGTTTTAGTATGAAATAAGAAGTGAAACTCATGCTGTCATAAGTTTCAGCAGAAAATATGGTTGCATGCAGTACATTGTTCTGTATTGTTGGAATCTGACTTTGAGCCTCAAACAAAAGTTGTAGATATATATGTTGTCGTCCTGTCGTTAAAATATGAGACGATTTGGGCTTACAATGAATGGGTTATGATGTTTTTACCACAATCTGGAACATGCATGTAGGCGGGTTGCAAATGCAGTGCGTTCTTGGTAAATCTGGGCCAAATGTGCTACGATTTTGACCTTGGTGTCTGAATAAAAGTTGTAAAACTATGAGTTATCTTGCATTCGAAACTGGCCTCACATGATTTGGAGTTTATTTGTGCAAGATATGCACTTTTTCCTAGAACTGCTCACTTTGTCAAACAGAGTGTATAGGTATTTTTTACATCTGGCATACTTTGTTTTGCATGTACTCTAGATGAGCGAACTAGCTTCTGAACTTCAAATATGAACTGTATTACTTTGAGTTTTCGTGATTTTCCCACTAGCCTCAAGTCATTTGGGCATCATATGATTATATTACGAATTTTATACGAAAATGGGTTAGGATGAAAGTTGGTGAATTCTCCTGTTTTTCCAGCATATTGTTCTTGGCCATTTTACCTAGGCTAAATGAACGAATTTTGTGAGACCCCGATATCTCAAGATACTAATAGGTGCGATTAATAGAACTAAACATTCATATGAATAAATCAGAGTAATGAGTCATGTTGATTAACCTGAGCTTAAAAGATACAGTACCAAAAGTTTCAAAAGGAATTTCACAAATTCCTACAAAAGGTACTACACTATAGTCTTACTCTACCACAAGTAGAAGCTATACAAAATTTATCTAACATGCTAATCCTGTAGCACTCCTTACAGCTCGGCTTTTCAACCCCGACCCTGGTTCTCATCATCAAAAGCACCTACAAAGACAACCCCCAACACATGAGCATAACATAATTCATATACCACAAAATATGAATGTAAGACGTAAATGCATAATCATAAAATACAAAGCACTTCATGTATTTCCATCGCATTTACAATGCTCATTGGTTGTCCCTGTACCACAATTCATAATCAAAACACTATATGAATATATGGCTTCACAAATAAATGTCATGACATATCATCTCTTTTTCTTGAGTCAGTCATCATCAGTTATTTTAATGCTTCTTCGCTTTACAATCTCAAAACAAGCGGTATCTCATCCTCGCTTCTTCATACTAGCGGTATCTCATCATCGCTCAGTATGGTATACCCCGCCTCCATGTGCAAGCGAGCCTCCCCCCTCCCGCTCCACATTTTTAGCGGTCAAGCGTAAGCATTAAAACCTTCACTGTGATCACCCCTGACTCGTGGAATACACCTCTTTATTCCACATCACAATATGCAACAACAATGCATAATATGCAACAACAATGCATAATAACATGTATCAACTCTTAATGCATCACATTGCATTCATCATGTGTCAAACAGACAAACATAAGTACATGTTACCGTTGGGATGCCCGTACGTCGCTTACGTACCTTTCCAAAATGTAGTGTGTGGTGGGACTCTATCCCCTGCGTTGTGTAGCCGTCTGTGAAGGCTCTACACCAGTGTACAACACAATATTAGATGTCTCATTACAATCCAATATCAAATTTAAAACAAATTCCACATTTAAAAAAAAAAGCACCACCGATCGATCGGTGAACTGTTTGAATTTTGGAAAAATGCTACGGCTTTTGCAGATCGATCGGTGTTTTTCACCGATCGATCGGTCGCTCTGTTTCAGCCCAGATTTCCGGAAATTCGTTAACACCGATATTTATGCCTCTTGATCTAACATGTAAGACATACCACATGCCAAACTCAACATGCTAGAAGTTACAATACACTACCCTGAGTGTATTAATATCAAATTTACACCCCAAACATAAACCCACATGCATAAACGTCGACCATTTACACAAGTACTCGATCAATTTTTCTGGAAACAGGGCAACATTTTCATTCCCAGATTTCTTGAGTACTTCATTTCATGCTATAAAAACTACAACATATTTCATAAAGCATGCTCAAATATAAAACGTCCTGGGCTTCACAAGCTACCATGCATGTACTCAAATCGAAGGTTCACCCTAAACCCATCTAACATGCATAATATCACCTCCTCAAAATCAATCCCAGTCCACATTTTTCCAGAAAAACAGGGCATACTCCTACCCAGATTTCCGAACACCTTACTTTACATGCTTATTTCCTCAACATAAAACATGTAATATACATAAGGAAAAATGCAGAGAGCTTCATAACAACACCATGTAAGCATTTAAATCAAAGGTTTTAAGAAACCTAAGCTAACATGCCATTTTTCACACCAATAAAAGTATGAACTCAACAATTAAATTTCAAACCCAGAAATGGTTTCTCAACCCTTTTTGCTCCGATTTTTGGAAGCTTTCCAAGCAATGAAAATGGAAGATCTCCTCCCTAACTTCCTTAGCAGCTGTTGGACGAATTTTGGGAGAGAATTGGAGTGATTTCAGACATGGGAGGGTTAGGTGAGAGATGGGACAAGGAGTATGGGCAAGCAGCTGGTAGCTGGCAGCAGGGCATGGGTCAAGGGGGGGTGGTTGGGTGGTGGGTTATGTGATGTGTTATGTTTTGGTCCCGGTATTTAGCACGATATATTAAAATATCCTCACATGATATTTTATAGTATTTTCTCAATAAAATACTTCAATTCCCATTTAAATATGCTTTTACCAAAACAATAATACACACCCCAAAATAATCATGCCACAACCCCAACATCCCAACATATGTCGCATGCACCCCGAAATGTAACTCCTCAACCATATTAATTCAACCTCATGAATTAACACTAAATCATCATAATATAAATAAATGATTAAAATCACATCATCATTTCGGGGATATCACAATACTCCCCTACTTATAAGATTTCGCCCTCGAAATCAGCATGCACTTACCCAATATAAATAAACATAAATCACATACCAGAAAACAGTTCTGGATAGTTCTGCACCATGTGTCGCTCCGTCTCCCACGTGGCCTCCTCGACACCCCTACGACCCCACTGAACCTTGATCATTTTGTTTCTCAGGCTGCGATTTGCCCTATCCAAAATCATGATAGGTCGCTCCACATAGGAAACATCGGACTCAATCTGCACCTCTGAAGGCTGCAACACATGTGAAGGATCCGGCTCATACTTCCTCAGCATAGACACATGGAATACATCGTGTATACCAGACAGAGAAGGCGGTAAAGCTAATCGGTACGCCAGAGTACCCACACGCTGTAAGATCTCATACGGTCCCACATATCTCGGGGACAACTTCCCCCGCATACCAAACCGTACTACGCCTCTGAAAGGTGAGATCTTCAGAAAGACTCTGTCGCCCAACTGAAACTCCAACGGCCTACGCTGCTGATTGGCATACGCTGTCTGTCTGTCCTGAGCTGCCTTCATCTTTTGCCTTATCACTTTCACCTTCTCTTCCATTTCCCGGATCAAATCTGGTCCTCCGACTGATTTGCGATCTACGTCATCCCAACACAAGGGTGACCTACAACGCCTACCATAGAGGGCCTCGAAAGGAGCCATCTGTATACTTGCCTGGTAGCTGTTGTTGTAAGAGAACTCCACCAAGGCTATCGAGTCCTGCCATGAAGTGTCGAACTATAGCACACAAGCTCTCAACATATCTTCGAGCGTCTGTATTGTACGCTCGGTCTGTCCGTCCGTCTGAGGGTGATAGACTGTGCTCCGCCTCAATTCTGTACCTAGAGCTGTCTGCAGACCCTCCCAAAAGTGAGATGTAAACCGCGGATCTCGATCAGACACAATCGAAACAGGGATCCCGTGCAGTCTCACCACATCTCTGATATATAACTGTGCCATCCTCAAGTACGTATATGTCATACAGTAGGGAATGAAATGAGCACTCTTAGTCAATCTGTCGACGACTACCCATATAGCATCGAAACCTGAAACAGTCCTCGGTAAGTGGGTCACGAAGTCCATGGATATGTGCTCCCACTTCCACTGTGGTATCTCCAAGCTTCTTAGCTCACCTCCAGGCCTCTGCCTCTCAGCCTTTACCTGTTGACAAATCAAACAGCGCTTGACAAAAGAGGTGACATCTTGTTTCATACGCCTCCACCAGAACTGGCTGCGTAGATCCTTATACGTCTTCTTCCCGCCCGGGTGGACACTCATCCTGCTGCAATGAGCTCGCTGTAATATACCCTGACGCAACTCGGGTGTATCTGGAACCACCCATCTATGGCCAAGTCTCAGAGAACCGTCCTCAGCCACTTTGAATCTCGATGGCTGACCTGAATGAACCACTGACATCCATCTCTGAACCTCTGCATCGGTCCCCTGAGCCTTCCTGATGTGATCATAAATAGCAGACTCAGCTAACAAGGTCAAAACCTGTACTGGTGAAGTAGACACATCATAATCAAATCCCAAATGGCAGTAGGAGCCCAACATAGCTGATAGACACATGGCATCCTCTGCTGTGCTCCTCACCTTCCGACTCAAAGCGTCGGCTGTCAAGTTTGCTTTCCCGGGATGGTATAGGATTTCACAATCATAATCCTTCAGCAGATCCATCCATCTCCTCTGCCTCATGTTCAGCTCAGCCTGTGTAAACAAGAACTTCAGGCTTTTGTGATCAGTGAAGATGGTGAATGAGGTACCGTATAAGTAGTGTCGCCATATCTTCAAGGCGAACACTATAGCTGCTAGCTCCAGATCATGGACCGGATACCTCGTCTCATGTGGCTTCAATTGTCTCGAAGCGTAAGCCACAACGTGCTTATCCTGCATCAGCACGCATCCTAAATCCTGAAGCGATGCGTCGGTATAGAGAACGAATCCTTTGTTCTCACAGTGAATTATCAAAACTGGCGCTGAAGTCAATCTGTGCTTCAACTCCTGGAAGCTCTGCTCACCAGTTTCCGACCAAAGGAATGGAACTCCCTTCTGAGTCAGCTGTGTAAGTGGCTTGGCGATCTTTGAGAAACCCTCGATGAAACGTCGGTAATAGCCAGCCAAACCAAGAAAACTTCGAATTTCACTGACTGAAGTAGGGGCAGACCAATCCATAACTGCCTCTATCTTCCTCGGGTCTACTGATATCCCCTCTCGTGATATGATATGGCCCAAAAATGATACACTGCTCAGCAAAAACTCACATTTGCTGAGTTTGACGTACAACTGATGATCTTTGAGGATCTGGAGCACTATCCTCAGATGATCGGCATGATCCTCCTCACTCCTTGAATAGACAAGGATGTCATCAATGAATACGATCACAAACTGATCGAGGTACTCCTGAAATACTCTGTTCATCAAGCTCATAAAAACTGCAGGTGCATTTGTCACTCCGAATGGCATCACTAAGAACTCGTAGTGCCCATACCGAGTTCTAAAAGCCGTCTTTTGGACATCGCCAGCTCTAACCCGCACCTGATGATAGCCGGACCTCAAGTCTATCTTCGAGTACACCTATGTACCCTGAAGCTGATCGAACAGATCATCTATCCTCGGAAGTGGATACCTGTTCTTTACTGTGGCCTTGTTCAGTTGCCTGTAGTCAATGCACAGACGCATTGAACCATCCTTCTTTTTCACGAACAAGACTGGCGCACCCCAAGGCGATACACTAGGACGAATGTATCCCTTGTCGAGGAGCTCTTGTAACTGTACCTTCAGTTCTCTCAGCTCTGCCGGTGCCATCCTGTAAGGGGCACGAGAAATAGCAGAAGTCCCTGGCAGCAGCTCAATGGCGAACTCAACATCCCTGACAGGCGGAAACCCCGGAATCTCATCTGGGAATACATCAATGAAATCCGCCACAACTGGGATGTCCTCGGCTCTCACTTCCTTCTCTTCTGATGCATTCACGGCATAAATAAGGTACCCAGTGTGGCCACGTTCCAATAACCGCGACATCTTAACCGCTGAGATCACTGGAATCCTTGGACGAGAGCCGTCCCCATAAAAGGTCCACTGAAACCCCTGATCAGATAGAAAACGTACCATCCTCTGTCGGCAATCTACCATAGCTCGGTATCTGCTCAACACATCAATGCCGATAATGCAGTCAAAATCTGCCATCTCTAACTGAATCAGATCGGCCTTCAGATCATTGCCCTCAAAATAAATGAGGCAATCAGATAACAGCGGTCCGCAATCACATGCTTTCCCGTGGGTGTCGAGACCATGAGAGGCGTGGGTAACAGAGACGAGCACAAGTGGTGTCTCTCCACAAAAGCAACAGATACAAAAGAATGAGAAGCACCTGTATCTACCAAAATAAATGCAGGGTATGTAAATAAATGACACGTACCAGCAATGACCTTCTCCGGGGCTGCCTCAGCCTGCTCCCTAGTCAGTGCATACACTTGTCCTTGCGGTGGTCCTGTCGCCTGACCTCCCTGTGGTCGAGGCACAAACTGCTGCCTCGGTGGTGCCGTCCTAGCATCAAATCTTGGCCTATTCGGCCCTGAGTCTGCCTGATTTGCCCGATTGGGGCAATTCCGAGCTAAGTGGCCCACCTTGCCACAAACATAACAGCCTCGGCAGTCACGTGACAAGTGAAATCCTCCACAGCGGTCACACCTGTCCCCCTGCCTTACTCCCCTGTGTAGGTCCTCGATTGCTCTGCTTCTGACCCTGAGATTTCTTCCCACTAAATCTGGAAGGTGATGAGGCTCCACGAGCCTTGAACTGATCCCCTCGTGGTTTCAAACTATCAGTAACAGGCCTCTGTGATGGCACGGAAGGGGGTATAACGTCTTTATACGCTCCCAAAGCAATCTCTGCCAGCTCTGCCCGTGTCAGGGCGTCATCAAAAGAGCTGGGGTTGTTGGAGACAACCCGGTCAAATAGTTCTAGCCTCAGTCCCTTCAGGAAATGCCTCATCTTCGCATGGCTGCTCACAGCGATATGGGGGACATACCTCAACAGTGAGGAATACTGCAAAGCAAAGTCTGAAACTGACATGTTGCCCTGCTTAAATTTGTGAACTCGTCCTCCTTGACTTGTCTGGCAGGGCAGAAAAATACCGGTTAAGAAACCGGGTCATGAATACAGTCCAGTCCACTACCATACCTTGGGCCCTCAGCTCCATCACAGTGGTCTTCCACCACATAGAAGGCTTCTTCGCCATCTGAAACTCGGCTAACCTCAGCCATGCGGTACGTGCACAGGGCGCAGTCACACGTATCTGCTCTATCCGTTCTAGCCACTCTTCGGCCCCTTCTCCAGACTCGGTCCCCTCAAACATGGGTGGACGGAAGTTCAGAAACTGTGTCAAACTGAGCTCCCCTGGTAATAACATCTGTGCACTGGGCTCCACTCCCACAGCAGGTGGCGGTAAAGGATTCATATGAGCAACACTAGCATTCATACTGCCCATATCCCCTACCTCTTCATTGAGGTTCTCCGGGTTAATAGCAGCCATGCTGCAACACAAGAGTTAACAACAATACCAAAAGCAGTTCATAGTATAAGCCGTTAGATAACAAGAGTATAATATTCAAAGCATGTTAGTATAACACTCATACAAAATATGCATCACATGCATAACATGCCCAACAATGAATACCTAACCAACTTGTCTCTAAAGGCTACCCTTCACTCTTCCCTGGTTATCTAACCACTGCTCTGATACCACTAAATGTGAGACCCCGATATCTCAAGATACTAATAGGTGCGATTAAGAGAACTAAACATTCATATGAATAAATCAGAGTAATGAGTCATGTTGATTAACCTGAGCTTAAAAGATACAGTACCAAAAGTTTCAAAAGGAATTTCACAAATTCCTACAAAAGGTACTACCCTATAGTCTTACTCTACCACAAGTAGAAGCTATACAAAATTTCTCTAACATGCTAATCCTGTAGCACTCCTTACAGCTCAGCTTTTCAACCCCGACCCTGGTTCTCATCATCAAAAGCACCTACAAAGACAACCCCCAACACATGAGCATAACATAATTCATATACCACAAAATATGAATATAAGACGTAAATGCATAATCATAAAATACAAAGCACTTCCTGTATTTCCATCGCATTTACAATGCTCATTGGTTGTCCCTGTACCACAATTCATAATCAAAACACTATATGAATATATGGCTTCACAAATAAATGGCATGACATATCATCTCTTTTTCTTGTGTCAGTCATCATCAGTTATTTTAATGCTTCTTCGCTTTACAATCTCAAAACAAGCGGTATCTCATCATCTCTTCTTCATACTAGCGGTATCTCATCATCGCTCAGTATGGTATACCCCGCCTCCATGTGCAAGCGAGCCTCCCCCCTCCCGCTCCACATTTTTAGCGGTCAAGCGTAAGCATTAAAACCTTCACTGTGATCACCCCTGACTCGTGGAATATACCTCTTTATTCCACATCACAATATGCAACAACAATGCATAATATGCAACAACAATGCATAATAACATGTATCAACTCTTAATGCATCACATTGCATTCATCATGTGTCAAACAGACAAACATAAGTACATGTTACAGTTGGGATGCCCGTACGTCGCTTACGTACCTTTCCAAAATGTAGTGTGTGGTGGGACTCTATCCCCTGCGTTATGTAGCCGTCTGTGAAGGCTCTACACCAGTGTACAACACAATATTAGATGTCTCATTACAATCCAATATCAAATTTAAAACAAATTCCACATTTTTAAAAAAAAAGCACTACCGATCGATCGGTCCTCATCACCGATCGATCGGTGAACTGTTTGAATTTTGGAAAAATGCTACGACTTTTGCCGATCGATCGGTCGCTCTGTTTCAGCCCAGATTTCCGGAAATTCTTTAACACCGATATTTATGCCTCTTGATCTAACATGTAAGACATACCACATGCCAAACTCAACATGCTAGAAGTTACAATACAGTACCCTGAGTGTATTCATATCAAATTTACACCCCAAACATAAACCCACATGCATAAACGTCGACCATTTACACAAGTACTCGATCAATTTTTCTGGAAACATGGCAACATTTTCATTCCCAGATTTCTTGAGTACTTCATTTCATGCTATAAAAACTACAACATATTTTATAAAGCATGCTCAAATATAAAACGTCCTGGGCTTGACAAGCTACCATGCATGTACTCAAATCGAAGGTTCACCCTAAAACCCATCTAACATGCATAATATCACCTCCTCAAAATCACTCACAGTCCACATTTTTCCAGAAAAACAGGGCATACTCCTACCCAGATTTCCGAACACCTTACTTTACATGCTTATTTCCTCAACATAAAACATGTAATATACATAAGGAAAAATGCAGAGAGCTTCATAACAACACCATGTAAGCATTTAAATCGAAGGTTTTAAGAAACCTAAGCTAACATGCCATTTTTCACACCAATAAAAGTATGAACTCAACAACTAAATTTCAAACCCAGAAATGGTTTCTCACCCCTTTTTGCTCCGATTTTTGGAAGCTTTCCAAGCAATGAAAATGGAAGATCTCCTCCCTAACTTCCTTAGCAGCTGTTGGACGAATTTTGGGAGAGAATTGGAGTGATTTCAGACATGGGAGGGTTAGGTGAGAGATGGGACAAGGAGTATGGGCAAGCAGATGGTAGCTGGCAGCAGGGCATGGGTCAAGGGGGGGTGGTTGGGTGGTGGGTTATGTGATGTGTTATGTTTTGGTCCCGGTATTTAGCACGATGTATTAAAATATCCTCACATGATATTTTATAGTATTTTCTCAATAAAATACTTCAATTCCCATTTAAATATGCTTTTACCAAAACAATAATACACACCCCAAAATAATCATGCCACAACCCCAACATCCCAACATATGTCGCATGCACCCCGAAATGTAACTCCTCAACCATATTAATTCAACCTCATGAATTAACACTAAATCATCATAATATAAATAAATGATTAAAATCACATAATCATTTCATTTTTGAGTTAGCTTTGAAAATAAATTGGACCCATGTGATTTATTAAGTATCGGACAAGTTATGAGCCGACCTCTACGGTTGCGCAGGCTGAAATTTAGAGAATTGGTTTTGGGTCTAAGTTTGGGTTTTATTTTGATAAGTTTAAGGCTAGTATGTGACATTATGTTGTATTTGGAACTATTATGACCAGGTTAATAGATTCCGGGGTTGATCTGTGGAGTCTCGGTAGATTAGCTTGGGTCGAGGTACGTTGGAATGAGTTTTATCATGACGTCTGGCAAAGACGTGTAATGATGCTAATGTATGACCTTATATGTCATTATTTGATTTATATGACTTATTTGTCACTATATGATTCTTACGTGACTATATGACATGATGAATATCTTGGACTATGTAAGGACCCTAGTTCCTTAAGTGCGGATTAAAGGCGTAAATAGAGCTATCATGCATAATCAGAGTATAAAAATTCGTGTTGATGCCTTGAGCTAATAGATTACAGTGCCAAAATAAAGTTCCAAAAGGGATTAATTACATTCCCAACTAATGAATGTTAATCATATAGCTTTACACTACTCCTAGAGTTGAGACTATACAAAAGAATGTGCCTGCTACCAAGAACACTCCTCACTAGCTCACCGCATCAACCTGCCTTTGCCCGTCCGCCCAAAAGTACCTACAAGAACAACCCAAAAACCATGAGCATGTATGTAAATCATATTCACAATAATATGATTGTAATTCAAATGCATAAACCGTAAATACGATTCACTTCCTGTATTTAATACATTTAAACGCTCCCTTGGTTGTCCCTGTACCACAATCATAATCAATATATTATGATACCAATAATGTATGTCATGACATGCACTCATTCCATGTATACCAATGGCCAGTTCTAGTCTTATTATATCAGTGGCATAATACCCATCGCGTTTACATGACAACGGCATTAATACCCCTCGCTTCGACATATTAGCGGCATAATATCCCTCGCAACAATATGACAGCGGCATTATCCTTCGCTTCGACATATTTGCGGTAAATATTCTTCATCGCTATAATATGACAGCGGCAAGTATTCTATCATCGCTTCGACATGAAGGCGGCAAGTATTCTTCATCACTGGAATATAATCTCGACTCAACAATCACATGCACCAATGCATCCAATATACACATGCAACCATAATGCATATCCAAACCATGTATTCAACCACAATGCATAACTAAGACCATGTATGCAACCATAATGCATAACCAATTAAAAGCGTAATAAATACGTTTTACCGTCCGATGCCCGTACGTCTCACTACGTACCTTAGTTCCAAAAGTGGAGATGTCGTGGGACTTTATCTCCTTTGTTGTGTGGCTACCTGGGATGGTTCTACACAATCATACAAACCAATATTAGAAGCCTTTATGAACCAATACCAAAAATCCCATTAAATAGCCAAAAAAATCGAAAACACCACATTTTTAAGACTCATGATCGATCGGCCCTTACGCTCGATCGATCACGAGCTGACCATCCAGCGCCCAATGCCTCGCTGCCCGCCTCGATCGATCGAGATGCCCTCACTGATCGATCGAGAAGTCGCCTCGATCGATCGGGAGTTCATCTCGATCGATCGGTAAGACTTCAAAATTTCTGCCCGAAGCTCTGTCGTGCTCGATCGATCGAAGGAGGGTACTCGATCGATCGAGGAGCTCTGTAAATGCGAGAAATCGCCATTAATGTGCACAGAACCTTACCAAACCACATTAAATCCATAACACCTCAATCCAATTCATCAAAAACACTAATATAACTTCAAAACAACCCTCAACAACAACATACTCCAAAACCCAACCAAAAATCATACCAATCCAAAACAAACCCATTTTCAAAACTCAAATATCAACTCAAATCACAACCAATCCTTACAAAAACAACAAGGAATGATCTATACCCTTCCTAGACCTCAAATCTTACCAAGAATCACACAAATGGAACTTTTGCAAAGATTCCTCCTTCCTTGCCTAGCAAATCCATCCATCTCCTATGACGCATATTCAACTCCGCCTGAGTGAATAAGAATTTCAGGCTCTTATGATACGTGTATATGGTAAAAAAAGTGTACCATACAAATAATTCCTCCAAATCTTCAGGGCAAAGACAATAGCCGCCAACTCCAAATCATGGACTGTGTATCTAGCCTCATGCGGCTTCAACTGCCTCGATGCATAAGCTACTCCATGCTTATCTTGCATCAATACACAACCCAAGCTCTGCAGTGATGCGTCAGTGTATAGAACAAACCTCTTGTTCTCCGTGGGAATTACTAACACAGGCGCCGTCGTCAATCGATGCTTCAACTCTTGGAAGCTCTGCTCACAAGCCTCAGACCAATAAAACGGTACTCCCTTTTGGGTCAACTGCGTCAACGGCTTAGAAATCTTAGAAAAACCCTCGACGAAACGTCGATAATAGCCAGCCAACCCAAGAAAACTCCGAATCTCGGGCACAGAAGTGGGTGCAGCCCACTCCATCACAACCTCAATCTTCCTGGGATCCACTGATATCCCACTGCTAGATATGACATGCCTCAGAAACACTACACTGCTCAACCAAAACTCACACTTGCTGAGCTTGGCATATAACTGATGATCTCTGAGGATCTGGAGCACTGTCCTAAAATGTTTCACGTGTTCTTCCTCACTCCGGGAGTAGATGAGTATGTCGTCAATAAACACAATGACGAACTGATCCAGATAGAGTTGGAACACCCTGTTCATCAAGCTCATAAAGACAGCCGGGGCGTTCGTCACACCGAACGTCATCACAAGAACTCGTAGTGCCCATACCGAGTCCGAAATGCTGTCTTCTGCACATCCTCCTCCCTGACCCATATCTGGTGGTACCCGGATCTCAAATCAATCTTGCTATACAGCTTCGTGTCTTGCAACTGATCAAATAAATCATCAATCCTCGGGAGAGGATACTTGTTCTTTACTGTGGCCTTATTCAGTTGCCGGTAATCGATGCACAAACGCATCGAGCCATCCTTCTTTTTCACAAAAAGAACCGGTGCACCCCAAGGCGATACGCTAGGGCGTATATATCATTTTTCAAGGAGCTCCTGCAACTGCTCCTTCAATTCCCTTAACTCCGCCGGTGCCATCCTGTAAGGGGCACAAGAAATAGCGGATGTCCCCGGTAATAACTCAATCCCAAACTCGACTTCCCTAGCCGGTGGGAATCCTGGAATCTCCTCCGGAAACACATCAGCAAACTCTGCTACCACGGGTACATCCTCTACCCTCAACTCTTTACCATTCCCCGACGTGTCCATGGCATAGATAAGGTAGCCCGTGTGTCCACATTCCAATAACTGGGACATCATGATCATCGAAATCAACGGAATCTTCGCACGAGAACCGTTGCCATAGAAAATCAACTGAACTCCCAAATGAGATCTGAACCGAACTGTCCTCTGCCGACAATCTACCACTGCCTGATATCTGTTCAGAATGTCGATGCCCACAATGCAGTTGAAATCTGACATACCCAAAACAATCAAATTTTCCTTTATCTCATTGCCCTCAAAATAAATGAGGCAGTCCATCAGAAACCGATCAGCAACAACTTTCTTTCCGGTGGGTGTCGAGACCAATAAAGACGTGGGTAACGGAGACGTGCACATATGATGTCTCGCCACAAAATCCGCAGACACAAAGGAGTGCGAAGCACCTGTGTCTATCAAAATAAAGGCGGAATATGTAAATAAAAGGCACGTACCAGCTATCACATCCTCTGGAGCTGCATCGTCCTGCTCCCTGGTCAGTGCATAGACCTGTCCCTAAGGTGGCCCCATCGCCTGTCCTCCCATATGACGAGGAACCATCGGTTGCCTCTACGGTACCGTCCCACTAGAAAACCTCCCTCGACCTTCCTAAGGTCCATATGTCCTTCCCGATTGGGACAACGTTGAGCAATGTGGCCCGGCTTGCCACATATATAGCACGCAGAACAATCACGCATCAAATGCGGCCCTCCGCAAAAGTGGCACTTAACATCTCCAACTCTACTAGCTTGAGTTGGTCCCCCAAAAGTAGATGCACCTCCCCTCTGGTCCCCTTGCTTCCGGTTATCCGGCCGCTTTCCGCTAAACCGGGAAAAAGAAGAAGTCCCACGTGACTTAAACGATCCTCCCCGGGGCCTCAAATTCTCAGATGTAGATCTTTGTGATGGAACTAGTGGGGGTATGGCTTCAGGATAAGCACTCACCCATATCTCTGCTAACTCTGCTCTAACAAGCGCATCATCAAAAGATGTCGGGTTGTTGGAAATAACCCGGTCAAATAATTCCGGTCGCAACCCCTTAAGAAAGTGCCCCATCTTGGCATGCCCGTTTGTTGGAATATGGGGAACATACCTCAACAATGATGAATAATGCATGGCATAGTCCGAGACTGTCATGCCCCCTTGCTTCAGATTAGTAAATTCATCCTCCTTGGTTTGTCTAGCCGCAGCAGAGAAGTACCGATTTAGAAACCGGGTTCTAAATAAGGTCCAGTCAATCACCATACCTTGGGCCCTCAACTCCATTACAGTCGTATTCCACCACATAGAAGACTTCTTCGCTAGTTGGAACTCCGCCAACCTCAGCCATGCCGTCCTAGCACAAGGAACGGACACAAATATCTGTTCCAATCTCTCCAGCCACTCTTCGGCCTCTTCCCCTGTCTCTGTTCCCTCAAACATGCGCGGGTGGAAGGTCAAAAACTGAGTCAGACTAAGCTCCCCTGGCAATAACAACTGAGCAACCGGCTCCATGCCCACAGCAGGTGGAGGTAAAGGATTTGTCTGACCAATGCTAGCATTCACGCTTCCAATATCACCCACCTCTTCATTGAGGTTCCCCAAATTCATAGCCGTCATGCTGTAACACAAGGGTTAACAACAATTCCAAACAATATATATGTTATGCCGTTAGATAACATGAATGACAATAAGCATGTTAGTATAACAATTGTATATGTAAATATGCGTCACATGCATAAACATGCCCAAATGTAAACACCTAGCCAACCATTTGCTAAGGCTACCCTTCACTCAATCCCGGGTTCTCTAACCACTGCTCTGATACCACTAATGTAAGGACCCTAGTTCCTTAAGTGCGGATTAAAGGCGTAAATAGAGCTATCATGCATAATCAGAGTCCAAAAATTCGTGTTGATGCCTTGAGCTAATAGATTAAAGTGCCAAAATAAAGTTCCAAAAGGGATTAATTACATTCCAACTAATGAATGTTAATCCTATAGCTTTACACTACTCCTAGAGTAGAGACTATACAAAAGAATGTGTCTACTACCAAGAGCACTCCTCACTAGCTCACCGCATCAACCCGCCTTTGCCCGTCCGCCCAAAAGTACCTACAGGAATAACCCCAAAACTATGAGCATGTATGTAAATCATATTCACAATAATATGATTGTAATTCAAATGCATAGACCGTAAATACGATTCACTTCCTGTATTTAATACATTTAAACGCTCCCTTGGTTGTCCCTGTACCACAATCATAGTCAATAGATTATGATACCAATAATGTATGTCATGACATGCACTCATTCCATGTATACCAATGGCCAGTTCCAGTCTTATTATATCAGTGGCATAATACCCCTCGCGTTTACATGACAGCGGCATTAATACCCCTCGCTTCGACATATTAGCGGCATAATATCCCTCGCAACAATATGACAGCGGCATTATCCTTCTCTTCGACATATTTGCGACAAATATTCTTCATCGCTATAATATGACAGCGGCAAGTATTCTATCATCGCTTCGACATGAAGGCGACAAGTATTCTTCATCACTGGAATATAATCTCGACTCAACAATCACATTCACCAATGCATCCAATATACACATGCAACCATAATGCATATCCAAACCATGTATGCAACCACAATGCATAACTAAGACCATGTATGCAACCATAATGCATAACCAATTCAAAGCGTAATAAATATGTTTTACCGTCCGATGCCCGTACGTCTCACTACGTACCTTAGTTCCAAAAGTGGAGATGTCGTGGGACTTTATCTCCGTTGTTGTGTGGCTACCTGGGATGGTTCTACACAATCATACAAACCAATATTAGAAGCCAATTTATGAACCAATACCAAAAATCCCATTAAATAGCCAAAAAAATCGAAAACACAACATTTTTAAGACTCGCGATCGATCGGCCCTTACGCTCGATCGATCGCGAGCTGACGATCCAGCGCCCAATGCCTCGCTGCCCGCCTCGATCGATCGAGATGCCCTCACCGATCGATTAAGAAGTCGCCTCGATCGATCGGGAGTTCATCTCGATCGATCGGTAAGACTTCAAAATTTCTGCCCGAAGCTCTGTCGTGTTCGATAGATCGAAGGAGGGTACTCGATCGATCGAGGAGCTCTGTAATGCGAGAAATCGCCATTAATGTGCACAGAACCTTACCAAACCACATTAAATCCATAACACCTCAATCCAATTCATCAAAAAACACTAATATAACTTCAAAACAACCCTCAACAACAACATACTCCAAAACCCAACCAAAAATCTTACCAATCCAAAACAAACCCATTTTCAAAACTCAAATATCAACTCAAATCACAACCAATCCTTACAAAAACAACAAGGAATGATCTATACCCTTCGTAGACCTCAAATCTTACCAAGATTCACACAAATGGAACTTTTGCAAAGATTCCTCCTTCCTTGCCTAGCCAAACTCGAAAATGGGGATAAGGGTTAGGGTTGGGAGAGTAATTGGGGATTTGTGTAAAGTGATGGGGTAAGGTTGGGTAGTGGTATTAAATGGGTTTTAATTAAAATTGTACTCCAACAATTAACATGGTGTATAAAATACCACAACATGATATTTTATAAGCATTTTACCAAAATGCATCAAAATTCCAATTAAATCCATGCTTGACCAAATAATTAACAACCATCAATTAAACCATAATAATACTCAATATCCCAACATGCATAACATGCACCCCGAAATACACCCTGGGTCACGCATACCATGTGACTAAGCATTTCACCAAGATAATTATTTCCAACACATAAATTAATTATCACCATAAATAATCACATAAACATAATTAATGCCCAAATTGCAATTAATTATTTCGGGGATATCACAGACTGCATGATATGTGAAATTACATGATTTGTATTCACTTTCACATGAGATTGCATGATATATTGAGTTGCATATGTCATTTGATGCAAAAATGATTCATGGGCATATCATATTGATCTATCATTCCTTTGATATCAATCATTATGACTGCGTTGATTCACTCTGAGTGTCGAGGACGACGAGCACGGCGATGACAGATAGTATAGGTAGCGACTGTAGTCACGCGCGTGTCACCGGACCTAGACACGAGGGATGGACGAACACAGCACATAGGATGAGTATCCTAGCGCAATGTGCGTGTGTTGTCACCCTCTGCTTGAGCTGCATTATTTGATGATACCTTCCTTTGGACTCCGATATTTGGTATCTTGAGATTCAATTCTTTATACCCATCCATACATCGCATTCATACATGGTATGCATTGCATGATAATTTGTCATTTGACATGATTTATTAATTTATAGTACTGGGGTACTGACCCCCTTTGTGGGCGTTGTCATGTCTTTTGTTGTTCGGACATGACAGGCTTTATAGGAGGACATGGTGACGATGCTTACAGCGACGCATCAAGAGATACCAGAGCTCCTTGAGAGCGAGCTCAGGTTTATATTTTATGTTTTGCGTCCCAGTAGTTGTTAAAATATTTTTACTTATATTTTAAATTACCAGGGTATGCCCCGAGTATCTATATTTTAATTATTTTACTACTGGTTGATGATATACTTGATAATTTATGTTATGACCATCATGTTGAATTGGAAACCGGGATTACATATTTTAAGTATCAGTATATATGTATCACCTAAAAGCGAAAAAATTTTTAGGGCCGTTTGATAAGACCTTTGATATAAATCTTCCGCTATTTACGCAAATTAATCATTATGTGTTAATTAAACACCACATTAGGATCGGGCCCTCACAGCGGGCCTGTGTATTGGAGTTTGATAACTCTTGGCAAGAGTCGATGCCATTAGTGGAATTTTCGTACAATAACAGTTATCAAACTAGTATCTAGATGGCACCATTTGAGGCACAGTATGGGCGACGCTGTAGATCGCCATTATATTAGGATGATGTTGAGTAGACTGCACTCCATGGACCAGAAATGCTACGTGAAATGGAGGAAAAAGTCAAATGGTCAGATTGAAATTGCAAGCTGCTCAGAATAGACAGTCTGCTTATGCCAATAAGCGACGTAGACCACTTGAATTTCAAGTTGGTGATCGAGTATTTTTGAAAATCTCACCTTTTAAAGTTGTGGTACGATTTGGTAAACGTGGAAAGTTGTCTCCACGATACGTTGGTCCTTTTGAGGTGTTGCAACGTATTGGTACGTTGGCATATCGATTGGCACCACCGCCAGCATTGAGTAGTATCCACGATGTGTTTCATGTTTCACTGTTGAGTAAATATGAACCAGATCTGGGTCACGTATTGCCACCATCTGAAGTACAGTTGGATACAGACGTGTCTTATGTGGAACGACCAGTGATGATTCTTTATAGAGCTGAGCGAACATTGCGTAACAAAGCGATACCAATGGTAAAGGTACAGTGGGATCGACGGGGTGTCGAGGAGGCAACGTTGGAGACAGAGCAGCATATGATACAGCAGTATCCTGAGTTATTTTCTGGTATGAATTTACATTGTTATGGTACTTTTGATGAGTAATGGTACTTATATTATGTTGTTTATATACTTATGTTTCTTGTCAGTAGGATTATAAGAATGCATATGTGTTCATGTTATGTATATGCAATTTCGAGGACGAAATTCAATGAGTAGGGGAGAAATGCCATGCCTCGATATGACGTATACATGTGTGATATGATTATATATGTGAAAAATTAAAGAAGGTGAGGTCATAACATAGACATATGCTAATGCATCACATAGTTTGATATGTCTTTACATTTACCATGCATTTGAGGGGATTTGCATTTGAAGTTGAGTTTACATGTGGTGTGTATGTGGGTTGCATGTCATGTGAATTTGAGTTTGAGGTAGAGGAGTTTATATGAAGGTATAATCAGATTTGTAAAAACATACAACACCAAACCTCACCTAGTAATCTCTACACAAGCACCTCTCCAAACCCTTGTTGGTTCTTGCATCTTTTGCTTGGATTTCACTTGGTCATCAAGCTAGAAAGTAGAGTGAAGTGATTTCATAACTTCTTGGTAAGGAATTTATGATTTTAAGCTTGGATATGTAGTTATCTAGTAATGATGTGAACTTAAGTACCAAGTGTTCATGGTTGGAATTTCTACTTGTTATTATGCAAAGTATTGAGTTTATGATAATAAAAACATGTTAATATGATATTATAGATTGCATGAAACATGTTTGAATGTGAAATTTTGAGTAGTAGAAGAAGAACCATGAAGATAAGCTCAAAACCGCCATGTTCTGAATTTTCTGGCCCTATGGCGATCGATCGCCAAGAACAGAGAAAGTTAAGGCGGTGAAAACATATGGCGATCAATCGGTGAAAATCAGGCGATCGATCGCGAGGAAACAGAACACTTTGGCGATCGATCGCGAGATAGTGGCGATCGATCGCGATGGAACAGAACAGTATGGCGATCGGTGAAATGTGGCGATCGATTGCCAGGGTCAAGATTTTGAAAAATGTTATTTTTTGTAGAATTTCATTTTGAAGCCTATTGTAACATGTTATATTGTTCATATTGTTGTAGCATCATCACAGGGGATGGGTCAACGAGGCGGTTAGACATTGACGCCTAATTTATATCGTTTGTGTCGCAGAACAGATACGTTTTGACGTACGAGTATTGATATTGTTGTGATGATGATGTGAGCATGGTATCATATGATTAGTGACATCATATGCATGTGCATTCATGATATTATATTGTTGAGATGGATGCCACGATAGATGTGTAGCATATGCTTTGGCTGAGATCGGTGCCACGATAGATATACCATTGTTGGGTATATGCTTTGGCTGAGATTGTTGCCACGATAGGTATGCTACATATGCTTTGGCATGAGAGATATACGCCGGTTGGGTATATGCTCTGGCTGTTACAACATGTGAGGAATGTACTATGATATGTGCTGCTAATATGAAGATGTGAGGAGGTTCCACTGACATATTGAGCTGAGATAGACATATCATATTGATCTGGTTATAACAGGATGATGAATGAGACATGTCATGACATATTTGCATTTGATGATGCATGATACAGGACAATCACATTTGATGTTTCTAGTGCTTTATCGTTAATGTTGTATTGATATCGCATTGGGATTGTTATTTATCTATACTCATGTTGTGTGATTGTTTCTGTAGGGACTCATAGACGTGGGAGGACGGGATTGTGAGTCTATTCCGCTGCGAGTTGAACCACTGTATAGGAGTTGTACTAGTCTAGGTTGTTTTACGGTACATATGATGTATATTATGATAGGATTTGTGTAAGTATTGTAACAACCTAACATAAGTAAACTCTTAATTAGTGTATGTTTTACTTAATTCTTACTCACATATGTACAATGAACTGATACATAATGGATTAAGTAACGAGGACCCCACATATGTGGACTTGGTTGGGGGGAAATTAGACATTATATGGAATAATGTAAAGAATTTTATTATTGGCATGATTTGTTATGATGACAAGTGGGTTTTCCCCTACATATATGATTGCATGCACTAAATGCTTGGAATAATACACTAATAATGGAATAAGGGCACGGGTGTTCTTACATTAGTGGTATCAGAGCAGTGGTTTGCTCTTTGGGGTTGTTAAGGGCCTAAGAACGTGATGATGGAGAAGGGTAGCACATATTTATGCATGATGGTAGTTATTGTTGTGTGACACAACTATTTGCTTATGTGCTTTCATGATATGGAATGTGGTATTGTTAACCATGGTGGTTGCAGGATCATATGGAATGCGATTAGATGAGATTGATGGAAACGGTTGACACTTGATATAAAAGTGTTAAAGAATTTGATTTTTGTAGGAAAACCAGAAAATGAGAAACATGATACACTGTCTAAGGACAGGAATGGTGGGTAACAGACAGTGGAATATTCGGGTATGATTTCCATTTGATTATGAGATTTCCATTGATAATTGAACATGCAAATGTATTTCAATTAGAGTCCTGCTACGGGTATATCACCAGCGATGGATCATAATATTTGCCGCTCATATGTCTAAGCGATGGTTAATGCCGCTGTAATATCATAGCGAGGGATATTATTGAGCCATCGATACAACGTAGTAGGATTTGTGGACTGTTGTGCTAACCTTCATGCATGTGTATGTAAATATCGGTGAGAATATACAGAATGGGCATCACCTCTTGAGTCCAAAGGACAATGTGCACATGTACGGGGTCACCTCTTGCGCCTACGGGGCATGTGGCACGTACATGGGAGTACCTCTAGGGCCTGCGGAATTATGCCGCTGTCATGTCGAAGCGATGATGCCGCTGTCGTGTCGAAGCGATGGTAAATGCCGCTGTCACGTCGAAGCGATGATGCCGCTGTCATGTCGAAGCGATGATATCACCATCATGTCGAAGCGATGATGCCGTTGTCGTGTTGAAGCGATGATGCCGCTGTCATGACGTAGCGACGCGATCGGGAACAAAGTGCTGCATATAATGTGAGCCACCTCTTGGGTTCGAAAGAAACAAAGTGCTACATGCATGTGAGTTCCTCTTGAGTCCACGATTTCCCCGTTATTCAATTGGCGATGGTTTATGCCACCGGGTATTCATAGCGATGGTTCATTCTGCTATTCTATTGGCGATGGTTAATGCCACCGGGTATTCATAGCGATGGTTCATTCCGCTATTCTATTGGCGATGATTTATGCTGCCGGGTATTCATGGCGATGGTTCATTCCGCTATTCTATTGGCGATGGTTCATGCCGCCAGGTATTCATAGTGATGGTTCATTCCGCTATTTTATTGGAGATGGTTTATGCCGCCAGGAATCTATATAGCGATGGTTCATTCCGCTACATCTATGGGCGATGGTTCATACCTTCGGGTATCTATATAGCGATGGTTCATTCCGCTACATCTATGATGATGGTTCATACTGTCGGATATCAATAGCGATGTTTTATTCCGCTGACTCTATGGCGAGGGATCATGCCGCTGATTCTATAGTGATGGGTTATGTAAGGACCCTAGTTCCTTAAGTGCGGATTAAAGGCATAATTAGAGCTAACATAAATTATCAGAGTAAAATGATCGTGTTGAGACTATGAGCTTTAAGAATTACATGCCAAAAATAAGGACGATCAAATGGATTAGTTACATTCCCAATCAAATGATTTTATTTACCATAGCTTTACACTACTCCTAGAGTAGACACTATACAAAAGTAATCCTGTCCTTCATCTACCAAGAGTGTTCTTCACAAGCTCACTGCCTCAACCCGCCTTAGCCCCTTCTTATCATGCCAAAAGTACCTACAAGGACAACCCCCAAACATGAGCAATAATATCATTCATATTCAACACAATATGAATATAAGGTGTAAATGCATAAATCACAATAAAACATTTCCTGTTTTTCCCATGCATTTAAACGCTTCAAGTTTGGTTGTCCCTGTACCATAACTCATGAATATAATCAAATAGATTATTTAATGGTCCACACATGTCATGACATAATACCATTTCATCATCACCAAATACCAATCACCAATCCCTAGTCTGTTCATCACAATGTATTTTAATGCCCCTCGCTTATTTACATATAGGCGGCATAGAATAACCTCGCTTCAATGGACATGCGGCGCTCCCACCCCTCGCTTCACATTGAGCGGCAAATATTCTTTCCTCGCCCTATATGATAACCACGCTCAAATGTGACATGCGGCGCTCCCACCCCTCGCTTCACATTTAGCGGCAACAAAACAAATAGCGGCAAGCATTAAAATCATCAAGGGATGACCACGACTCATGGGATGTGCACCAATAACCATCATATGCATATACAATCATCATGCATAATTCAACATGTATTTGCATCCACAATGCATAATTCCACATATACTCGCATCCACAATGCATAAACAATGAGTATATTAGATACATGTACCGTTGGGTGCCCGTACGTCTTCTACGTACCTTTCCAAAAGTAGGATGTGGTAGGACTTCACTTCCTTGGCTGTGTTGCCACCTGGGATGGTTCTACATATTCACACAAGTCAATATTAAAACCCAATAATAGTCCAATACCAAAAATCCTACAAAAATAACCAAAAACATCATATTTTGTAACTCGCGATCGATCGCTGCAAAGGGCCGATCGATCGCGAGATCACACTGCCCGAAACCAATTTTTTGTTCTTTCGGTGATCGATCGCCACACTTGGCGCGATCGATCGCCAACCTCGCCGATCGATCGCCCAAGTGTGGCGATCGATCGCCAAAAGCTTCTGGAGCACACTGCCAGCTCGCGATCGATCGCCGAGTCCTATACTTCGAAAATCGCCATTTTTGCTCCAAATCTCATTTCCAATCCATACCAACTCCTCTACCAACAAACCAACAACATCAAACACAATAATACCTTCCAAATACACTTTAAACATCTTAAAAATTCAACATTCAACCAAAATAATACCAACCCAAAATAACCCA
Source organism: Haberlea rhodopensis (assembly GCA_907163345.1). NCBI lineage: Eukaryota > Viridiplantae > Streptophyta > Magnoliopsida > Lamiales > Gesneriaceae > Haberlea > Haberlea rhodopensis. Next base: position 1,685,946 of record CAJQUN010000088.1, on the reverse strand, counting down.
TTTCAAAACCCTTCAAAAATTTCCAAAACTCAAACCAAACACAACAAAAACATTAGGGAGGTACCCATACCTCTTGGGGGCTCCAAAGCTCACACTAAATCCCACAAAACAAGTTTTTGGAAGGACTTCTCTTCCACTCTTTGCTCAAAAACGAAAATGAGGAGGGAAGGGTTTGTGAGAAGTGATTTTGGGGAAAAAGAAAGAGTGATGGGTTTTTGTGGGGTTGGGGGGTATTAGTGGGTTATTTGGGGATAAATTAAATTGCATACCCACTATTAATCATGATTTATAAAAATACCCCAACATGGTATTTAAAAGGCATTTCACAAAAATGCACCGAAATCACAATTAAACTCATGCTATCCATTTAATTGATAACCATAACAAATAAATCATGCTAATATACAATTCTCCCAACATGCCCAACATGTACCCTGAAATGCACTCCCGGGTCACTCTTTCCATGTGACCATGCATTATCATATGATAATTAATTCCAACACATATATTAATTATCACCATAAAAATCACATAACGTAATTAATGCCCAACTTGCAATTAATTATTTCGGGGATATCACAATACTCCCCTACTTATAAGATTTCGTCCTCGAAATCACATGCACTTACCCCAACAAGAACTAAACATAAATAACATACCAGAAAATTTTTCCGGGTAGTGCTGCACCATATGCCGCTCCGTCTCCCACGTAGACTCCTCGACACCCCTGCGATCCCACTGAACCTTGATCATAGGTATCACTTTGTTCCGAAGTCTACGGTCTGCTCGATCCAGAATTCTAACAGGCCGTTCCACATAAGACACATCGGGTTCCAACTGGACCTCGGAAGGCGTTCGTCACACCGAACGGCATCACTAAGAACTCGTAGTGTCCATACCGAGTCCGAAATGCTGTCTTCTGCACATCTTCCTCCCTGACTCGAATCTGGTGATACCCGGACCTCAAATCAATCTTGCTATAAAGTCTGGTACCTTGCAACTGATCAAACAGATCATCGATCCTTGGGAGAGGATACTTGTTCTTCACTGTGGCCTTATTCAGTTGCCGGTAATCGATGCACAACCGCATCGAACCATCCTTCTTCTTTACAAAGAAAACCGGTGCGCCCCATGGCGATACGCTCGGGCGTATATATCCCTTGTCAAGGAGATCCTGCAACTGTTCCTTCAACTCTCTCAACTCTGCCGGTGCCATCCTGTAAGGTGCACGAGAGATAGCGGATGTCCCTGGTAACAACTCGACCCCAAACTCAACTTCTCTAGCCGGTGGAAATCCGGGAATCTCCTCTGGGAATACATCAGCAAACTCTGCTACTACGGGTACATCCTCAACTCTCAATTCTTTATTCTTCCCAGACGTGTCCATGGCATAGATGAGATAGCCCGTGTGGCCACGTTCCAACAATTGAGTCATCTTGGCTGCTGAAATCAACGGAATCTTCGCACGAGAACCGTTGCCATAAAAAGTCCACTGTATTCCCGAATCAGATCTGAACCTTACTGTTTTCTGCCGGCAATCTACCACTGCCTGATATCTGTTCAGAATATCAATACCCACAATGCAGTCGAAGTCTGACATGCCTAACACAATCAAGTCTGTCTTCAACTCATTGCCCTCAAAATAAATGAGGCAATCTGCCATAAACTGATCGGAAACAACATTTCTTCCAGTGGGTGTCGAGACCATGAGAGGCGTGGGTAGAGAAGACGTGCGCATATGGTGTCTTTCCACAAAGCCCACAGATACAAAAGAGTGGGAGGCACCTGTATCTATCAAAATAAAAGCAGGGTACGTAAATAAATGGCACGTACCGGCGATCACCTCCTCCAGGGCTGCCTGCGCCTGCTCTCTGGTCAGTGCATACACCTGTCCCTGGGACGGTCCCACTGTCTGACCTCCCGATGGTCGAGGCACAAACTGCTGCCTCTGGTGCACTGTTCTGTCCTCAAATCTCGGCCTATTCTCCTGAAACTCTGACTGTCCTCCCCGAGTGGGGCAATACCGAGAGATGTGGCCCATCTTGCCACAACTATAACAGGCAGGGCACTTACTCGAAGAATGTGGCCCTCCACAATTGTCGCACCTCAACTCCCCCGATCTATTTCCTTGCGTAGGCCCTCGGTTGGCCGACCAATTGTTCTTCTTGTTCTGACCATAAGATTTCTTTCCACTGAACTGTGAGGATGAAGAGGCACCACGAGGTGGTTCTCCTCGGGGCCTCAAGCTATCAGTAGCTTGCATCTGTTGTGATGCTTGTGGAGGTACGGCACTAGGATAGGCTCCAACTCCAATCTCCGCAAGCTCTGCTCTCGTGAGAGCATCATCAAAGGAAGTGGGGTTATTGGTGATAACCCGGTCAAAAAGCTCCGGTCGCAACCCCTTCATGAAGTTTCTCATCTTCGCATGTCCACTGGTGGCAATGTGTGGAACATACCTCAGCAACGAGGAATAATGCATGGCATAGTCTGACACTGACATGTTCCCTTGTTTCAAGCTTGAAAACTCGTCTTCCTTCGTCTGTCTCGCCGCCACAGAGAAGTATCGGTTCAGAAACCGGGTTCTGAAGAGCGTCCAATCGATCACTGCACCCTGTGCTCTCAGTTCCATTACCGTGCTCCTCCACCACATTAAAGGTTTCTTTGCCAACTGGAACTCCGCCAGCCTCAGCCATGCTGTAACAGCACAAGGAGCCGATAAAAATATCTGTTCCTCTCCTGATTCTGTCCCCTCAAACCGGGGCGGGTGGTAAGACAGAAACTGAGTCAAGCTGATCTCACCAGGTAGTAATAACTGAGCCACTGGTTCCATGCCTACAGCTGGTGGAGGTAGAGGGTTTGCCTGACCAATGCTTGCATTAACACTGCCAACGTCACCCACCTCTTCATTGAGGTTTCCCAAATTTATAGCCGACATGCTGTAACACAAAGGTTAACAACAATTCCAAAACAAATCTATATGTTATGTCGTTAGATAACAGGAATGATAATAAGCATGTTAGTATAACAGTATATACAACAATATGCACCACATGCATAAACATGCTTCAAATGTAAGCACCTAGCCAATCATGCTAAGGCTACCCTCCTCGTTCCCGCGTTCTCTAACCACTGCTCTGATACCACTAATGTAAGTACCCTAGTTCCTTAAGTGCGGATTAAAGGCATAATTAGAGCTAACATAAATTATCAGAGTAAAATGATCGTGTTGAGACTATGAGCTTTAAGAATTACATGCCAAAAATAAGGACTATCAAATGGATTAGTTACATTCCCAATCAAATGAATGTATTTACCATAGCTTTACACTACTCCTAGAGTAGACACTATACAAAAGTAATCCTGTCCTTCATCTACCAAGAGTGTTCTTCAGAAGCTCACTGCCTCAACCCGCCTTAGCCCATTCTTATCATGCCAAAAGTACCTACAAGGACAACCCCCAAACATGAGCAATAATATCATTCATATTCAACACAATATGAATATAAGGCGTAAATGCATAAATCACAATAAAACACTTCCTGTTTTTCCCATGCATTTAAACGCTTCCAGTTTGGTTGTCCCTGTACCATAACTCATGAGTATAATCAAATAGATTATTTAATGGTCCACACATGTCATGACATAATACCATTTCATCATCACCAAATACCAATCACCAATCCCTAGTCTGTTCATTACAATGTATTTTAATGCCCCTCGCTTATTTACATATAGGCGGCATAGAATAACCTCGCTTCAATGGACATGCCGCGCTCCCACCCCTCGCTTCACATTGAGCGGCAAATATTCTTTCCTCGCCCTATATGATAACCACGGTCAAATGTGACATGCGGTTCTCCCACCCCTCGCTTCACATTTAGCGGCAACAAAACAAATAGCGGCAAGCATTAAAATCATCAAGGGATGACCACGACTCATGGGATGTTCACCAATAACCATCATATGCATATACAATCATCATGCATAATTCAACATGTATTTGCATCCACGATGCATAATTCCACATATACTCGCATCCACAATGCATAAACAATGAGTATATTAGATACATGTACCGTTGGGTGCCCGTACGTCTTCTACGTACCTTTCCAAAAGTAGGATGTGGTAGGACTTCACTTCCTTGGTTGTGTTGCCACCTGGGATGGTTCTACATATTCACACAAATCAATATTAGAACCCAATAATAGTCCAATACCAAAAATCCTACAAAAATAACCAAAAACATCATATTTTGTGACTCGCGATCGATCGCTGCAAAGGGCCGATCGATCGCGAGATCACACTGCCCGAAACCAATTTTTTTGTTCTTTCGACGATCGATCGCCACACTTGGCGCGATCGATCGCCAACCTCGCCGATCGATCGCCCAAGTGTGGCGATCGATCGCCAAAAGCTTCTGGAGAACACTGCCAGCTCGCGATCGATTGCCGAGTCCTGTACTTCGAAAAATCGTCATTTTTGCTCCAAATCTCATTTCCAATCCATACCAACTCCTCTACCAACAACCAACAACATCAAACACAATAATACCTTCCAAATACACTTTAAACATCTTAAAAATTCAACATTCAACCAAAATAATACCAACCCAAAATAACCCATTACAAAACCCTTCAAAACTTTCCAAAACTCAAACCAAACACAACAAAAACATTAGGGAGGTACCCATACCTCTTGGGGGCTCCAAAGCTCACACTAAATCCCACAAAACAAGTTTTTGGAAGGACTTCTCTTCCACTCTTTGCTCAAAAACGAAAATGAGGAGGGAAGGGTTTGTGAGAAGTGATTTTGGGGAAAAAGAAAGAGTGATGGGTTTTTGTGGGGTTGGGGGGTATTAGTGGGTTATTTGGGGATAAATTAAATTGCATACCCACTATTAATCATGATTTATAAAAATACCCCAACATGGTATTTAAAAGGAATTTCACAAAAATGCACCGAAATCACAATTAAACTCATGCTATCCATTTAATTGATAACCATAACAAATAAATCATGCTAATATACAATTCTCCCAACATGCCCAACATGGACCCTGAAATGCACTCCCGGGTCACTCTTTCCATGTGACCATGCATTATCATATGATAATTAATTCCAACACATATATTAATTATCACCATAAAAATCACATAACGTAATTAATGCCCAACTTGCAATTAATTATTTCGGGGATATCACAATACTCCCCTACTTATAAGATTTCGTCCTCGAAATCACATGCACTTACCCCAACAAGAACTAAACATAAATAACATACCAGAAAATTGTTCCGGGTAGTGCTGCACCATATGCCGCTCCGTCTCCCACGTAGACTCCTCGACACCCCTGCGATCCCACTGAACCTTGATCATAGGTATCACTTTGTTCCGAAGTCTACGGTCTGCTCGATCCAGAATTCTAACAGTCCGTTCCACATAAGACACATCGGGTTCCAACTGGACCTCGGAAGGCTGTAACACATGAGATGGATCCGACTCATACTTCAGCAGCATCGATACATGAAACACATCATGTATACCAGATAAAGAAGGTGGCAAAGCCAGTCGGTAAGCTAAGGTGCCAATGCGCAGCAAAATCTCGTACGGTCCAACATACCTCGGAGACAGTTTTCCGCGCATCCAAAATCGCACAACGCCTCTGAAAGGCGAGATCTTCAAAAAGACCTTATCTCCCAACTGAAATTCCACCGGTCTACGCCGTTTATTCGCATAAGCTGCCTGCCTATCCTGGGCTGCTTTCATTTTCTGCCTTATCATTTTTATCTTTTCTTCCATTTCTCGGATCAGTTCCGGTCCTCTGACCGATTTGCGGTCCAAATCGTCCCAACACAAGGGTGATCTACACTGTCTGCCAAAAAGAGCTTCGAAAGGAGCCATTTGAATGCTCGCCTGGTAGCTGTTATTATAAGAGAACTCTACCAAAGCTACCGAATCATGCCAAGAAACATCGAACTCCAATACACAAGCCCTCAACATGTCCTCGAGCGTCTGGATAGTACGCTCGGTCTGGCCATCCGTCTGAGGATGATATGCAGTGCTCAATCTAACTTCAGTTCCCAAGGCTGACTGAAAACCCTCCCAAAAATGAGATGTGAAACGTGGATCTCGATCCAACACAATGGAAATGGGGATCCCATGCAACCTCACCACATCTTGAATATACAACTGCGACATCCTCAAAAAGGTGAAAGTCATGCTATAGGGGATGAAATGTGATGTCCAGATTATTATTAATCATTTGTTGGACTAAATATGATTTGGATTTTATTGATAATTAATTTTAGAATTAATTAGAAGTGGAATTGACCAAGTGAAGGTCAACTGGCAAATTAATCGGATCCTAAAATATTTTGAGATTGTAAAATATACTTCGATAATATTTTAGAGATAAATTAATTAAAATGAAGAATTTAAGTTTTGGGTTTTTGGGGTGTGTATAAATCCCAATCGTTGTCTCTAAATAATATATCAGTGCACCGGCGACACTTCGATGTACAAAACCGGGTTAGGATACAAAAAAAATAAATATGTTATGTTGGCATTTTCGGACACACATTAAAAGGTGTAAATTCATGCACTGAAAACGAGACCCTCTTCTCTTCGATGCTGCTCGACCCATCGCCACTAAACCGCCGCGCCCGCCGCCGTCCGAGCTCCTTCCGGCGCGTCCGAACCGCCGCCGCCTTCGTATCTCCCAGGCGCTTCTTTCCATACCAATATCACGAAGTTTCGTCGAGGATTGCGTCCGGATCTTGCAAGGAAGCGCCGCGATGAAAATCGCGATTTCGTCCGTTTTGGGGGCGATTTTCTTCCGATTTTTTTGTGGGTAATTCTCACCGTCCCTCAGTCGTTATTTACCTAAAATCCCACGAATTTTTGATGAAGATTGGTTCGATTTTTGCAAGCTTTTTGGTAGGGTTGCTCGAGTGTGTGCAAGTGTGTGCAGCAGTGTGTGTGCGTGTGTGTGTTTCTGCGTGTGTGTGTGTGTGTCCAGCATGTGTTTGTGAATGAAGATGGTGTGTATGTGTGTTCCAACATGTATTGGTATAGGTTCAAGACTTCTATATATGTTGTGCCTTGTGGTTGGATGATGTTTTGTTAATGTAAAAGGTTAACTTTAATTAGTGTAATGGGTTAAGGCGGTTATGTGACGATAAATTGGGTATGAACAATTGGGAATTGGATAGCATGAAAATGTTATTAATTGTAGGGATTTAATCATAACTCACATTATTGAACGGATAATTGTTGAAAATGAATTGGTGATTAAATGTCGTGATTTAGTGTCATTGTTGTTAAAAGGTGAAGACTAGATTCATGCTAGTATGTGTTAACATGAAATAGAGTTTATGGTGATGTAAATGCTTGAATGTGTATCATGATATGTATTGTTGACTTATGTCACTTTATTGAATTACCACCCTTAGTAGTGAGTTCTAAATCAAGAATTATGGAACCAATGCATCTTTAAATTGGTAAAGTTGAATTTAATCAATAAATGACTTTATGTAGGGATTAAGGGAATTGATTTAGAAGGGTAGAATCTTGTATCTTCATGGATCCCTTCTTTCGTGTCTTGGTTTGAATCACCTCGGTGTGGGTTTGAATAATTGTGGAGCATGTTAATTGACTTAATTGGATTGTTTTAGTTAGACACTAATTGGATATTATTATGCATACACCCTTGCACTTCCTTTCCCTCTGTTGAACTTGTGTGTCTAGTGAACTGCTATGTGAGTTGGACGTGATCTTGCACGTATGGGTGTGTGTATCCCGCATCATGTGTGTGATGTAGCGGATGGTGGGAGAAAATGGGGTTTTGCATCACCAATGACATATCATGATTCATGTTAAGATGTGTGCATCAAAGTATTGATTATGATTTGATTCATAATATTGAATTATTGATTTGTGATATGGAAATGAAAGTAAGAACTATTTGATGGATGTTCATTGCTCGGATTATGAGCTAATATTGAATTGATGTTCGGTATAGACTCTACAGGAGACTTCGGACGTTGATGATAGCTTGTGCATGTTGTCTACTATAAGGTACGTGGTGACGTACGAGCAGGTATATCTAGTATCTATACATTCATGTATACATGCAATTTTGAATATGATGATTCAGGTAAGTGTTTGACTTTATTAATTGAGTTTCATATACGAGTTATGGGGGACACGTAGTAGTGCGTGATCCAATTTTACTTGTTGAGTGGTGATGCCGTGGGCATGAACGATATGAGAAAATATCGAGAATGAGATAGTGGGATAACCAGGGTTACATTGGGATAACCAGGTTCATATTGATGTTGAACTATTTATGTTTGAGCATAAATATTATATTGTCATTGCATTGAATTCATAAGTGTTGTTGAGTATTACATTTTCAGTGACAATACTAAACTTGACATTATGAAGTGTGTAAGTTTGAAACAGGAACAGTGTGTGGAAGCCATACAAATTCGGAATTGTACAGGGAGTATACTTTATGAGTTTTGAATAATTTAAATTATTGCATTATGATTTTGTATGTTGAATTGTGATTGAATATTGAGTGGGAGTGTGCTCACCCTGTGTGGGGGCTGTTTCTGTTGAAACAGGTACAACAGGTACGATGCTGTTTTGGAGTACTAGACTCGAACCTTGTTGGATGATGCTTCCAGAAGCATAGTATGAGATTGAGCCGATATACGAGGTTGAGCGGTTGGTATATATATATACTAATTATGCATCCGGATGTGTATCCGTTATTCGTTGCTCTTCTGTGAGCACTTGTATTTGTATATGGACTGTATAAGGGTGTTGAAACCCACTTTTGTTGTCTTATTAGTGTGGTGTCTTCCCTGGCCGGGAATTTACTTGTGTTTCCGTATTCTGTTTAGTATCGTGTGTCCCTGGTCGGGAGTTATATTATGTGATGTGTTTTTATTTCCGGATAGCTCAGTTTGTGGGGAGACTCTGCCCAAATTTTTATAAAAACCCACAATGCAAAAGTGGTACAATGGGGATGGTATTGGGTGAAACCCCTGAGTCTATTTGTTGGTAGAGATGAACATATAATGTTGAGCATTTGTTTGTGTCTTGGAATTATGGGAAACAAGTAATGATTCGTTTTAAAGAATGAAAAGAAAATGAAAAATTTATACACATACGACGTCATAAATGAACTAATGACGAGTTTAAGTGTTGGGGCCTTACAATAGTGGTATCAGAGCAGTGGTTGCTCTTTGGGGCTGTTAAGGGCCTAGGAAGTTATTGATAGCACATATTTATGCATGATGGCATTAATGTTGTATGACACAACTAGTTGTTTATGTGCTTTTATGATATGAAAAGTGGTGTTGCTAATCATTGTGGTTGCAGGAATCGTGTAGAATGCGATGGGATGGCATTAACGGTAATGTCCGGCACTCCATATGTTATGTGCTAAGGAATCTGATTTTGTAGGAAAATCAGGAAATGGAAATGTGAGACGTACGGGCTTCGGACGGTAAAACGTGTTACACATTTGATTATGTATATCGTGAATAGTGAACCCTTACATGTGATGGTATATGTGAAATGATAGTGATATATATTGTGATAATGGAATCAACTGTTGTGCTTGATTATTGTGGTAGAATTGATGAATGTTCCGGTAGCCTTTATCTCCGAGCGAGGGAGGTACTTGCCGCTGTCATGACTAAGCGAGGTAACATGCCGCTGTCATTGTCGAAGCGAGGGGTCCTAAAATTCCGCTGTTGTATTGGGAGCGGAACAGTCACAATTCTAGTGATTAATGTGGAATATTGTGGTTATATGGTATCGATCATTATATTTGTGAACTGTTATATTAACCTGGATGCAGGTACATGGAGCCAGTGGAAGTTCCGGTAGTTGTTATATTCGAGCGAGGGAGGTACTTGCCGCTGTCATATGAAGCGATGATAATATGATATTTGCCGCTGTCATGTCTTAGCGAGGTAACATGCCGCTGTCATTGTCGAAGCGAGGGATATCATATGATGCCGCTATATGTCGAAGCGAGGGGTCCTAAAATTCCGCTGCTATAACAAGACCGGAACAACCACATTATCGATGTTGATAGCGATGTCTCATTCCGCTATATTGGTTGGTGATGGTTCATGCCGCCACGTGTATTGATAGCGAGGTCTCATTCCGCTATATTGGTTGGCGATGGTTCATGCCGCCAAGTGTATTGATAGCGATGTCTCATTCCGCTATATTGGTTGGCGATGGTTCATGCCGCCATGTGTATTGATAGCGAGGTCTCATTCCGCTATATTGGTTGGCGATGGTTCATGCCGCCAAGTGTATTGATAGCGATGTCTCATTCCGCTATATTGGTTGGCGATGGTTCATGCCGCCATGTGTATTGATAGCGATGTCTCATTCCGCTATATTGGTTGGCGATGGTTCATGCCGCCAGGTATACTGATAGCGATGTCTCATTCCGCTATATTGATTGGCGATGGTTTATGCAACCGGGTACATGTATAGCGATGCCTCTTTCCGCTATGTCAATGGCGATGGCTCATGTCGCCAGACATGTGTTTATCGATGGTGCATTCCGCTGATTCCATGGCGATGGTTCTTGCCGCCGATTATATATGTTGCGACGTCTCATTCCGCTATTCTGGTGATGGTGAGTATATCAATTTGTGTATTGATATGAAATCATATTTTGTGGAATATTTATGTTGAGAGCAGGGACAATTTAAAGGATCAAGTGTGGATCAACTGTGTACAGTAAGTGTTATTACATCTTATTGTTTTAAGAATGTATATTCATTGTGATTATGGATATTATGTATGCCAATGTTGGCGATGAGTATTATGTACCGCCGTAGGGCGATGAAGATTGATGTATTGCTATTGTGTTAGCAGTGAATATTTTTAGTACCGTTATTGTGATTAACGATGAATGTTGTTGTATCGCAATCGTGTTAGCAATGAGTATTGATGATGCTTTGATTGCAGATGGCAATAGAAGTTGTGCTATGTACAGTTATGTTATTGCTCATTGGGTATATGTGATTTAGGCCCAAGAGGATATTGGATCGGTCCAGGAGGACAAAATATCGAGGTAAACCGTTTCAGTTGGTTGAACATATTGATATATGTTGATTCGATGTTGATTCATATTGATTCTGAAATCATGTACATGTAGAAAAGTTGATAATAGAATTGAAGTGGAACCTAGATGTGTCATTCATGTTTTATTGCGGTAATAAGGCAAGAAGGGGTGTAACCTCTGTGATAGCACTCTCATATCTACGGTGTGTAGTGACGAGATATTGAAAATAGATGTTAATCATTGTGTGACAATAATTATTGTTGTGAAAGCATGCTAGTTTTGTATGTGGTGGGATTAATAATTGATTAATCACCTATTATGTTGAATGGAATACAATCAGATAGACATGAGTTTAATGAGTGTGTCACGGGATGGCATGAGTATGTCACGGGATGACGCGTGATTACTACGAATGTCGTGTGTGGACATGTGTTCATTGTGAATATTCATGATTAATGAATTATTATGTTTCGAGGATGAGTTAAAGATTGATATAAATTGCGTCATTAAAGCATGCAATTGATTCTTATGTTAAATTTCAATCACCCTATGTGATAGTGTGCAGTAACAGGTTGTGTATAGAACTGCGAGAAACTTATGATGCAGGAATTAGTGTTTGATGACAGAAACATTATGGATGTCGAAATGCGGAAATGACAAGGTACGTGTTATGTTACTAGTATTTGAGAAATACTAACGGGATTATTTTGGTACTTGTCCTATGACAGATAATAATTGGGTGAAGTAATATGGAAATGTTGATACTTAAGAGTATGTGAGTGCTGTGATTAACATGATATTATGGTGCCATTGTGTGTTGTAGATGATTCCATCTACAAAGGTATGTCACGAACTATTCGATATTGATGTTGATGCCTTGTGTTAGATGAGTATAATCGTGACATGAAAATATTTTTGTTAAGCCATTTATCATGAATTGATACTGATGGTCTGTGGCTATTGGTGTGTATAATATGTATATACGTATGTGAGAATGACTAATGGGTTTTCTAGTCATTACCTTGCACCAGATAATAGCCAGGAGATGATATATGAAAGATTGATGCATAAAGGCTCAAGAGTACCGTTACTTCATACGGATGATAGTGATGATGTGGGGATAAGTTGCATACATTTGCAACGACACAGATATGAAGTTAATTAGATAAATGTTGATGTATTGTCAAATATTCTTGAATATACATGAAAGCATGGATTGCATGATTTAAAGAGATTATATGATGGGTACTGTGATAAAAGTATATGACGGGAAATAAGATTGTGCAATGGAATTGTGTCGATGAAAGTACACAGGTAGTGAGATATGACAAAGAAGCTTGACGGTTAAACGCTTCTTGCGATCGTGGGTGCAATGGGGCACATGTGTGAGCCATGATGATTCCGATGACTGTCGCCTTATGGATAGTAAAGTCTCTATCTTGAGCTATATACGGTACGTAAATTTTACAGTTGGCTTTTATGGTAAGCATGCGTTGAAATTTCGAGGACGAAATTTTATATGTTGGGGAGAATTGTGATGTCCAGATTATTATTAATCATTTGTTGGACTAAAGATGATTTGGATTTTATTGACAATTAATTTTAGAATTAATTAAAAGTGGAATTGACCAAGTGAAGGTCAACTGGCAAATTAATCGGATCCTAAAATATTTTGAGATTGTAAAATATACTCCGATAATATTTTAGAGATAAATTAATTAAAATGAAGAATTTAAGTTTTGGGTTTTTGGGGTGTGTATAAATCCCAATCGTTGTCTCTAAATAATATATCAGTGCACCGCCGACACTTCGATGTACAAAACCGGGTTAGGATACAAAAAAATAAATATGTTATGTTGGCATTTTGACACACATTAAAAGGTGTAAATTCACGCACTGAAAACGAGACCCTCTTCTCTTCGCTGCTGCTCGACCCATCGCCACTAAACCGCCGCGCCCGCCGCCGTCCGAGCTCCTTCCGGCGCGTCCGAACCGCCGTCGCCTTCGTATCTCCCAGGCGCTTATTTCCATACCAATATCGCGAAGTTTCGTTGAGGATTGCGTCCGGATCTTGCAAGGAAGCGCCGCGATGAAAATCACGATTTCGTCCATTTTGGGGGCGATTTTCTTCCGATTTTTTTGTGGGTAATTTGCGCCGTCCCTCGGTCGTTATTTACCTAAAATCCCACGAATTTTTGATGAAGATTGGTTCGATTTTTGCAAGCTTTTTGGTAGGGTTGCTCGAGTGTGTGCAAGTGTGTGCAGCAGTGTGTGTGCGTGTGTGTGTTTCTGCGTGTGTGTGTGTGTCCAGCATGTGTTTGTGGATGAAGATGGTGTGTATGTGTGTTCCAACATTTATTGGTATAGGTTCAAGACTTCTATATATGTTGTGCCTTGTGGTTGGATGATGTTTTGTTAATGTAAAAGGTTAACTTTAATTAGTGTAATGGGTTAAGGCGGTTATGTGACGATAAATTGGGTATGAACAATTGGGAATTGGATAGCATGAAAATGTTATTAATTGTAGGGATTTAATCATAACTCACATTATTGAACGGATAATTGTTGAAAATGAATTGGTGATTAAATGTCGTGATTTAGTGTCATTGTTGTTAAAAGGTGAAGACTAGATTCATGCTAGTATGTGTTAACATGAAATAGAGTTTATGGTGATGTAAATGCTTGAATGTGTATCATGATATGTATTGTTGACTTATGTCACTTTATTGAATTACCACCCTTAGTAGTGAGTTCTAAATCAAGAATTATGGAACCAATGCATCTTTAAATTTGTAAAGTTGAATTTAATCAATAAATGACTTTATGTAGGGATTAAGGAATTGATTTAGAAGGGTAGAATCTTGTATCTTCATGGATCCCTTCTTTCGTGTCTTGGTTTGAATCACCTCGGTGTGGGTTTGAATAATTGTGGAGCATGTTAATTGACTTAATTGGATTGTTTTAGTTAGACACTAATTGGATATTATTATGCATACACCCTTGCACTTCCTTTCCCTCTGTTGAACTTGTGTGTCTAGTGAACTGCTATGTGAGTTGGACGTGATTTTGCACGTATGGGTGTGTGTATCCCGCATCATGTGTGTGATGTAGCGGATGGTGGGAGAAAATGGGGTTTTGCATCACCAATGACATATCATGATTCATGTGAAGATGTGTGCATCAAAGTATTGATTATGATTTGATTCATAATATTGAATTATTGATTTGTGATATGGAAATGAAAGTAAGAACTATTTGATGGATGTTCATTGCTCGGATTATGAGCTAATATTGAATTGATGTTCGGTATAGACTCTACAGGAGACTTCGGACGTTGATGATAGCTTGTTCATGTTGTCTACTATAAGGTACGTGGTGACGTACGAGCAGGTATATCTAGTATCTATACATTCATGTATACATGCAAGTTTGAATATGATGATTCAGGTAAGTGTTTGACTTTATTAATTGAGTTTCATATACGAGTTATGGGGGACACGTAGTAGTGCGTGATCCAATTTTACTTGTTGAGTGGTGATGCCGTGGGCATGAACGATATGAGAAAATATCGAGAATGAGATAGTGGGATAACCAGGGTTACATTGGGATAACCAGGTTCATATTGATGTTGAACTATTTATGTTTGAGCATAAATAATATATTGTCATTGCATTGAATTCATAAGTGTTGTTGAGTATTACATTTTCAGTGACAATACTAAACTTGACATTATGAAGTGTGTAAGTTTGAAACAGGAACAGTGTGTGGAAGCCATACAAATTCGGAATTGTACAGGGAGTATACTTTATGAGTTTTGAATAATTTAAATTATTGCATTATGATTTTGTATGTTGAATTGTGATTGAATAATGAGTGGGAGTGTGCTCACCCTGTGTGGGGGCTGTTTCTGTTGAAACAGGTACAACAGGTACGATGCTGTTTTGGAGTACTAGGCTCGAACCTTGTTGGATGATGCTTCCAGAAGCATAGTATGAGATTGAGCCGATATACGAGGTTGAGCGGTTGGTATATATATACTAATTATGCATCCGGATGTGTATCCGTTATTCGTTGCTCTTCTGTGAGCACTTGTATTTGTATATGGACTGTATAAGGGTGTTGAAACCCACTTTTGTTGTCTTATTAGTGTGGTGTCTTCCCTGGCCGGGAATTTACTTGTGTTTCCGTATTCTGTTTAGTATCGTGTGTCCCTGGTCAGGAGTTATATTATGTGATGTGTTTTTATTTCCGGATAGCTCAGTTTGTGGGGAGACTCTGCCCAAATTTTTATAAAACCCACAATGCAAAAGTGGTACAATGGGGATGGTATTGGGTGAAACCCCTGAGTCTATTTGTTGGTAGAGATAAACATATAATGTTGAGCATTTGTTTGTGTCTTGGAATTATGGGAAACAAGTAATGATTCATTTTAAAGAATGAAAAGAAAATGAAAAATTATACACATACGACGTCATAAATGAACTAATGACGAGTTTAAGTGTTGGGGCCTTACATGAAATGAGCTACCTTAGTCAATCGATCCACAATCACCCAAATATCATCAAAACCTGAAGTGCTCCTCCGCAGGTGAGTCACGAAGTCCATGGAAATGTGTTCCCACTTCCACTTCGGTATCTCCAAGCTTTTCAACTCGCCGCCAGGTCTCTGTCTCTCTGCCTTAACCTGCTGGCAGATCAAGCACCTCTTAACAAAAGCGACGACATCAGTCTTCATTCTTTTCCACCAGAACTGATTACGCAAATCTTTATACATATTCTTCCCGCCTGGGTGGATGCTAAGTCTGCTACTATGAGCTCGCTCCAAGATCCCTCTACGCAACTCCGGCGTACTCGGAACCACCCAACGGTTACCCAATCTCAAGGATCCGTCATCGGCCACTCTGAATTTCGTTGGCTGACCAAGATGTACTAAAGATAACCATCTCTGAACCTCATCATCTAACTTCTGAGCTCTCCTGATGTTCTCATAGATATCTAGCTCAGCTAACAAGGTCGAAACATGCACAGGTGATGCATCTATGTCGAAATCATAGCCTAGATGGCAATAGGAGGTCATCATAGCCGACAAATGGATGACATCCTCAGCAGAACTCCTCACTTTCTGGCTCAAAGCGTTTGCTGTCAAATTAGCTTTTCCGGGATGGTACTCAATCTCACAATCATAGTCCTTGAGTAAGTCCATCCACCTTCTCTGCCTCATGTTCAGCTCCGCCTGAGTGAATAAAAACTTGAGGCTCTTGTGATCCGTGTAAATGGTAAACGAGGTACCATACAAATAATGTCTCCAAATCTTCAGGGCGAAGATGATAGCCGCCAATTCCAAGTCATGGACTGGGTATCTCGTCTCATGCGGCTTCAACTTCCTCGATGCATAAGCTACCAAATGCTTATCTTGCATCAGTACACACCCAAGGCCCTGAAGTGATGCATCGGTATACAACACAAATCTGGAGTTTTCCGTAGGAATCACCAATATTGGCGCCGTCGTCAAACGGTGCTTCAACTCCTGGAAGCTCTCCTCACAAGCTTCTGACCAAAAGAATGGTACTCCCTTCTGGGTCAACTGTGTCAATGGCTTGGCGATCTTCGAAAACCCCTCGACAAAGCGTCGATAATAACCGGCCAAACCAAGGAAGCTCCGTATTTCAGGTACAGAAGTGGGTGCAGTCCACTCCATCACAGCTTCAATCTTCCTGGGATCCACATATATCCCGCTGCTAGATATGACATGCCCCAGAAACACTACACTGCTCAACCAAAATTCACACTTGCTGAGCTTGGCATACAACTGGTGGTCTCTGAGAATCTGGAGCACTGTCCTCAAGTGTTTCACGTGCTCTTCCTCGCTCCGGGAGTAGATGAGAATGTCGTCGATGAATACAATGACGAACTGATCAAGATAGGGTTGGAATACCCGATTCATCAATCTCATAAAGACAGCCGGGGCGTTCGTCACACCGAACGGCATCACTAAGAACTCGTAGTGTCCATACCGAGTCCGAAATGCTGTCTTCTGCACATCTTCCTCCCTGACTCGAATCTGGTGATACCCGGACCTCAAATCAATCTTGCTATAAAGTCTGGTACCTTGCAACTGATCAAACAGATCATCGATCCTTGGGAGAGGATACTTGTTCTTCACTGTGGCCTTATTCAGTTGCCGGTAATCGATGCACAACCGCATCGAACCGTCCTTCTTCTTCACAAATAAAACCGGTGCGCCCCATGGAGATACGCTCGGGCGTATATATCCCTTGTCAAGGAGATCCTGCAACTGTTCCTTCAACTCTCTCAACTCTGCCGGTGCCATCCTGTAAGGTGCACGAGAGATAGCGGATGTCCCTGGTAACAACTCGACCCCAAACTCAACTTCTCTAGCCGGTGGAAATCCGGGAATCTCCTCTGGGAATACATCAGCAAACTCTGCTACTACGGGTACATCCTCAACTCTCAATTCTTTATTCTTCCCAGACGTGTCCATGGCATAGATGAGATAGCCCGTGTGGCCACGTTCCAACAATTGAGTCATCTTGACTGCTGAAATCAACGGAATCTTCGCACGAGAACCGTTGCCATAAAAAGTCCACTGTATTCCCGAATCAGATCTGAACCTTACTGTTCTCTGCCGGCAATCTACCACTGTCTGATATCTGTTCAGAATATCAATACCCACAATGCAGTCGAAGTCTGACATGCCTAACACAATCAAGTCTGTCTTCAACTCGTTGCCCTCAAAATAAATGAGGCAATCTGCCATAAACTGATCGGAAACAACATTTCTTCCAGTGGGTGTCGAGACCATGAGAGGCGTGGGTAGAGAAGACGTGCGCATATGGTGTCTTTCCACAAAGCCCACAGATACAAAAGAGTGGGAGGCACCTGTATCTATCAAAATAAAAGCAGGGTACGTAAATAAATGGCACGTACCGGCGATCACCTCCTCCAGGGCTGCCTGCGCCTGCTCTCTGGTCAGTGCATACACCTGTCCCTAGGACGGTCCCACTGTCTGACCTCCCGATGGTCGAGGCACAAACTGCTGCCTCTGGTGCACTGTTCTTTCCTCAAATCTCGGCCTATTCTCCTGAAACTCTGACTGTCCTCCCCGAGTGGGGCAATACCGAGAGATGTGGCCCATCTTGCCACAACTATAACAGGCAGGGCACTTACTCGAAGAATGTGGCCCTCCACAATTGTCGCACCTCAACTCCCCCGATCTATTTCCTTGCGTAGGCCCTCGGTTGGCCGACCAATTGTTCTTCTTGTTCTGACCATAAGATTTCTTTCCACTGAACCGTGAGGATGAAGAGGCACCACGAGGTGGTTCTCCTCGGGGCCTCAAGCTATCAGTAGCTTGCCTCTGTTGTGATGCTTGTGGAGGTACGGCACTAGGATAGGCTCCAACTCCAATCTCCGCAAGCTCTGCTCTCGTGAGAGCATCATCAAAGGAAGTGGGGTTATTGGTGATAACCCGGTCAAAAAGCTCCGGTCGCAACCCCTTCATGAAGTTTCTCATCTTCGCATGTCCACTGGTGGCAATGTGTGGAACATACCTCAGCAACGAGGAATAATGCATGGCATAGTCTGACACTGACATGTTCCCTTGTTTCAAGCTTGAAAACTCGTCTTCCTTCGTCTGTCTCGCCGCCACAGAGAAGTATCGGTTCAGAAACCGGGTTCTGAAGAGCGTCCAATCGATCACTGCACCCTGTGCTCTCAGTTCCATTACCGTGCTCCTCCACCACATTAAAGGTTTCTTTGCCAACTGGAACTCCGCCAGCCTCAGCCATGCTGTAACAGCACAAGGAGCCGATAAAAATATCTGTTCTAGCCTTTCTAGCCACTCCTCAGCCTCCTCTCCTGATTCTGTCCCCTCAAACCGGGGCGGGTGGTAAGACAGAAACTGAGTCAAGCTGATCTCACCAGGTAGTAATAACTGAGCCACTGGTTCCATGCCTACAGCTGGTGGAGGTAGAGGGTTTGCCTGACCAATGCTTGCATTAACACTGCCAACGTCACCCACCTCTTCATTGAGGTTTCCCAAATTTATAGCCGCCATGCTGTAACACAAAGGTTAACAACAATTCCAAAACAAATCTATATGTTATGTCGTTAGATAACAGGAATGATAATAAGCATGTTAGTATAACAGTATATACAACAATATGCACCACATGCATAAACATGCTTCAAATGTAAGCACCTAGCCAATCATGCTAAGGCTACCCTCACTCGTTCCCGGGTTCTCTAACCACTGCTCTGATACCACTAATGTAAGTACCCTAGTTCCTTAAGTGCAGATTAAAGGCATAATTAGAGCTAACATAAATTATCAGAGTAAAATGATCGTGTTGAGACTATGAGCTTTAAGAATTACATGCCAAATATAAGGACTATCAAATGGATTAGTTACATTCCCAATCAAATGAATGTATTTACCATAGCTTTACACTACTCCTAGAGTAGACACTATACAAAAGTAATCCTGTCCTTCATCTACCAAGAGTGTTCTTCAGAAGCTCACAATAAAACACTTCCTGTTTTTCCCATGCATTTAAACGCTTCCAGTTTGGTTGTCCCTGTACCATAACTCATGAGTATAATCAAATAGATTATTTAATGGTCCACACATGTCATGACATAATACCATTTCATCATCACCAAATACCAATCACCAATCCCTAGTATGTTCATCACAATGTATTTTAATGCCCCTCGCTTATTTACATATAGGCGGCATAGAATAACCTCGCTTCAATGGACATGCGGCGCTCCCACCCCTCGCTTCACATTTAGCGGCAACAAAACAAATAGCGGCAAGCATTAAAATCATTAAGGGATGACCACGACTCATGGGATGTGCACCAATAACCATCATATGCATATACAATCATCATGCATAATTCAACATGTATTTGCATCCACAATGCATAATTCCACATATACTCGCATCCACAATGCATAAACAATAAGTATATTAGATACATGTACCGTTGGGTGCCCGTACGTCTTCTACGTACCTTTCCAAAAGTAGGATGTGGTAGGACTTCACTTCCTTGGCTGTGTTGCCACCTGGGATGGTTCTACATATTCACACAAATCAATATTAGAACCCAATAATAGTCCAATACCAAAAATCCTACAAAAATAACCAAAAACATCATATTTTGTGACTCGCGATCGATCACTGCAAACGGCCGATCGATCGCGAGATCACACTGCCCGAAACCAATTTTTTTGTTCTTTCGGCGATCGATCGCCACACTTGGCGCGATCGATCGCCAACCTCGCCGATCGATCGCCCAAGTGTGGCGATCGATCGCCAAAAGCTTCTGGAGCACACTGCCAGCTCGCGATCGATCGCCGAGTCCTGTACTTCGAAAAATCGCCATTTTTGCTCCAAATCTCATTTCCAATCCATACCAACTCCTCTACCAACAAACCAACAACATCAAACACAATAATACCTTCTAAATACACTTTAAACATCTTAAAAATTCAACATTCAACCAAAATAATACCAACCCAAAATAACCCATTTCAAAACCCTTCAAAAATTTCCAAAACTCAAACCAAACACAACAAAAACATTAGGGAGGTACCCATACCTCTTGGGGGCTCCAAAGCTCACACTAAATCCCACAAAACAAGTTTTTGGAAGGACTTCTCTTCCACTCTTTGCTCAAAAACGAAAATGAGGAGGGAAGGGTTTGTGAGAAGTGATTTTGGGGAAAAAGAAAGAGTGATGGGTTTTTGTGGGGTTGGGGGGTATTAGTGGGTTATTTGGGGATAAATTAAATTGCATACCCACTATTAATCATGATTTATAAAAATACCTCAACATGGTATTTAAAAGGCATTTCACCAAAATGCACCGAAATCACAATTAAACTCATGCTATCCATTTAATTGATAACCATAACAAATAAATCATGCTAATATACAATTCTCCCAACATGCCCAACATGTACCCTGAAATGCACTCCCGGGTCACTCTTTCCATGTGACCATGCATTATCATATGATAATTAATTCCAACACATATATTAATTATCACCATAAAAATCACATAACGTAATTAATGCCCAACTTGCAATTAATTATTTCGGGGATATCACAGGTTATACCGCTATGTACGTAGCACTGGATTGCACCGCCTACGAACGATGTGTGCGACTTGCGTACCACTGTCAGGCGATGGATACAGGTATGCCGCTATCTTGTTAGCGATGAGGTATGGTATATTACTATTTTATTAGCATTATTGTGGATGTCATGCGTCGATACACATGTACCGCGCGCGTGTTGATGATGTTATTTTGGATGTCATATGTTGACATGTACCGTCACGAGTTGACGATGTTATTTTGGATGTCATATGTTGACATATACCGTCACCGGATGACGATGCCATTGGGTGTTCTATGTAGATGTGTAGCATTGTTTTGATAAATTATACGTCTGGGTGTATGTATTTGGTCATATGGTTTGAGTGCCGATGAGGAGCACAAGGTGGTGTCTACGTCACCGGTTGACGAGACCGTTACGCCGAGCAAGTTTACTCGATGAATTATTGGATGCATTGTACCGGCGAGTGTACCGCATCATGCATTAGAGGTAAATATTTTACGAGTAGTGGAACCTTTGGGTATACTCGCTGGAATGGCTAAGGTCAAGTGATTGGTGGTAAGAGTAGTTATTGAGGAAACTACTCGCTTTTGTCGGTGTGACGTGGGGTAGACATGGTCACACCCACCCTGAGGGTGTGGAATAAGTCCTACTGGATTAGGATTGAATCGTGATTGAGCAAGGACACCGGGATGTCCATTATGCTTTGGTGTTTTAGAGAAATACTGGGTGATGACCCACTACTCTAATGGTTTGTACGGTATGGCATACCGGGATGGAATGTATGGCATGTTGGTAGGTTTGGTATAAGCCTATGGGGGCTGCGAATTGCTAGCCAGGTATTGTTGCAGTGATATAGTGTGCTTGTTGTAGCCATTATACTGCTCGCTGGAACCGAGTTTGGTGAATCGTATGATGATATGATGAGGGTCATAATGGACTCTTGTAGTCACTTTGTGGCTTAAGGTTTGAGGCAGGAAATACCTCACGGGGACGTTTATACGTCAAATGCTTGAGGGACTTGTATCGGGACAACTCAATTTTGTTGGGAGTACCAACATGAGTGTCAACAAGTCGTTTTTAGCTCTGGTTGAGCATCGTTGCATATAGAATGCAATGGGGGAACATAATTGGGATTGTGAGATATAGTTAGTGGGGTGACAATACAATATTGATTTTATCTCTTGGAGAAATTTGGATTGTACTATCATGGAGACAGCTAGTATTGGTCGAGGGTTGCTTGTGAATCAACCATGGTAAGCCTTCCTAGTGTTGGACTAGGTAATGGCTTTATATTTCCGGCGAGACGTACGAGGAGGCGTCTCTGGGGAGATGCTTGAGGTTTGTGGAGTACTATGGTAGTAGTACAGAACATTGTTAGATGTGTACACGTTGCGTATATGGATTTCGATTTGGTAATAGTGGCATTGATGCACTATTCTAAACCAGTTGTGTATTCGTTGGTTCTGGGATATATATTTGTATAAATATATCCAGTTTTCCGAACGGTGGTTCGAGGTTGGAGGGTCATGGCTTCATGACACGTTCCTTTTGAGGAAAGCGGTATTGATATACATACCGGTTGGGAATCTTTGGGAGATTCAACGAGTCAGTTTGTGTGGTGTTGATCTGGGAATCACACCACTGGTCGTTGATGTCAATCATCATTCTCCGTTGGGTGAGAATGATTGAGGATTGACAGTTGAGATTGGGACTTTTGGGTATGATTGGTTATACCCGAGTTGATTGCATTGAGTATACAGGTAGTATTGGTGCTTAGGCATTTATGCCGGTGTGTGTATACGAATGCCAGCATTTTCTTGGTACTCGTCAAGCATCGGGTTAGTATACTTTGATGAATGAATCTCCGGTGAGAGATTGTGGCACCTTGAGATTGGTAATCTCAATGACACGATGTATTCGGAAGAATGATCGTGAGGTCTGGTTGACTCCCTTGATGAGGGATTGTCTTCTATTGTGATGCCCCGAAATTAATTAATTGCAAGTAAGGCATTAATTATGTTTATATGATGTATCATGTGTTGATGGATTTATGTGTTGGGTATTAAGATGTTAACATGATTTAATTGTGTTAATTATTAAATATGAGGAGGATGTGATTTTAGATGAAGTTTGGAGCATTTTTGTAAAATGCTTTTACAATTCTATGTTGAAGCATTTTATACATCATGTTAAGTTTGGGGTACAATTTTTTTAATTAAGTTAAAGTAACCCTTTTAAATCCTCTACCCATCACTTTAACCCCTTTACCTTTCACTTTATTAAAAATCCCCAAATCACTTCCCAAACCCCAAACCCTACCCATTTTCGAGTTCCACCAAAAGAGGAGAAGAAAAGTTCCACAAAAACTTTGTTTGTGTGATCTTTGCTAGGATTTGGAGCCTACAAGAGGTATGGAACCATTCCTATAAGTTTTATGATGTTTGGTGTTGAAATGGGTTAAGTTTTTGATGTTTTATGTGGGTTTGTTTGGGTATGTGTTGTTTATGGTTGGGGTATGATTTTTGAAGTGTTTTATGTTGGTTTTAGTGGGTTATGATGTTATTGAAGTTGTTAAGAAGTTTGGTTTTGGGTGGATTGAGGAAGAGCTTGAAAAGTGAGCATTAATGGCGAAATTTCGAAGCACAGCACTCGGCGATCGATCGCCCGTTCTTGGCGATCGATCGCGAGCCTCCAGTGCCCGCCAGTAGCATTTGGCGATCGATCGCCACTCTTGGGCGATCGATCGGCGAGGCTGGCGATCGATCGCGCCAAAAGTGGCGATCGATCGCCAAGGAAGGAATTTTTGCCCCTCGTCCAGTGCGATCTCGCGATCGATCGCGCCTGGGCAGCGATCGATCGCGAGCTGTAAAAAAAATGGATTTTTGATATTTATGTGGGATTTTTGGATATTGGACTATATTTAGCTTCTAATATCAATTTGTATGGTTATGTAGAACCGTCCCAGGTACCCACGACTTCAAGGAGATAAAGTCTACGATTTCTCCTTCTTTTGGAATTAAGGTACGTAAGAGACGTACGAGCATCGGACGGTAAACCATACCCTTACATATTATGATGATGTTTAAGATGATGTTATGATGATGATGTCTATGATGATATTTATGATGATGATGTCTATGATGATATTTATGATGATGATGCTTATGATGATGTTACGATGATGATGTTTATGATGATGTTACGATGATGATGCTTACGATGATGTTACGATGATGATGCTTATGATGATGTTTATGATAACGATGTTTATGAGGACGTCTATAATGACGAAGTTTATGATAAGGTCATACGACGTGTATGATTGGGTAAGACGCCCATGTGGTAAGACGCCACCCAAAGTATGCGAGTGGGTAAGACGCCCCCGTGGTAAGATGCCACGCAATGTTTATGACATGGTAAGACGCCATATGATTGGGTAAGATGCCCACGTGGTAAGATGCCACACGATGATGATGATATGGTAAGATGCCATACAATGGGGTAAGACACCCTAATATATGAATAAGAGTCAGGGATAACAAGGAAGTCGAAGGACGATCAATAACCTTTACTTAACCAAGATGTTATGCATTATTGTATGCTTTTATATAATGTTAAGTAAATATGTGTATGCTCACGATGTGTTATCCCTGTAGGTACACTTTTGGACCAAGGGCCTAGGGTCGGGTTGAGGAAGTGAGCTAAAGGGAGCATGATGAATGTAGGATGCAGGATTTTGATAGTCTCTACTCTAGGAGTAGTGTAAAACTATAGCTATAACATTCATTAATGGGAATGTAATTAAATAGCTTTTGGAAATTTTATTTTGGCCTGTAATCTCCTTAGCTCAAGCTACAACCGGAACCCTTAAGAGGTTATAAATGCATGTTCTGTGCAATTTATGTGTACTAATTGACATTAAGGTAGGAAGACCCTACATTAGTGGTATCAGAGCAGTGGTTAGATAACCCGGGAATGAGTGAAGGGTAGCCTTAGCAATAAGTTAGCTAGGTGCTTACTTTCGAACATGTTTTGTGCATAAGTTGCATATGAAGTATATGATGTTATGCTAACATGTTTTGTTTATCTAACGAAGTATTATGCAAACTGCTTTTGGATCTTGTTGTTAATCCTTGTGTTGCAGTATGGCAGCAAATGTGGAGGTAGGTGACGCAGTGAGCGTCAATGCAAGCGCGGGGCGTACGAATCCCCTACCCCCGCCAGCTTTTGATGATGAACCGGCCGAACAACAGTTGTTGCCAGGGGAGCTAAGCTTAACTCAGTTTCTTGCTTACCGACCCCCAACCTTTGAAGGAACCGAAACGGGGGAACGAGCGGAGGAATGGTTAGAAAGAATAGAGCAGATCTTTGTGGCAGCCCCATGTGCGAAGACAGCATGGATACGGTTAGCAGAGTTCCAGTTGGCCAAGAAGGCGCTGATGTGGTGGAAGACCACCGTGGTAGAGCAAGAGGCTCAAGGTCATGAAGTTAACTGGAAAATGTTTCGAACTCGCTTTCTGAACCGTTATTTCTCGGCTGCAGCACGACAGGCTAAGGAGGATGAATTCACTCACCTCAAGCAAGGTAATATGTCAGTGTCAGATTATGCTCTTCAGTTTTGTTCCTTGCTCAGATATGTGCCTCACATTGCCACGAGCACGCAAGCAAAGATGAGGAATTTCATGAAAGGATTGAGGCCGGAGCTATACGATAGGGTGATCACTTATGGCCCTACTTGCTTTGACGATGCACTCTCACGTGCCGAGCTGGCCGAACTAGGAGTGGGTGCATACCCTGATGTTGTACCATCGTCGGCACCCTCTCAGAAATCCACTCCGGATAATTTGAAGCCAAGGAATGATCAGTTCAAGTCAAGGGGGAACTCATCGGCGTCAAGGTTCAGTGGTAAGAGGTCTGACAATAGATGGAAAGGGAACCGAAGGAGTGATGCCCCATCTGGAAGGGGGCAGTCTCAGGGAGACAGATCCGGGAAGATCCAATGCACTCTTTGTGGGCAACCACATCCGACGAAAGATTGTGTGGGGTGCTATGTTTGTGGCGACAAGGGCCACTTTGCTAGACAGTGTCCCAACAGGGGAAGTCAACAGGGTTCTGCGGAGAGGCCTGCGGATAGGACAGCACAGCACAGACCCCCATTTGTGCCGCGTCAGCATGGAGGTCAGCCCATGGGGCCACCTCAAGGACAAGTCTATGCATTGACAAGGGAGCAAGCTTCAGCGGCTCCGGAGGAGGTTATAGCGGGTACGTGTCTTTTATTTACGCACCCTGCTTTTATTTTGATCGACACAGGTGCGTCACACTCTTTTGTGTCAACAAGTTTTGTGGAAAGACACCACATATGCACTTCTCCGTCGCCCACGCCTCTTATAGTCTCGACCCCCGCTGGAAGAAGTATGATTACTGATCGGATCGTCTACAATGGCCTCATTTATTTTGAGGATAAAGAACTAAGATCAGATTTGATTGTTCTGGGAATGTCAGATTTTGACTGCATTCTGGGCATCGACGTTCTGAATAGGTATCAGGCAGTTGTGAACTGCAGGCAGAGGACAGTACGGTTCAAATCCAATATGGGAATTCCATGGACGTTCTATGGGGATGGTTCTCGCTCAAAGATTCCATTGATATCTGCTGTCAAGATGGCACATTTATTGGAAAGAGGCCACACAGGATATCTCATATATGCCGTTGATGTTACGAAAAAGAAAGAAGAAGTAAAAGTTGAGGATGTGCCCGTAGTGGCGGAATTTCCCGATGTATTTCTGGAGGAGATTCCCGGATTCCCACCGACGAGAGAGGTCGAGTTTGGGATTGAATTATTACCAGGGACGTCGGCCATTTCTCGTGCCCCTTATAGGATGGCACCAGCGGAGCTAAGGGAATTAAAGATTCAGTTGCAAGAGCTCCTTGATAAGGGCTATATACGCCCTAGCGTATCGCCCTGGGGAGCACCAGTCTTATTTGTGAAGAAGAAAGATGGTTCGATGCGTTTGTGCATCGATTACAGACAACTGAACAAAGCTACAGTGAAGAATAAGTACCCACTCCCAAGGATCGATGATTTGTTTGATCAGTTGCAGGGTACGAGGCTCTACAGTAAGATCGATCTGAGGTCGGGGTACCATCAGATTCGAGTAAGAGAAGAGGATGTTCAGAAGACAGCCTTCAGGACGAGGTATGGGCACTATGAATTCCTAGTCATGCCTTTTGGGGTGACAAATGCCCCGGCTGTTTTCATGAGTTTGATGAACAAGGTGTTCCAGCCATTTTTGGACCAATTCGTCATAGTTTTCATTGACGATATACTCATCTACTCTCGGACCGAAGAAGAACATGTACGGCACTTGAGGACAGTACTTCAGATCCTCAGGGATCATCAGTTGTATGCAAAGCTTAGCAAGTGCGAGTTCTGGTTGGACAGCGTGGTATTCCTAGGCCATGTCATATCTAGCCAAGGGATATCTGTGGATCCCAGGAAGATTGAAGCTGTGATGGAGTGGGCAGCACCCACTTCTGTACCCGAGATACGGAGTTTTCTTGGCTTAGCAGGTTATTACCGACGTTTTGTCGAGGGATTTTCTAAGATCGCTAAGCCATTGACGCAGCTGACTCAGAAAGGAGTCCCTTTCTTTTGGTCCGAAGCTTGTGAGGAAAGCTTCCAAGAATTGAAGCGTCGTTTGACGACAGCGCCAGTGTTGGTGATTCCGTCTGAGGATAAGAGGTTTGCCTTGTACACGGATGCATCATTGCAGGGTTTGGGCTGCGTATTGATGCAAGACAGACAAGTGGTCGCCTATGCTTCGAGACAGTTGAAGCCTCATGAGACCAGATACCCAGTCCATGATCTGGAACTGGCGGCTATCATTTTCGCCTTGAAGATTTGGCGTCATTATCTTTATGGTACTACGTTTACCATCTTTACGGACCATAAGAGCCTAAAGTTTCTATTCACTCAGGCTGAACTGAATATGCGTCAAAGAAGATGGATGGATTTGCTCAAGGATTATGACTGTGAAATTGAGTACCATCCTGGTAAAGCAAATTTGATAGCAGACGCTTTAAGTCGGAAGGTGAAGAGTACTGCTGAGGATGTTATGTGTTTATCAGCTTTGATGACTTCCTATTGCCATCTGGGCTATGACTTCGATGTAGACACGTCGCCGGTGCGAGTGTCGACCTTATTGGCCGAACCAGATGTATTTGAGGCTATCAGGAAGCCCAGAGGTCGGATGATGAAGTGCAGAGATGGTCATCGATAGCACTTCGAGGCCAGCCAACAAAGTTTAGAGTGGCTGAAGATGATTCACTAAGACTGGGCAACCGATGGGTAGTCCCAGATACACCAGAGTTACGTAAAGGAATTTTAGAACGGGCTCATAGTAGCCGATTCAGTATCCACCCCGGAGGAAGAAAGATGTACAAGGACCTAAGTGGTCAATTCTGGTGGAGACGCATGAAGCATGATGTGATCAGTTATGTTAAGAGATGTTTAATATGCCAACAAGTAAAGGCAGAAAGGCAGAGGCCTGGTGGCGAGCTGAAGAGCTTGGAGGTGCCTAAGTGGAAGTGGGAGCATATATCTATGGACTTCGTGATCCACTTGCCAAGGTCGGCCTCTGGATTTGATGCGATCTGGGTGATCGTGGATAGGCTGACGAAGGTGGCTCATTTCATCCCTTACAGTATGACTTTCACGTATCTAAAGATGGCCCAATTATATGTACGGGATGTAGTGAGGTTGCATGGGATTCCAGTCTCGATCGTGTCTGACAGAGACCCAAGGTTTACTTCTCATTTCTGGGAGGGTCTCCAGACAGCTTTGGGCACCGAGGTGAGACTGAGTACAGCTTATCACCCTCAGACTGATGGCCAAACGGAGCGTACTATACAGACGCTCGAAGATATGCTGAGGGCATGTGTTTTGGAGTTTGATACTCCGTGGCAAGAATCTATACCACTGGTAGAGTTCTCATACAATAACAGCTATCAGGCGAGCATTCAAATGGCCCCTTTTGAAGCTCTTTACGGACGACGATGTAGGTCACCGCTGTATTGGGAGGACTTGACGAGTAAAGCGGTCGGAGGACCGGATATGATTAAGGACATGGAGGAAAAGATTAAAATGATACGCTTAAAGATGAAAGCGGCCCAAGATAGGCAAGCAGCCTATGCAAATAAGCGGCGACGGCCGCTAGAATTTCAAGTGGGAGACAAGGTCTTCTTGAAAATCTCACCCTTCAGGGGTGTTGTTCGTTTTGGTATGCGGGGGAAGTTATCCCCGAGGTATGTTGGACCGTATGAGGTATTACAGTGTATCGGCACTTTGGCTTACCGATTGGCTCTACCGCCGTCTTTATCTGGGATTCATGATGTTTTCCATGTTTCTATGCTACGGAAGTATGAGCCAGACCCGTCTCATGTTTTACAGCCTACTGAAGTGCAGTTAGACTCAGATGTATCCTACGTTGAACGACCAGTCAGAATTCTGGATCGTGAGGATCGCAGACTACGAAGCAAAGTTATACCGATGGTCAAAGTTAAGTGGGATCGTCGGGGTGTCGAGGAGGCTACGTGGGAGACGGAGCGGCATATGATGCAGCATTACCCTGAACTATTTTCTGGTATGATTTATGTTTAGTTTCTTTTGGGTAAGTGCATGCGATTTCGAGGACGAAATCTTGTAAGTAGGGGAGTAATGTGATGCCCCGAAATTAATTAATTGCAAGTAAGGCATTAATTATGTTTATATGATGTATCATGTGTTGATGGATTTATGTGTTGGGTATTAAGATGTTAACATGATTTAATTGTGTTAATTATTAAATATGAGGAGCATTTTAGATGAAGTTTGGAGCATTTTTGTAAAATGCTTTTAAAATTCTATGTTGAAGCATTTTATACATCATGTTAAGTTTGGGGTACAATTTTTTTAATTAAGTTAAAGTAACCCTTTTAAATCCTCTACCCATCACTTTAACCCCTTTACCTTTCACTTTATTAAAAATCCCCAAATCACTTCCCAAACCCCAAACCCTACCCATTTTCGAGTTCCACCAAAAGAGGAGAAGAAAAGTTCCACAAAAACTTTGTTTGTGTGATCTTTGCTAGGATTTGGAGCCTACAAGAGGTATGGAACCATTCCTATAAGTTTTATGATGTTTGGTGTTGAAATGGGTTAAGTTTTTGATGTTTTATGTGGGTTTGTTTGGGTATGTGTTGTTTATGGTTGGGGTATGATTTTTGAAGTGTTTTATGTTGGTTTTAGTGGGTTATGATGTTATTGAAGTTGTTAAGAAGTTTGGTTTTGGGTGGATTGAGGAAGAGCTTGAAAAGTGAGCATTAATGGCGAAATTTCGAAGCACAGCACTCGGCGATCGATCGCCCGTTCTTGGCGATCGATCGCGAGCCTCCAGTGCCCGCCAGTAGCATTTGGCGATCGATCGCCACTCTTGGGCGATCGATCGGCGAGGCTGGCGATCGATCGCGCCAAAAGTGGCGATCGATCGCCAAGGAAGGAATTTTTGCCACTCGTCCAGTGCGATCTCGCGATCGATCGCGCCTGGGCAGCGATCGATCGCGAGCTGTAAAAAAAATGGATTTTTGATATTTATGTGGGATTTTTGGATATTGGACTATATTTAGCTTCTAATATCAATTTGTATGGTTATGTAGAACCGTCCCAGGTACCCACGACTTCAAGGAGATAAAGTCTACGATTTCTCCTTCTTTTGGAATTAAGGTACGTAAGAGATGTACGAGCATCGGACGGTAAACCATACCCTTACATATTATGATGATGTTTAAGATGATGTTATGATGATGATGTCTATGATGATATTTATGATGATGATGTCTATGATGATATTTATGATGATGATGCTTATGATGATGTTACGATGATGATGTTTATGATGATGTTACGATGATGATGCTTACGATGATGTTACGATGATGATGCTTATGATGATGTTTATGATAACGATGTTTATGAGGACGTCTATAATGACGAAGTTTATGATAAGGTCATACGACGTGTATGATTGGGTAAGACGCCCATGTGGTAAGACGCCACCCAAAGTATGCGAGTGGGTAAGACGCCCCCGTGGTAAGATGCCACGCAATGTTTATGACATGGTAAGACGCCATATGATTGGGTAAGATGCCCACGTGGTAAGATGCCACACGATGATGATGATATGGTAAGATGCCATACAATGGGGTAAGACACCCTAATATATGAATAAGAGTCAGGGATAACAAGGAAGTCGAAGGACGATCAATAACCTTTACTTAACCAAGATGTTATGCATTATTGTATGCTTTTATATAATGTTAAGTAAATATGTGTATGCTCACGATGTGTTATCCCTGTAGGTACACTTTTGGACCAAGGGCCTAGGGTCGGGTTGAGGAAGTGAGCTAAAGGGAGCATGATGAATGTAGGATGCAGGATTTTGATAGTCTCTACTCTAGGAGTAGTGTAAAACTATAGCTATAACATTCATTAATGGGAATGTAATTAAATAGCTTTTGGAAATTTTATTTTGGCCTGTAATCTCCTTAGCTCAAGCTACAACCGGAACCCTTAAGAGGTTATAAATGCATGTTCTGTCCAATTTATGTGTACTAATTGACATTAAGGTAGGAAGACCCTACATCTATTGAGGCCAGGGTAGTTTATTACTGGGTAATTCGATAGCATCCATGTGTTAGGATTGTTGAATCCTAGGGTAAACGAGGGATGGCCATGATTCGGATTTGTTAGATGTCGTGGTTGAGACGTGTGGCGGGAATGCAATTGATCTTTCTTGCATGTCCTTTTGGGAACTTGAGACCTTGTGGAGTCTCGATGATGTGTTTGGACCAAGATAGGATTTCTTAGAACACCAGGATGTAGACATATTTGGAGATGTGTTTTGTGTTGATCGGTGGCCGTGATGTTGCCCGATCCGTGTTGCAATGTGGTGCAACTACTCCTTTGATGGAGATGGATTTGGAAAGCGAAAACCGGGTGGGGTTTAGGTACACTGTTGTGTACTGGTAGTTTCTTTTGTAACAATGTATGTTTAACATCTTTGGCTAAATTATAGAGATATCATTGAGGCGATATCTATTTTGGAATCATGAATTATTCGTTTGATTAGCAGTTATGGTTGACTGACTGCTTTTGGGTGGTTAGCATCGGGGTATGCTAACGTTCTTTTGAGATTATGATGGTTTGGGAGACTTAATCCATTCCAAATTTTGGTGCGAGATCGGTATCCTCAAAGTTGATGTGTCATTCATGTTATGTTCATTATTCAACAATGTGGATCTGTTTGAATTTCGTGGTCTCGGCGATACGTGGAGTATGCCTGTGCAAATTTCGGGGATGAAATTTTATTAGTGGGGGATAATTGTGATGCCCGGGGATTAATGATGTTAATCCCGGTGTGGTAATAATCCTTAATGGATTTTATTTGTGGCAATTATGAATTAATTGCGGTTTCGGGACTCCCGGATATTTTAAATCCGGAATTTGGAGTCGTTGGATCTAATAAGTGTATTTTATACACTTATATTTCTTCTTATTTTGCATGGTTTAGTGCTAGTTTTCGATCAGAATTACGGTTTTGGTTTTGTTCTGTTTTGTTTTGTAGGAATCCAGGTAATTACATGATTTGTGGTCCAAAAGGGTGCAAATGGCGGATTGAAAGGATGAATTGAAGTCAAAAATCTACGCTTCCCATCAAAGCATCAGGCGTAATTACGCCTGATTCAGGCGTAAAGACGCCTAAGCCACGACATTTCAGATTTTGAAGGATTTCATTTGGCGTAACTACGCCTCATTTAGGCGTAGCTACGCCAACGCTACGGCCTTTGTGATTTTATTCAGGCATAAAGACGCCACCTTGTAGGCGTAATTACGTCAGTCACGCGGGAAGCCACACTTTTTGACACATCATCAAGCGTAGTTACGCCAGTTTGGAGGCGTCATTACGCCTACTGAATTTTGGAAATTTTGGATGCTTTCCTTATCTGATGCACGGGATTTTAAAGAGTAATGTACCAAGGCACAAAGATCATTGAGACTTAGACACGTCCAGAAGAAGAAAAAGGAGGCTAGGGTTGAAGGAAGAAGAAAAATAGTGACGACGGCTCGGAGCAAAAGGTAGAGAGTTCAGCACGAGACGGTGGCGTTCATCGGAGATCGAAGAATAGCTTCTAATTCGTTTTGTATCTCTAAACTTTTAACAGTTTTTATGGAGTATTTAAACATGTCTATGTGTTTAATTAATTCTAGTATGAGCTAATCCTATTTTCTAGGAGACGATGTAGCTTGTTTTGAAACTACACTTATTATGAATTGATTGAAGTTTATTTGGATTTCCATATGGTTTATTTATGTTTTCCTGTTCTTAATGCTTTAAATCTACTGGCCATGGATTGAATGATGTTATATTTGTGATCTATCACTCGGGAGAGTGGGTTGTGAATAGGACAGAAGGAATTCATATCGTGGTAGTTATATTGTTCGAGATGCCTATAACTCCATAGAAGTCGTTAAAGGAATTACTGCGCTTTTACAATTGTTTGATAATTGATCTTAGATAGGGATATCAAGATTGATGTTAGATGATTACTTGTGCTTAACACTCGGGAGAGGGAGTAGAAATAAATATGAATTCCCGGCTAGTAAACTAGGAAATCCATAACATGGAAATCAAGGAATGATAAGTGTAGTGGATGAACAAGTGAAATCGTACTCCTAGAGTCGTCTCTAATTGATTTCTTTTCAACTCAATATTTGATCATTGTTAGTTAATTGATTTTTATTATTCGCATAACACTCAACCATTCGATTCTCTTAATAAAGCAAAGATTATTTTAATTCAGTACTTAGATTTAACTATTTATTCAATCTCTGTGGGTTCGACATCTTTTTATACTAAAACTTGACTACCGTGCGCTTGCGGTAACGGATTTTAGCAACAAAATTTTGGCGTCGTTGCCGGGGATTGATTTATTTTGTTCAATCTGATACTGTACCAATTAATCTTGGTTTTAATTTAGAGCTTTTATTCCTTTTATTTTGGATTGATTTTTGTCTTTTTCTGAAATTTTGCAGTGCATGCGAAAGTATACTACTCCTGAATCGTTGCTGTTTGATCCTGAGATCGAGAGAACTGCAAGAAGACTGAGAAAAACGAGAAGGGAGGAATTAATAGAAATGGCTGCAAATAGAGACAACAACGAACCACCTCCACAACAACTTGTTGAACCTCAAATGGCGATCAGAGATTATTTCAAACCATCGGTCAACAAAAATTACTCTGGGATAGCTCGCCAGACTATCAATGCCAACAACTTTGAACTTAAGCCGGCATTGATAAGTATGGTGCAACAGAATCAGTTTGGTGGTTCCCCTATTGAAGACCCCAACTTGCATTTGAGGATATTTTTGGAGATAGCTGATACGGTAAAGATGAATGGTGTTCCAGAAGATAGCGTGAGACTGCGATTGTTCCCTTTCTCTCTTAGGGATCATGCAAGGAGTTGGCTACAATCTCTTCCATTTGGTGGCATATGCACATGGGCGGAAATGGCATCGAAATTTCTCTCGAAGTTCTTCCCACCAGCTAAGTCAGCTCAACTGAGAACCGAAATCAGTACGTTCAGACAAATTGATTCTGAACAACTATATGAGGCATGGGAGCGATTTAAGGATTTATTGAGGAGGTGCCCACAACACAACTATGAAAACTGGGTGCAAATCCAGTTATTTTACAATGGGTTGAATGGACCAACTAGAATCATTGTGGATGCTGCAGCATGAGGAACATTATTTTTTAAGACTGCAGATACTGCTTTTGAATTACTTTAGGAGATGTCAACCAACAGCTTTCAGTGGCCCAGCGAGCGAGCAATGGTAAAGAAACCCATAGGTATGTATGAGGTTGATCATTTTAGTACACTTTCTGCACAATTGTCTGCACTAACCACGCAGGTAGCAGCTCTGACCAAGCAAGGAGCACAACCCACTATTGAATCGGCTGCAGCTGCAGCTGGAATTGAGTTGTCAAGGGAATCAGACCAAGAACAAGCTCAGTTCATAAACAATCGGTATCCCAACAACAATAACAACTACCGAAGCAATCCGTACCAACAAGGGTTCCGCAATATGATAAGCTCCCATATGCCAACAACAATAATGCTCTGACTCCACCACCTGGATATGCTCCACAAAAGAATGAAGGTAAACCATCATTTGAAGATTTGGTGGGTAATTTTGTTCAAATCTCGGCATTGAGGCTTGAGAAGAATGAGTCAAGGCTTGATATGATTGAGGGTCACATGAACAACATGGGTGCTACAATGAAGTCTCTTGAGGTGCAAATTGGGCAGCTTGCTAATGCCATGAACAACCAACAAAGAGGGACATTTCCTAGCAACACCGAAGTGAACCCAAAGGAGCAGTGCAAGGCCGTGACATTGAGAAGTGGTAAGGCACTTGGGGATGTAGAACCAGCACAGGTTGATGAGCCATCTGTTGAGGAGACTCAAATTCAGGTTGAAACCCCCAAGGAAGTTGAAAAGGAGAAGCAAGCCACGCTACCTGAAATTCCTATGTTCAAGCCTACACTTCCATATCCTCAACGTTTCCGAAAAAAGGTTATAGATGACCAGTTTGCAAAATTCTTGGAGATTTTCAATAAAATCCACATTAATATTCCTTTTGCTGAGGTGTTGCAACAAATGCCTAATTATACAAAGTTTATGAAGGACATAATGGCACGGGAGAGGAAGCTTGAGGAATTTGAAACCGTGAATCTCACAGAAGAATGTAGTGCAATCCTCCAAAAGAAGCTACCACAAAAATTGAAAGATCCAGGGAGTTTTACCATTCCTTGTATTATTGGTAGTTCTACATTCAACAAGGCATTATGTGATTTAGGTGCAAGTATTAATTTAATGCCTTTATCTGTTTTCAGGAGTTTAGGGCTTGGAGAAGTAAAGCCTACTACAATCACATTACAATTGGCAGATAGGTCTCTTACATATCCTAGAGGGATAATTGAAGATGTGCTTGTGAAGGTGGACAAATTTATTTTCCCTGCAGATTTTGTGGTTCTAGACATGGAAGAAGATGGAGATGTTCCATTAATTTTGGGGAGACCATTCTTAGCAACAGGCAGGGCACTTATCGATGTCCAAAGAGGAGAACTATCCTTACGAGTTGGAGGCGAAGAGGTCATGTTTAATATTTACAAGGCTCTCAAGGGAGCTGACGAGGTAAGTACTTGCAAGTTTTTGGATGTTATTGACTCATGTGTGCATAACTTTGAAGTAGGAACAATACCTGAGGATCCACTGGAGAATTGCATGGTCAACTCCATTATGCAAGTAGATGCAACTGAATCTGATTTTGCTGAGCAAGTGGAAGCACTTAAGAGCTTGCATAAGGAGAACAGCACTGCTAGAATAGAGGAAGATGTGCGAGATACATCAGTCAAAGAAGATATGAAGGCGAGCTCGGAATTGAAAGAACTACCGGCCCACCTTACTTATGCCTTCTTGGGTGAGAATTCGACATACCCGGTAATTATATCTTCATCTCTTTGTTCTTTAGAGAAAGATAAATTATTACGTGTATTGAGGACATTTAAATCTGCTTTGGGTTGGTCGATTTCTGATATCAAGGGGACTAGCCCGTCTTTATGCATGCATAAAATACTTATGGAGGATTCCTTCGTTCCCTCCATTGATCATCAAAGGCGGTTGAATCCAGCAATGAAGGAGGTAGTAAAAGCAGAAGTGCTTAAATTGTTAAATGCTGGGATTATTTATGCTATTTCAGATAGTGCATTGGTTTCCCCAGTACAGGTTGTGCCAAAGAAAGGAGGGATGACAGTGGTAAGAAATGAAAATAATGAGTTGATCTCAACTCGAACTGTGACGGGGTGGCGAGTTTGCATTGACTATAGGAAACTCAACAAGGCCACAAGGAAGGACCACTTCCCTTTTCCATTTATTGATCAGATGCTCGACAGGTTAGCCGGTTATTATTATTACTGTTTCTTAGATGGGTATTCAGGGTACAATCAAATTGCCATAGACGC
Source organism: Haberlea rhodopensis (assembly GCA_907163345.1). Taxonomy (NCBI): domain Eukaryota; kingdom Viridiplantae; phylum Streptophyta; class Magnoliopsida; order Lamiales; family Gesneriaceae; genus Haberlea; species Haberlea rhodopensis. The sequence goes on along the minus strand of CAJQUN010000088.1, from coordinate 1,648,574 downwards.
CGAGGATCAAGAGGAGACAACGTTTACCTGTCCATATGGCACTTTTGCGTTTAGAAGAATGCCTTTTGGTTTATGCAACGTACCTGCCACCTTTCAACGGTGCATGATGGCTATATTTTCAGATATGGTGGAGGAGATCCTAGAAGTCTTCATGGACGACTTTTAGTATTTGGTTCCTCTTTTGACCATTGTTTGCATAACCTATCTCTTGTGTTACAGCGCTGCCAAGAAAAGAACCTTGTGTTAAATTGGGAGAAATGTCCCTTTATGGTGCAAGAGGGTATTGTCCTTGGCCATAGGTGTCATCTCAAGGACTTGAAGTGGATCGAGCAAAAGTGGTTGCAATCGAGAAGCTTCCACCTCCGGACAATGAGAAGGCTATTAGGAGCTTCCTTGGACATGCCGGGTTTTATCGCCGTTTTATTAAAGATTTTCAAAAATAGCTAAGCCCTTGTGTAATTTGTTAGAAAAAGACTCACCTTTTGTCTTTGATGATTTGTGTTTGCAGGCATTTAACAGGTTAAAGAAAGCACTTATATCAGCACCGATTATCATAGTGCCGGATTGGAAGGAGCCATTTGTTTTAATGTGTGATGCTAGCGACTATGCTGTTGGAGCAGTATTAAGGCAAAAGAGAGACAAGATTTTTAGGGCGATTTACTATGCAAGTAGAACTCTTGATGGAGCCCAACAGAATTACACGACCACCGAGAAAGAGATGCTAGCTGTGGTATTTGCATTCGACAAGTTTAGAGCATATCTTATCGGGACAAAGTTCATAGTTTACACAAATCACGCAGCTATTCGTTATCTTTTTGCGAAGAATGATGCAAAACCCCGGTTGATTCGATGGATCTTGTTGCTACAAGAGTTTGATTTTGAGATTTTGGATAAAAAGGGCAGTGAGAATCAAGTAGCAGATCACTTATCTCATTTGGAGTTGGAGGATCAAATGGATCATGGAGTCATACAAGAAAACTTTCCTGATGAACATCTTTTTGAGGTAGGTACTAAAACCCCATGGTTTGCTGATTTTGCTAACTATTTGTCGTGTGGTATATTGCCTCCAGACCTCAATTATCAGCAAAGGAAAAGGTTATTTCATGACGTCAAGAATTATTACTGGGATGAACCGTATGTATTCAGACGCTGTGCAGACCAAATTGTCAGGCGATGTGTAACTGAGGAGGAATCAAAAGAGATTCTAGAAAAGTGTCACTCAACACCTTATGGAGGACATTTTGGAGCATCGAGGACGGCAGGAAAAAGTTCTTCAATCGGGTTTCTATTGGCCAGAGCTACATCGAGACAGTTATATTTTGGTGAAGACATGTGATCGTTGTCAACACATTGGTAATATTTCCAAACGCCATGAGATGCCGTTGACAAATATCTTGGAAATAGAAATTTTCGATGTATGGGGTATTGATTTCATGGGCCCCTTTCCACCATCTTGTGGGCAGTCATATATTTTGCTAGCAGTGGACTATGTTTCAAAGTGGGTTGAAGCGATTGCCACATCAACTAATGACGCTCATGTCGTGGTTAAGTTTGTGCAAAAGAACATCTTTACAAGGTTTGGCACTCCGAGATCGATTGTAAGTGATGAAGGGACCCACTTCTGTAACAAGATCTTCAGTGCTTTGATGAGAAAATACACCGTGAGGAATAAGATTGCATTGGCTTATCATCCACAGACTAATGGCCAAGCTGAAATCTCTAACCGAGAAACTAAGCTAATTTTAGAAAAGACTGTCAGCATCAACCGATATGATTGGGCTCTGAAATTGGATGATTCATTATGGGCATACCGAACTGCATTCAAAACTCCCATAGGGATGTCCCCATTTCGTCTAGTCTTCGGAAAAGCATGCCACTTACCGGTAGAGTTGGAGCATCGGGATTTCTGGGCCATAAAGAACTAAACTTTGATTTGAAGGCTGCTGGTGAGCAACGGTTGCTACAGCTCACTGAAATGGAAGAGTTTCGCAATGAAGCGTATGAAAATGCTAAAATTTACAAGGAGCGAACGAAGAATTGGCATGACAAGCAAATCGTGAGAAGAGAGTTCATTCCTGGTCAGAAAGTGCTTCTTTATAACTCTCGTCTCCGACTATTCCCAGGAAAGTTGAAGTCACGATGGTCTGGGCCGTTCACTATTGAGAAAGTGACCCCATATGGAGCAATTGAACTGAAATGCAATGACGGTCACACATTTCAATCAAATGGGCAGCGTTTGAAGCATTATTTTGGGGAAGAAGTAAGAGACGTGGACCAGGTTCATCTGAGCGAGCCTAAGTGAAGGAATGGAAGACAGTCGGGCTGAGGACTATAAACTAAGCGCTTTTTGGAAGGCAACCCAAATTCTGTATCCTTTGTTTTATTTTCTTTTATTTATTTAAAAAAAAAAAGGCGTATTTACGCCTGAAAAAAAAATATTTTGTGGTTTTAAAAGCCGTAGCACAGGCGTAACTACGCCTCTTTTGGCGTAATTACGCTTGTCAATTTTTCGAAAAATAAAAAAAATGACGTAGCATAAGCGTAACTACGCTTGTTTTTGGCGTAGTTACGCCTGCCATTTTTCAGAAAAAAATAAAAGCCGAACAGTAGGCGTAATTATGCCTCTCAGGCGGCGTAGTTACACCTCGCATACTTTTAGTCTGAATCGGGAGAAACATTTTTCAGAATTTCTTCCCCAACCTCAACCCTAACTCACGCCTCTTTCCACCACCATCTCAATTCCCAAATTTTCTCTTCAATCTCTCTTAATTAAGCTATCCAACCTCTAAAGTCTATAATTTTGTCGATTAATTGTAGGATTTTGGAGTCCATTCGTGCAAGGAAGCAGGTTTAGGGGGTTGCAAAGAGGTGGTCTTGCTTATCCAACAAAAGTCAGAATTTCTTCATCTAAGGTTGGGTAAGTACAATTCCTTAATGATTATTGAGCTTTTGCAAGAAAAGGTGGACATATTTTGTGGTATGTAGATGTGGAGTTGAAGTGAGTGTGATAATTCTTGTGAAGTTGAATTGGGGTGATATTTTTTGTGAATTGTGGTATTGGAGTGTTGTTGTGGGGGTGCATTAGCCAAGTTGGGTTATTGTTGAGTTGGTTTATTGGAAGTATATATGGCACCCAACAAGAAACCAAAGGGGAGAACTTCCAAAGGAAAAGAAGCCGCCTCTTCATCGGGGTCGTTTGACGCCCAAAAATTCTGGAATGTGGATGCTGAGAACAACTATAAGACGGAATTAGCTAGGCCTTGGATTAGCGAGCGTGGGTTTGATTTAGCTGAGCCCCGACACCCCATCATTCAAAATGCCATAGCTCGTGCGTGTGGTGAATTTATAAAAGAGCCAAATGATGTTGTGCAACCGGTCGTAAGGGAATTCTATGCCAACCTCTCCGTGCGCCATGAGGATTTTAAGGTCTTGGTTCATGGACATATGGTAGCGTTTGACCGCCACACGATCAATACTCTTTTTGAGATACATGATGTGGATGATAATGAGTACACTGCCTTTGTCAATGGAACCGTTGACTATAATGAAGTAATTTTGAGGTTGTGTGGCCCCAATGCCCGCTGGAGAATGAATCAAGACAAGTTTGTCAATTTTCAAGCCTCGGCACTTAAAGCAACCGAGAAGTTATGGTTCGCCTTCATCAAGGCACGCCTTAAGCCGGCTCTGCATGCCACTGATGTCACCAAGGACAGAGCTTTATTGCTATATGCTATTATGACTGGGATGTCTATCGATTTGGGGCTTCTTCTCCAGTATTCTATCGAGTTTGCTTGCAGGGGAACAACGACTTTGGGCTTCCCACACCCCATGCTCATTACCGATCTATGCTACTATGCGGGGGTGCGATGGGCCCTGATGAAGAGCGACTAAAGATTCAGAATGTTGGCCAAACATGCTCGAAGGCGACGCCCCCATCTTCTAGCCATGCCGGCGCCTCCAGTGGGCCACAACCGACTGAATCTGAACCATTCCCGGACCTTCACACTATTGTTCATCGACTCACAGATTTGGAGCAAAGTGTAGCGGCTGAAGCTAATCAATGGGCCGATTTCCACCAAAGTCATGAGGCATACATGCAGCGCCAAGAGGCGTTCCAGCAGCGTCAAGACACCTACATGAACTTTGTCGTGGACTTCATATCAGCCCTCGCTCAGGAGTTTCCTCATAGAGCGTTTCCACAACCGCCGACTTTCCAGCCATCACAATTTCCACACTTCCCATCAAAGCATCAGGCGTAATTACGCCTGATTCAGGTGTAAAGACGCCTAAGCCACGGCATTTCAGATTTTGAAAGATTTCATTTGGCGTAACTACGCCTCATTTAGGCGTCGCAACGCCAACGCTACAGCCTTTGTGATTTTATTCAAGCATAAAGACGCCACCTTGTAGGCGTAATTACGCCAGTCACGCGGGAAGCCACACTTTTTGACACATCATCAGGCGTAGTTATGCCAGTTTGGAGGCGTCATTACGCCTACTGAATTTTGGAAATTTTGGATGCTTTCCTTATCTGATGCACGGGATTTTAAAGAGTAATTTAGCAAGGCACAAAGATCATTGAGACTTAGACACGTCCAGAAGAAGAAAAAGGAGGCTAGGGTTGAACGACAAAGAAAAATAACGACGACGGCTCGGAGCAAAAAGTAGAGATTTCATCACGAGACGGCGACGTTCATCGGAGATCGAAGAATAACGTCTAATTCGTTTTGTATCTCTAAACTTTTAACATTTTTTATGGAGTATTTAAACATGTCTATGTGTTTAATTAATTCCAGTATGAGCTAATTCTATTTTCTAGGAGACGATGTAGCTTGTTTTGAAACTACACGTATTATGAATTGATTGAAGTTTGTTTGGATATCGATATGGTTTATTTATGTTTTCCTGTTCTTAATGCTTTTAATCTACTGGCCATGGATTGAATGATGTTATATTTGTGATCTATCACTCGGGAGATGGGGTTGTGAATAGGATAGAAGGAATTCATATCGTGGTAGTTATATTGTTCGAGAGGCCTATAACTCCAAAGAAATCGTTAAAGGAATTACTGCGCTTTTACAATTGTTTGATAATTGATCTTAGATAGGGATATCAAGATTGATGTTAGATGATTACTTCTGCTTAACACTCGGGAGAGGGAGTAGAAATAAATAAGAATTCTCGGCTAGTAAACTAGGAAATCCATAACATGGAAATCAAGGAATGATAAGTGTAGTGGATGAACAAGTGAAATTGTACTCCTAGGGTTGTCTCTAATTGATTTCTTTTCAACTCAATATTTGATCATTGTTAGTTAATTGATTTTTATTATTCGCATAACACTCAACCATTCGATTCTCTAAATAAAGCAAAGATTATTTTAATTCAGTACTTAGATTTAACTATTTATTGAATCTCTGTGGATTCGACATCTTTTTATACTAAAACTTGACTACCGTGCGCTTGCGGTAAAGGATTTTAGCAACAGGATCCAAGGGATGAGATGGTATTCTCATCGTGGAGATAACCTTGGAATTTAGTTTTTGGTGGGATCTGGGGTCCGGAGTACTTTGTACTGGGGCTGGTAATGGAATTTGAGTTGGAGAGATAATTATTGAAAACAGATGATTTTTAATGAGTCATGATGTAATTGTGGAGGTATTGGTATTTTGGAGCCTTGGTGCTATATATACCAAGTGGACTCGGTGATCAGTCATTTGGATATCATTTCTCTCACTCTCACCAGCGCTCCCCTTTCCCAACCCATTTCCCCTCTCTTCTCCTCCCATGGAAGAATCGAGCAAGACTCGATCTCGGAGCGAGATTTCTCGAAGATGATGAGGTATTGTTTTTCCCCTAGTCTTTACCTTCATTTTGATTGTAGAATTGTGGTGTTAGGGAAGGATTTGATTTGGGTTTATGAAATTGATTTTTTAAAAGATTTTGGGTTGTTGTGTTTTCGGGTTGATTTATAGCCCCTTGTTAAGGATTTATGTGGTATGGGGTGTGAGGATTGTTGTTGGGGAAAATTTTGCAAGAAAAACGCCATTTTTGGCTGATACAGGTCGAGGCGATCGATCCCTAGGGCGGGGCGATCGATCGCCGCGAGGTTGGTGAAATTTTAAGGAATATGAACAGTGAGGCGATTGTGATGCCCGGGAATTATTGGTGTTAATCCCGATGTAGTAATAATCTTTCATGGATTTTAATTGTAGCAATTGTGTATTAATTGCGGTTTTGGGACTTCCACGGATTTTAATTCCGGTTTTTGGAGTCGTTGGATCCAAGGGATGAGATTGTATTCTCATTGTGGTGATAACCTTGGAATTTTGTTTTTGGTGGAATCTGGGGTCCGGAGTACTTTGTACTGGGGCTGGTGATGGAATTTGAGTTGGAGAGATAATTATTGAAAACAGATGATTTTTAATGAATCATGATGTAGTTGTGGGAGTACTGGTATTTTGGAGCTTGAGTGCTATATATACCAAATGGACTCGGTATTCCGTCATTATACGGAATCACTTCCCTCTCTCCTCTCCCTCACGCCTCTTTCCCTCACCCCAAACCCTTCCCCTCTTCTCCTCTTGGAACAAATCGATGGGGGCCATCTTGGGAGCCCAATTTCTTGAAGAAATGATGGTTATCTTCTTCTCCTCACCTTTAGCTTCGATTTGATTATAGTTTTGTGCTAAATGGTTGAGTTTTGGGTTCGATTTGAAATTTCGGGGTTTTGGTTAAAAATCTAAAATGTTGATTTTAGTTTTTGATTGAGTTTAAATGGTGTATTGGTGGTGTTGAGGAAGTTAGGGGTGTTGGTTTTGAGTTTGGGTGTAAGAAACACCATGGAAGCTCGAATTTCTCGGAAAATCGCAGGTCGCGATCGATCGCTGAGGAGGGCCGATCGATCGCGACGAGCAGCTGTTATTTTGGTGACGATGAACAGTGCAGGCGATCGATCGCGAGCGAGTTGGCGATCGATCGCGATAGGACGTTGTTGCCCACTGGACAGGGGCGATCGATCGCGCTAAAAGCGGCGATCGATTGCCGCCCGTAGGAAATTATTTTTTGGAAATTTTGAAAAAATGTCGAGATTTTGGAATCGAGGTTTAAGTGACCCGTTTCCGGGGCAATGTCTACATTTCAATGGGAGTGCCGTACTTTTAAATGGATTGGTTGGAGCCAAAATTTAATATAACGAAATTCTCGGTTGGGTTTTTTACTATTTTTTTTTACTTATAAAATGGAATATTTTGGGATATTATGCATGCTTAGCCGGGGGGGGGCTTTTATTTTTGTAATCGTCATGGATGGACGATAGGTTTGGAAGTTGTAAACGTTCTTGGGCACGTGATTGCATGCCTATGTTTAATTGTGAGTTATTTATGTGTTAGCACATAATTCATCGGGTCGTGGGACTCAGGCGAGGTTGGACTCGAACTACGGGATTATAAGGTACGTATGACGTACGAGCATGTCTTTAATATATTATTGCAATTGTGGTGCATGATATGATACAATGTTGAATTGAAGGATAACGGAAATGGAATACAGTTACATAAAATTGGTTGATAATATGAATTGTATAGTGCCACTATAGAGCGAGCGATAGTTTGGATGTTGTCACCATGGAGCGAACATCAGATATGAATGCCGCTGCTATTGAGCGAGCGAGGAATTGGAATCATGGGTTAGATATCTGGAATATTTATGATTACTGGATAATGAACTAATGTGATTGATATTGGAACTTGGAAATGATTAGTTAATCAATGTAATGATTAACTGGCTATTAGGGATTTGATGATTTTGGTTATTTTGAGAACAGGGACATTACAGGGGATCCCGGATGAGGATGTTGTCATCCAGGGAGTATCTTTTGTATTTCATAGGATTTACATTTTTGTAAATTATGAATTATGTTATTGTGATTATTGGTTTGGTGGTATTGGTATGCTCACCCCGTGTGGGGGATGTCTCTGTTGGGACAGGTGAACAGGTTCGTGGTTGGCTTTGGAGTTGAACTCGAGCTGTGGATTGGAGGCACTTCCAGGATCGAGGTACCAGAGCTGGGAGTATGGTATTTTATACATTACGTACACATACGTTTATTTGGTGATTGCATGTGAGCAGAGTATATGTGTACATGGGTTGTATAAAAAGGCAAATGCCTTTCTCTTTTCATTTATTTGTGGTATGCAATTAATTGGGAATTGCTAGATGAATTGAGAATGTAATTAGTGTATTACGAGGGTATATGTTATGTTAAATGGTTATAGTTGGGGAAGATGGAAATGACATGAAATAAACGGGGAAATTTGATTACTGGTATATTATGCTTAGTTAGCATATGGTTATTTTCCCAACATAGATGGTCATATGTACATGATTATGTGATTAATGCACTAATTACGGGCTAAGGGCACGGGGGTCCTTACTGATCGACCGCCTCAAAGGAAGCGATCGATCGCCATGAGGCAGTGGCCAAATACATTGAGAGGCGACCGATCGCCTGGAGTGGAGATTTCGATCGCCCGTGCCTATTTTTCATAGGTGATTGATCGCCTAGGATGAAGCGATCGATCGCCAGTGCCGTTTTGTGGGGATTATTTTCGTGTTGAGTTTTCGATGCATGCTTCGCCCGGGGTCTTTTAAAATGGTTAATCGTCATGGATGACGATATAATTGGGGTTTGTGAACGTGATTGGGCACGTGGTTGCATGCTTTAATTTAATTGTGGATTATTAATCGTGTTTAGCACATAATTCATCGATCACGGGACCAAGGCAATATTTGATTCGAACTACGGAATTATAAGGTACGCATAACGTACGAGCATAGCATTTTATGTAATTGCAATTGTTGAATGCATGGTACATTATATTGCAATAAATGGATAGACATTGGGAATTATATGGTGCCGCTTTTGACCGAGCAATGGTTGGATGTTGTCGCCTTTGAGCGAACATTGGATATGACGCCACTGTTGTTGAGCATGCGTGAGAATAAAATGCCGCTATTGTAGAGCGAGCGATGAGATAGAACTATGGAACCATAAGTGAAGTATATGGAATATCTATAATCATTGTTTAATGATTTGATAGTATTGATTTTGATACCGGTGTGTGGCAAACAGATTTGTTAATCAATGTAACGATTAACTGGCATTTGGGAATTTGATGGTTTCAGTTATTTTGAGAACAGGAACATCACAGGGATCCCGGATGAGGATGATGCCATCCAGGGAGTGTATTTTAATATTCATAGCATTTACTTGTGTAAATTATGAAATGTAAGATTGTACTTATTGGATTTGGGATATTGGTATGCTCACCGCGTGTGGGGGCTGTCTCTGTTGGGGCAGGTGATTAGGTACATCGATGGCTATGGAGTTGAGCTCGAGCTATGGAATGGAGGTGCTTCCAGGGATCGAAGTACCAATGACGGTATTGAGCACCTTGTTTTATACATTTGATACACACATACTTGTTTGATGCTCGCATGTGAGCACTATTATGTGTATATGGCATGTATAAAAAGGCAAGTGACTTTCTCTCTTCATTTATGAGTCATATGCAATTACTTATTGAATTGTTAAATGAACTGAGAACATGTTAGTGTACTATAATGGTGCATGATATGTATGTGGACTTGGTTGGGGGAAATTAGACATTATATGGAATAATGTAAAGAATTTTATTATTGGCATGATTTGCTATGATGACAAGTGGGTTTTCCCCTACATTATTGATTGCATGCACTAAATGCTTGGAATAATACACTAATAATGGAATAAGGGCACATGGGTCCTTACAATCGTAACCCCACTATATAAAATGTATCTTCTAGTAAGATGACACTTGCGATTGAGTATCAATTTAGAATGATACTTATATTGTTGACAATATTGTAATGTTACTGACTGTTAAACTAATGACCGATAGGAGTTATTGTACAATAATGTTATAGAATATATGAGTAGTGATAAGTCAGCACGGAGTATCGATCGTAGTTGATATTAAAGGGTTCGTGTGCAATGTGTACTCAGGTTTGAGAATTTCATATGAGAATCACATGGATGTATTATCATGTGTTGATGTATGCTTATGTCTCACGGAATGCATCATAGCATGAATGCACTTAGACTGTGGGAATGATTGGTGTGTTGGTTGATCATTATTCTCTATTGTGCCAGATTAATGAGTTAATTGAATCCTTTTAGTATTCAATTCATGTTGAGACAAATGGAACGAGAACGCCATTTAATATACTTGAAGGATAATTTAGTATAGATGAGTATACATCAATGGATGTATACAAATAATAAAGTTTGACTTTATTGGTAAATCTCTGGTGCAGGGATTGAGTTTTTTTCCTAAGTAACAACAATCCAACATAAGTAGAGGAACAATTATCCGCTCTACTGGAGGATTAGTTTGTCCAGGGGACACGGGTTGAGAATTTGGCTAGCAATCCAACTATTGAGTTGGCCTTAGTGTTAACAAGGTGTGACATTGTTGTATGGTTATCTGAATTATTACGTGTAATAATTTATGGCTCATGTGAATCAGTTTATCTGATGACGACTCTAGCGTGATAGTGATTATTGTTTCGAATTCATTAGATTATGAGATGTAAGCAAGTGAAGAATTAGTGAGTCGAGAGTTCGATACATGTTGTGAGAATACATTAAGTGATATGTATTTTGCGCGTGATATCGTGATGTCACAAGATTAGGCATCAGCGCGTTGAACCAAGATAGGAATTCTAGGGTTGCACTAATGTTTATATCTGTTTAGATATGTGTCTGTAACGACTTGGATCGCCTAATTTGAGTGGTTTATGACTCAATTTTGTATTCAAATTGTAGAACTCTATTGATAATAGAGATCCAAGAAACTGGGACCGGAATGAGACTAAGTGGTTGTACCATCTGCATGCTAATTAGCAAGATTGATTTACTGTATAGTTGTTAAGGATATGTGTGCCCGAGTATGAATCTACCTGATTTGATTCGTGTTGTTACTGTGAAGGTTTGTATGCTAACAAACAAGTATAATGTTGGCTTCATTGGAAGCATCATGTAACTGTTATTGTAAATCTTAATTCTATTGAGATGTTACCATTGTAGATTTGGTAAGTAAATCTGAAATGATTCAAGAATTTGGAATAGTTTGAGGTAGACAAACTGTTTTGCTATTTTAACATCGATGGATGTTAACATGTTAACTGTGAAATAATATTTTATGGGAGTATCCAATTCAAGAGATATAATTCGAGATTGGCATCCCCGCATATGTGACATAGTATTCAGGATGTGTTCTTGAATCAAGGCTACGTAGAGAAATGGAGTGTTGTGGGTGAAGAGTATGGCTTGTGTGTGTAAATTTTGGGATGAAATATTTATTAGTATGGGAGAAATTGTGATGCCTGGAAATAAACTACCTTAAATTAATGGACTTAATGTGTGGGGTCCTCGTTACTTAATCCATTATGTATCAGTTCATTATACATATGTGAGTAAGAATTAAGTAAAAACATACACTGATTAAGAGTTTAGTTATGTAGGTTGTTACAAGTTGACAAAAACCATGTCAATAATACACATCCTATATACAGTACAAAAACCTAGACCAAAAACTCCTAAGCAGTGGTTCAGCTCGCAGTGGAATAGACTCACAATCCCGTCCTCCCACGTCTATGAGTCCCTACAGAAACAATCACACGACATGAGTATAGATACAAAATCATCCCAGTGCGATATCAATAAAAAACATAAACAATAAAGCACTATAAACATCAAATGTGATTGTCATGTATCATGCATCAACAAATGCAATTATGTCATGACATGTCTCATTCCTCATCCTGTTATAACCAGCCCAATATGATATGCCTATCTCAGCTCAAATATGTCAGTGGAACCTCCTCACATCTTCATATTAGCAGCTCATATCATAGTACCGTCCTTACATGTTATAACAGCCAGAGCATATACCCAACTGGCGTATATCTCTCATGCCAAAGCATATGTAGCATACCTATCGTGGCAACAATCCCAGCCAAAGCATATGCCCAACACTGGCATATCTATCGTGGCACCGATCTCAGCCAAAGCATACGCTACACATCTATCGTGGCATCCCTCTCCACAATATAAATCTCATGAATGCACATGCATATGATGTCACCAATCATATGATACCATGCTTACATCATCATCACAATAATATCATATACTCGTACGTCAAAATGTACCTGTTCTGCGACACAAACGATATAAATTAAGCGTCAATGTCTAACTGCCTCGTTGTCCCGTCCCCTGTGATGATGCTACAACAATACCAATAATGTGTCATGTTATCATAGGCATCAAAATCAAAATCTATAAAAAATAACATTTAAGTCTACCGATCGATCGGTCACTCTAGCGATCGATCGGTCCAAATATGCAACCCTAGCGATCGGTCGGTCGGAAGCTAGCGATCAATCGCTCCAAAGTTTGAATTTCTTAAAAATGCTACGGCATTTGAGCGATCGATCGGTACGATCCTAGCGATCGATCGGTCGACAACAGAATTTTAGAACAATGGCGATTTTGAGCTTATCCTCATGGTGTATCTCCTACAACTCGAAAATCCACATTCAAACATGATATTTGGATGTTATACCTTCATTTAAACATGTTTCCATATCATTACAACTCAATTCATTGAATTCAACAACATATGAATTCCATGTTCCTTCAAACAATTCACATGCTTCTTAAATTGCATAACAAACACCATAACTAAGTTATGACACCAACTAACTACATCAAGTAGAGCATGCAACTTCTCTCTACCACATACTTCATGTTGAACATGCTTCCAAGCTAGAACCAAGCAAAGAAAGCAAGTTGGAAGAGAGCTTTGTAGAGATTTACTAGGTGAATTGTGGTGTATTATGTGCCTTGAAAGCTGAAATCAACTTTATATACTTGGCCTAATCTGAAATGCAAAGGCACATGACATTCCTAGCAAATTCAAATGCCAATTCACATGTATATGCAACTCTCATATCACTTCAAATGCATACCAAATCATGTAGGTTTATTGTTCAACTACATATCCTCTCTACCACTCATGTACTCTTGCTATATATGCCACAACCATGAAGTTGATATATATATATACATACAAGCATGTATGATAACAAGTCTAGTAATGCCATCCAATTGATCTTATTTCATGCCAAATCATACCATACTTGCTTTATCACACATGAACATATTTTCATTGTTTCCATGATCTATCAATCATGTCATCATTCCTACTCGATTCAACCCGGATCGAGTCCACACCATACCGTAATTATTTCATCATTACGCTTTAACCATATCATATACGTATACATCATATCGAGGCATTACATTTCTCCCCTACTTATTGAATTTCGTCCTCAAAATTGCATATACAGACCATGCACAACATAAACAGATACTCAATCTGATAACCCTATTGCAATAAGGCAAGAAACAAAATCATATCGACAACAATAGGCATTATGAGAACAAGTTAATCTGCAATATATGCTCATTCATACTACAAGAAGGAATACCTACTCAACATATTCAACTTGCCGAAGTAAAAGATACTTACCTGCAGTATAACAAAACGTAAATAACATACCAGACAATTACTTCAGATTCCGCTGTATCATATCCTTACTCTGTCATACACATCGACAATTTTACCATTGTCTTTATTACCCTGACTTGATATCATAAGGACTACTGTACTTAAAAACTGACCATCTGCACTCGGTAAGATTCCAAACTGATCAGGTCATACACATACAATACATTTCTCTCTCCCTGAACATTATGATTCATATAGCTGTCAGAAAACTACATGCTAGATATCAATCACTGCAAGTCCATATGTCTGTACAAGACCCTTTCACAAAACACTATGCCATACGTCATGGACATATATATATATATATATATATATATATATATATATATATATATATATATATTCCCAGTTTTCATGTACTCTTATCCAACAACAATCCGAAACAAGAAGGAGTAACATCCGTGACCTTATACCATTGTCATACCTCCTGTCATCAATATGTCACCACTTCACTTTCCATTGCTGTTAATTGGTGAACACATGTATTCAACATGTCATACTTATCAGTGAACTATCCAACAATACCCTGTAGTACGTCATAGAATAAAACATCAACTTTGAAGATTACATTTGCATACTACTCTTATCTATACAGAGAGTTCTCCAAACACACAACGTGGTGAACATTTCTTGATCTCACCAAAGTCCAGTACTTCAGTACGTTCAAACTACTATCTCATTAGTTTAGATGTAAACAGAATGATCATCGCTCTAACATCTCAACAACGTGTGGTTTACAATGCAATTCTACAGTGTATCAGATGAAAACATCTCCATCTATCTCAGTACGTCAACTTGTACACAGCCCGTCGTCGCCAAATCAATACCAATGAATGGAAGCATCATCAATAGATAAGGTTCATTGGTTGCTAATTCAATTAAGCAACCCTAAATTAAACAGATAACATCCAAAACACATTTACTACACTGTCATCACAGTGTCCACAATATAAGAGTGTGGTTTCACCATGGTACCATCACCCTATCAACACGGTGTACCAGACATGCCGTGTTTATCCAACCTCAGGCACATGACTCTGTAATGACAACCATTAAGTACCAATGGACATCGCATAAGTCATGCATCATTAACCTCTCTAATTTAGTAAATCCGGCACTTCCCATTATCATTTTGACATAATTCAACCACAGTTATCCAAAAATGCCTTGTTCTTTGTATTAACTATATCCTCACACTTACCAATTTCACAAATTTCACAACTCGTCTACACGAGTCATCAACACTTCCCATAAATCAACCCAGCACAAACTGATGTACGCTGACATCAACCAAATCGATTATGACAAGCATACTCACTCCCGCACCTCGAATATCGCCAATACGGCGTACATGTCTTGGTAAAGACTAGAAACAACTCAATACCAAAATCACTCAACACATGGAAAAACAAAACATGATGCATAACCATTTACAAAGTTGAACTCTTATTCGACGAATCTTAGGTATGCCACTTCAAATCTATCCTTGTATCCATATTCCCAAACAACTTCATCATAATGCATTCATGCCACTCTTACGGGTACATCCACCGATGCTATAACATTTCCAAGCGTATGTTCAAATGGGAGATGTCTTTTCATTCCTCTCACACTGCATTTTTCCAATGCCGCCATATTCCAGAGTTGCCACATTAATACGCAAAGTCGTTATTACGCTAATCATATGAAATCAACCATATTATGAATCCCCGGTACACATCATTCTGTCGTCACCGTTCCACAATATCGTGTGTTCAAATCAATTCAGATCCACATGCCGCATACAAATTACCAACACCTCCTCAATGTACAATCAATCCCATAGAGGAGCATAATCCCCATCACAACGGCTCATCTGATTGACAATCTCAATTATATTCACAACCAAATTTGAAACCCGTCAAATACAACATATGTCAGTACATGACATATCGGTCTTACCAACAACATTGTTATATGAAAGTATATTTGGCAATGTCAAAAATCAAACATACAATCACTGACTTGAGATAACTCTCATCTCAGGTCTTTCAAGAATTTCCTATTACAATTCATATAAATCATCATACCTCCATGCCCACATATTGGAAGTATAACCAATTAACTCTCCCTTACCTAGATAGTCAAGGACCAGATCACATTCAACACATTGGTCCAGTCGACCCGATACAGATCACTCCTGATTCCCTTCATGAAGTCATCCTAAAGAAGAGAACATCCTCTTCCCAATTTCACTTACTGAAACTTACGCATATATGCTAAAAAGTACATGTCAATCCTCACTCATGACAATGTAATGACATGTGATGGGATTATCTATGTTCTGCCTGACAACTCTATACACATGCAATGTTCATATCAACCCTCTCAGTGCCAAAACACACTCAGCACCCATATAGGACATCCGACTATGCAGTCCATAAAACCATATGCCATAATATGCATTCTGCAAATAGACGTACTTCACTTCATCCGCTCATATCAGCCGCAGACAGACAAGCATATTCAATTCCATTCATAATTCCCATAGAGACATACATATAACTCATTTACATTCTACATTTAGAATGATGGTATCAGTACCCATCGTCTTGCTATGATTGTCAGCATACTATACTGCCATGTGTTACCTTGTGATACACAACCCCCGCCAATCAATGACATTCCATTCTCATACCAAACAGTAACAAGATCAAGTACCGATTCTATATCGTCCGATATGCCATATATCATATCTGGCAAATACGATGAGCATTAGTTTCCCCATCTCCCAAACTCTACAACACATTCACAAGCAGTACAGGGAATAACTCGAGCCCGAAAGCACCATCCAGACCTCTATTCCCTAGCCCACATAAGTCAACAAGAACAGAACGAGAAACAAACGCGTATAATGCCAGCCACATGATATTAATGACTTAGAACCACAATCTGACGACATCCCAGATTCACAGTCTCACTGTCACTGATTTTGCACCGCTCTATCAGTACTCAGTATCTATGGCATATCATTACCGAACTCTCAAACTATGTATCTCAGTTCCACCATATTCCGGTTCGGCTTTCTTTAACATATCATTCACCACAAACATAGAGTTCAGCACAATAACCACTCACACACATCTGAGGTCCTAAACCCCTTACACATGTTGTCCAAAGAACAACAATGAAAAGATAACCATCAATACCATGGTCTCATGACCTAACGCTTGCCTCTGATGAACACAACACATCATAGGATATGAAACTCACTTGCGATACATGTGTTGTCTGATCACATCGGTACAAAAGTCATCGTTCTACCGTAGTACTGTGTACACACTGAGCTTGCCAAAACCAAGATCAAAGCATCACACTCCAATAACTCCTCAATTGACAATTCACATTCAGGCGTGACAGTTCACATTCAGTCCACACATGTGTATATCACAACTCAAACACAAACTGACTTTCGGCAATTTCGCTATTGCCCCTGGATTGTATACAATCCACCAGATAACAATGACAGTTATCCTCACAAACATTTTCACATCATGTGTCATCAGTAACAACTCATCGTCACATCACTGTCCGATCACAATAGCACAAATAGTGATTTAGACTCACCATATAAAAACATCCATTCAACCATCAGTTCTCATACGCAGTCTCATTCAGACTGGCGTTGCACATGGAGCTGATACCAAGATTTGGTCACCACACTCCAACCACTCCGCAACTTGTTCCTCAAATTCAGTATCCATCTCCAGAGAAACATCCCATGTCCCCTTGGCAAATGGTAGTACAGAAAACAAGTATACCAATCACAGGTACACACACAACCTCCCTTATAACATTCAAAGGGATTCTTATCATTTCATGCTACCATACTGCAAAACAAGGGTTAACAACAATATATAGCAACACATAGAGCATGTTTGTATAACATCCTATACAACACAAAGGAATAACATTCTTTCAAGTGAATAGGCATCACCCTAATTCACTTCCTCTACCCTCGTTCACCCCGTTCTCGAACCACTGCTCTGATACCACTAATGTGGGGTCCTCGTTACTTAATCCGTTATGTATCAGTTCATTATACATATGTGAGTAAGAATTAAGTAAAAACATACACTGATTAAGAGTTTAGTTATGTAGGTTGTTACAAGTTGACAAAAACCATGTCAATAATACACATCCTATATACAGTACAAAAACCTAGACCAAAAACTCCTAAGCAGTGGTTCAGCTCGCAGCGGAATAGACTCACAATCCCGTCCTCCCACGTCTATGAGTCCCTACAGAAACAATCACACGACATGAGTATAGATACAAAACCATCCCAGTGCGATATCAATACAAAACATAAACGATAAAGCACTATAAACATCAAACGTGATTGTCATGTATCATGCATCAACAAATGCAATTATGTCATGACATGTCTCATTCCTCATCCTGTTATAACCAGCCCAATATGATATGCCTATCTCACCTCAATATGTCAGTGGAACCTCCTCACATCTTCATATTAGCAGCTCATATCATAGTATCGTCCTTACATGTTATAACAGCCAGAGCATATACCCAACCGGCATATATCTCTCATGCCAAAGCATATGTAGCATACCTATCGTGGCAACAATCCCAGCCAAAGCATATGCCCAACACTGGCATATCTATCGTGGCACCGATCTCAGCCAAAGCATACGCTACACATCTATCGTGGCATCCCTCTCCACAATATAAATCTCATGAATGCACATGCATATGATGTCACCATTCATATGATACCATGCTTACATCATCATCACAATAATATCATATACTCGTACGTCAAAATGTACCTGTTCTGTGACACAAACGATATAAATTAAGCGTCAATGTCTAATTGCCTCGTTGTCCCATCCCCTGTGATGATGCTACAACAATACCAATAATGTATCATGTTATCATAGGCATCAAAATCAAAATCTATAAAAAATAACATTTAAGTCTACCGATCGATCGGTCACTCTAGCGATCGATCGGTCCAAATATGCAACCCTAGCGATCGGTCGGTCGGAAGCTAGCGATCGATGGCTCCAAAGTTTGAATTTCTTAAAAATGCTACGGCATTTGAGCAATCGATCACGATTGATGTGACTAGAAATAGAAACATCTTTAGCGCTTAATTGTCTACGATTTGGTAGGTTTTGTTGGATAATTTGATACGTATGCTACCTAATCGTATAATTGTGTAATTGTAGGTACAATCGAAGAAAACGAGCTAAAAATGATGGGTAAAGACCAAGAAAAGACATGGACATGACAAGGACTCAAAGTTGATCAAGAAAATGGCAAAAACGTAATTTTGTAGGTGGCGATCGATCACATGGAAGAGGCAATCGATCGCCTATAGACAGAAACTTGAGCAACAAAATTTATGAAGTAGCGATCGATCGCCACTTTATAGCGATCGATCGCCGGAGGCTACTGGAGGGAAGCGATCGATCGCCAATTTATAGCGATCGATCGCCTCCAGCTTTTTGCTGAAAAAAAATAAAGAAGTGATCGATCGGTAGAAGCAAGGCGATTGTCGCCGCAGAGTCCGAAATTTTGGAAATTAGGTCTTTTACCATGTTTAAAAGATTGTAACCTATTTTTATCAGCCTCCAACCTCATAACTCGATTTTTCACCTCATCTTAGAGAGATTTTGGAGATTTTAGAATAAGTTAGGTTTTTAGAATAATTTTCCTTGAAGTTTTATCAAGAACAATGCGAAGAACGAGGACGGAAGCGACACTCCGGAATCGTGATTCCGTTTAGTAACTTTTTCTTCTCCTATTAGTTTGATGTTTTTTAGATTAATTTTGATTGTTTTCAATCTAGTTATGAGTAGCTAAATACTTTTGTGATTCTCGGTTTAGGAAAACGATACATTGGATGTTTACGATTCTTGTGAGATAAGTTTTGATTGTTGATTTTCTTTGAGTATCAATTGTTTTTTCTGATTTGATTTTTCATAATTGTTATGCATGATTGTTGGATTGATCACCTAGCTATCTTTCATACAATTATTGCTAAATTATATATCAAATACGGAATCGTTTGATCCCTCTAATTTACGAAGCAACTAAGATTAATTAAATTCCGCTTGTGAGTTTGTTAAATTCTTAGGAAAAGCAATTGACTAGATTAAACATAGACGCTTGGATTATGTTGTTTAGATTCATCGATCTCACTAGTCGATATGCTATCATCGTTTTAAATCTTAATCACTTGTATTTTGATTGATTGTTTGATAAGGGTTAAACTAGAACGCTTGGGCTACTTAACTAAACTTAAGGTGAGATAGGACTTTGATTATTGGATTAAACGTCCACGATGAGTATTCATAAGAGAATTGAATCGTATGTGAAGATCGATGACAAAGATAGTAAACACCAATTGTAAAGTTAACCGAAAACAATCGCTCTTTTCTCATAAGTTAATTCATCTAGTTTAATTTTGCATCATAGTAGTAGTATTATTCAATTGATTTCAAAAACCCCTTTTTATTTTCGTTTGCATAAGTTAACACAAAGATATAACCTTCCTCGTGGGATCGATCCCTACTCACGCTACTACATTCATTACTGTTATTAACTTGAGAGGGTTAATTTGGGCATACGCGATAAACGCTACCAAATTTTGGCGCCATTGCCGGGGAAGGCAATTTTATTAATTTGTGTTAATTTTATTTATTGATATTCTTCTTCCCGTGCGTTTTACCTGTTTGTTCATGCACGCAGGCAATTTTTCATCAGAGGAGGACAAACATCAATACGATCCCGAGATAGAAAGGACTTTACACCAACTAAGGAGAGAAAATCGAAGACAAGTAAAAGAAGAAGAGGAAAGGACTATCATGGCGGAGAATCAAAGTTTACGACAATTAGCGAATCCTACTTTGGATCAGCAACCTCTCTGCATAACCTTTCCTACACTTGCTACTAATATAAATTTTGAATTAAAATCCGGCCTAATACATCTTTTACCTTCTTTTCATGGCCTTGCAGGTGAGGATCCGCATAAGCATTTGATGGAATTCCATGTAGTATGCACTACGATGAAGCCAACTGGCATACCTGAGGAACAAATCAAATTACAAGCTTTTCCGTTCTCTTTGAAGGACGCTGCTAAGGATTGGCTCTTCTATTTACCTTCTGGATCCATCACTACATGGAACGAGCTGAAAAGAACCTTCTTAGAGAAATACTTTCATGCATCAAGGGTGACGAATATCCGCAATGACATATACGGCATTAGACAACGCCACGAGGAATCACTGCATGAATATTGGGAGCGCTTCAAAAAGCTTTGTGCAAGCTGCCCTCAACATCAGATAAGTGAGCACTTACTTATTCAATATTTTTATGAGGGACTTTTGCCAAATGACAGGAACTTGGTGGACGCTGCAAGTGGAGGAGCATTTGTGGATAAGACGCCAACGAAGGCAAGACACTTGATTGCGAACATGGCAGCCAACTCTCCACAGTTTGGGACTGCTCAATCGGACCATAAGCCTAGGAATCAAAGCGAGGTAAATGTGTCTAGTCTCGAACAACAACTGATAGACTTAACAGGTATCGTGAAACAACTTGCAATTAGAATTGGACAAAGTGCTAAGGTATGTGGGATTTGTGCACTACCGAATCATCCAACTGACGCTTGCCCCACACTTCAAGAACCATCTATTGAGAAAGCAAATGCAGCGGGCGGATTTCCGGGACAGCCGCAACGGAAGTATGATCCCTATTCTAGCACATACAACCCAGGATGGCGAGATCATCCAAATTTGAGATATCGGAATCAAGCTGAGCCACAGATACAACACCAACCACCACAGTATAGACCACCGTTCCAAAGGCCACAACAAACCCTTCCAACTCCAACACCTGGTGAGTATCTATAAAATATTGTTAAGGAACTTGCTGATGGATCCGTGAAATTTCAACAAGAAACAAGACCAAGCATCCAAAGCTTGAGCACTCAAATGGGATAGTTAGCCACAACAATAAATCGCATGGAATCTCAAAGATCAAGCACCCTACCATCACAACCAGTAGTGAATCCAAGGGAAAATGCAAGTGCGATTAAACTAAGGAGTGGGAAAGAACTCGAGACACATAAAGAGGAGAATGATATCGAGCCTACGGAGAAAGGTTCTATACAAAAGGAGGAACAAAAAGGTAAATCTCCTATAACTTATGAGTATAAGATTGAACCCCCTTTCCCTCTTGCGTATCAGGAAGATAGGAGGAATGAAAACATCAAAGACCTCTATGAAACCTTTCGAAAATGTGAGCTGAACATTCAACTGTTGGATGCAATCAAGCAAGTGCCCCGCTATGCAAAGTTTTTAAAAGAGTTATGCACAGCCAAGAGGAAACAAAAGCTGAAAGGATGCCACAAAGTTGAGTTGGGGGAGAACATCTCAGCGGTCATTCAAAGGAAAATCCCTACCAAGTGCAAGGACCCAGGTATGTTCACTATCCCATGCACAATTGGTACAACACGTCTTGAAAAAGCTATGCTAGATTTAGGAGCATCGATAAACGTCATGCCATACTCTCTCTATGCTTCTTTAAACCTAGGGCCTTTAAGTGAAACAAGGGTAGTTGTCCAACTAGCGGATAGATCTAATGCATATCCTAGAGGGATTTTAGAAGATGTCTTAGTGCAAGTAAATGAGTTGGTATTTCTCGCCGATTTTTATGTGCTTGATATGGCTAAGGGTGACAATAGTAGCCCTATATTGTTAGGGAGACCCTTCTTGAAAACATCAAAGACTAAGATAGATGTTCATAGTGGCACACTCACAATGGAATTTGATGGTGAGGTCGTTAAATTCAATATACATGATGCCATGAAATATCATTGTGACGATGATGATACTGTATACTCTATCGATATTATTGATTACTTGTCACAAGGCATGTTTGAGACTGCAGGTAAAGATGAATTGGAGATAGCCCTCACCACCCCTCTAAATCATTTCGAGAAAGAGTTGCCACTTGGAGATGAGGTGGAACACAACATCATTGCGTTGGATACCACGCCCGAGATACAAGGTAACATTTCGTTTGTGTCATTGCCTAATCCTAATTCTAGGCCTCTCCCTTCTGTATCGCAGGCACCCACTATTGCATTGAAGCCATTACCAAGTCACCTAAAGTATGTGTTCCTTGGAGAAGGAAACACATTACCGGTAATAATCTCTAGCAAGTTGGGAGATAGCCAAGAGAAGGAGCTCATTCAAGTGCTAGAGGAGCACAAGACAGCGATAGGATGGACCATTGCTGACATCAAAGGAATAAGCCCCTCGAAATGCATGCATAGGATTCTACTTGAAGAAGGATCAAAACCTACACGCCAACCGCAAAGGAAACTCAACCCACCGATGATGGAGGTCGTGAAAGAGGAAATCTTAAAGCTTCTTGCAGTTGGAATGATATACCCTATTTCTGATAGCCAGTGGGTCAGCCCTGTCCAAGTAGTTCCAAAGAAGACTGGCATTACAGTGGTGAGGAACAAAGACGATGAATTAGTGACCACCCACATTCAAAATGGGTGGAGAGTTTGCATTGACTACCGCAAGTTGAACACCGTGACCCGCAAGGACCACTTTCCATTACCCTTCATTGATCAAATGCTTGAAAGGTTAGCATGTCATTCGTATTACTGTTTTCTTGATGGATATTCCGGTTATTTTCAGATCGCGATTGCTCCGGAAGATCAAGAAAAGACTACGTTCACATTCGGAACCTTCGCTTATAGGCGCATGCCCTTCGGACTTTGCAACGCACCAGCCACTTTTCAACGGTGCATGGTTAGTATATTTTCCGAATACACTGAGCACATATTAGAGGTATTCATGGATGATTTTTCTGTGTATGGTAACTCATTCAATGCTTGTCTAACTAGCCTCACCCTTGTCCTAAAGCGTTGCATAGAAACAAACCTTGTGCTAAATTCTGAAAAATGCCACTTTATGGTAGAACAAAGTATTGTTTTGGGTCATGTGGTCTCATCCAAAGGTATGGAGGTAGACAAAGCAAAAATTGACATTATTCAGTCTCTACCTTATCCTATTTGTGTGCGGGATGTGCGTTCCTTTCTTGGCCATGCAGGTTTCTATAGAAGGTATATCAAGGACTTCGCCAAGATAGCATCACCATTATGCAAATTGTTGCAAAAGGATGTGGCATTTGAGTTTGATAAGGCATGCAAGACCGCATTTGATACATTGAAGGCATCATTGACATCCACACCAATTATCCAACCACCTGATTGGAGCAAGCCATTTGAGATCATGTGTGATGCCAGCGATTATGCAGTAGGCGCCGTTTTAGGCCAAAAGATTGGAAAGAGTTCCCATGCCATATACTATGCCTCCGTGACTTTGAATGATGCCCAGCGAAACTATTCCACTACTGAAAAAGAGCTCTTAGCTGTTGTATTTTCTTTAGAAAAATTTCGATCTTATTTGCCCGGTGCTAAAGTTGTTGTTTATTCTGATCATGCAGCTCTTCGCTACTTGATGACGAAGAAGGAGGAAAAGCCAAGACTAATCAGATGGATCTTACTTTTGAGAGAATTTGATGTTGAAATCAAAGACAAGCGAGGAACAGAGAATAAAGTGGGGGATCACCTAAGTCGTTTGACTCATGTGAATGATACATCGTGTTTCAAAGAAGAATTCCCGGATGAACGACTCTTTGACGTGCACAACATTTTACCATGGTATGCAAGCATTGCTAATTTTTTGGCCACTAATACTTTTCCTAATGGATTGAATAGGACTCAAAAGGCGAAAGTTCAAAGCGACGCCAAATACTATGTTTGGGATGAGCCATACTTATGGAAACATTGTGCTGATCAAGTTCTTAGGCATTGCATTCCGGGCAATGAGGTATCTTCCATACTCCGTTTTTGTCATTCACATGAGGTTGGTGGCCACTTTGGAACCAAAAGAACAGCACACAAGGTGCTAGAATGTGGATTCTTTTGGCCAACTTTATTTCGTGATGCATATAATTTCTGCAAATCATGCCATTAGTGCCAAAAGACAGGTAACATATCTCGACGAAATGAGATGCCCCAACAACCCATACTTTATTGTGAAATCTTTGATGTATGGGGCATCGACTTCATGGGACCATTTCCACAATCTTTTGGCCACATTTACATTTTACTTGATGTGGATTATGTGTCGAAATGGGTGGAAGCTTTAGCCACCCGTACTGATGATTCGAAAGTGGTTGCAGGGTTTATAAAGCATAACATTTTCTCTAGGTTTGGAACTCCAAGAGCAATCATAAGTGATCGAGGCGCCCATTTTTGCGATAGGACGATGGAGAGTCTATTAAAGAAGTACCATGTGACACACAAGGTGTCCACCGCCTACCACCCGCAAACTAATAGACAAGCCGAAGTTTCAAATCGAGAAATCAAGTCCATCTTGGAAAAGACTGTAAATCCCACTAGGAAGGATTGGAGCTTAAGACTAGATGATGCACTGTGGGCTTATCGGACTGCATACAAAACGCCAATGGTTATGTCTCCTTATAGACTAATCTTTGGTAAACCGTGTCATTTGCCTGTAGAGTTGGAGCATCGAGCTTTTTGGGCCATCAAGCACTTCAACATGGCTATGGACAAGAGCGGAGAACATAGAAAGCTGCAATTGCAAGAGTTGGAAGAGATCCGCAATGATGCGTATGAAAGCTCCAAGATCTACAAAGAGAAAAGGAAGACCTTTCATGAAAAAATGATCTCGAGGAAGGAGTTTGTCGTTGGTCAAAAAGTCCTCCTCTACCTTTCCGTCCTTCGCCTCTTTCCAGGTAAACTACGCTCTCGATGGGTTGGACCTTTTATAGTAACTGCTATTTTTCCTCATGGTGCAGTTGAGGTTCAAAGCCTAGCAAAAGATAAGACATTCAAAGTGAACGGACATAGACTGAAACCATACTATGAAGGTTTACATGCCACTAAAGAAGGAGAAATGGATCTCGAAGATCCACCAAGCATCACGTAATCCATGAACTGGCGTCGGGCCACCGACGTTAAACAGAGGCGCTGCTTGGGAGGCAACCCAAGGGGAGTTAGTTTCCTTTCTCCCTTTTATTTTTATTGCTTTAGTAGTTAGGCTTTTCTCTTTTCTTGTATTTTTGCCTTACATTGGGGACAATGTAAGATTTAAGTATGTGGGAGGGATTAGTAGTATGTTAGTGCTTTTCTTATTATAAAAATGCAAAAAAAATCGAATAATTTTGAAAAATTTTGAGCTCATAGCTAGCAATGAACACATGCTTAGAATCACTAGCCCATGATGAAACCTAATTGATATCATGCATGCTTTTGAACATAGGTGAATTGTTAACCTTGGAACACTTTGAACTCTAATGCAAATTTTACTTTAACTTAGTAGTTGAATATTTTGAGGACATTATTGTCATGGCTTGTGAAGTGTGCATAGCTTAGTGAAGATTGTGTAAATTTTGTGATAGTCTTAAGAAGTCTCTAATACATGCTAGAACTTAACTACATGCTCTTTGAGGCGTATGTCTAGACTACTTGCAAACATGAAAGTGATATAGGCAATCTTTGATGCGTTTGAGCCTTTCAAGCCTACCATGTAAACAAAATCAATCTCTAGTACCCTTTTTGAGCTTTAATGTAAAAGATGGTAGTATGCTAAGCATACTAAAGACCCCCATTCAACATTCCTTGACTAGCTTATCATCCTATCCTTTTAGCATAAATATGATTTCAATCCATACCTTATAAGGGAGTATGATGTATTTCATTCACATGCAGTTGGGAATTCATTGAATTATATTTGTGAACTTTATTGTCAAAAGAATGAAATACATGAAAGAAAACGAATGCCGTGAGAAATTTGAGGAAAATATGACTCCAATGGGAGCCAAGGCACACAAAAGAAGAAAAAAATGTTGAAATAAACCTTGGAAAATGAACAAAGGTTTGAAAAATTCATACAAGAAGAGAAGTTTTAGTGTGCATTTCATCATACTCTCTTGTTTGATATATCTTTATCCTTTCTTTCATAAGCCAATACCTAGGCCAAGCTACATCTAATAAAGACCTACTTGATTTATGTTTGCAAAGTAGCTAAGATAGTGGAGAAGAGTGTGCAAGTGAGCTTATACTTGTGTTAGTGTATGACTTGAACTATTATGGCTTTGCATATTTTGGATCTATAATTTGTACATAACACTTGTTTATGACCACACACACACGTTCACTACTTTGTTGAGTATGAAATGTATAGGGATTGAACTTGTTCCACTGTTAACTTTTCACCGCCTTTCATTACAGTGCATGTTAAAATTGTTGAGGCATTAAAGTGAGGACAAGTTGCTTTGTATGAACCTATGAGCTAACCAAAAATATTGTAGTTTTATTTATTTACTCAAGGTCGAGTAAAGAGTAAGTATGTGCGAGTTTGATGTGACTAGAAATAGACACATCTTTAGCGCTTAATTATCTACGATTTGGTAGGTTTTGATGGATAATTTGATACGTATGCTACCTAATCGTATAATTGTGTAATTGTAGGTACAATCGAAGAAAACGAGCTAAAAATGATGGGTAAAGACCAAGAAAAGACATGGACATGACAAGGACCCAGAGTTGATCAAGAAAAGGGCAAAAACGTAATTTTGGAGGTGGCGATCGATCGCATGGAAGAGACAATCGATCGCCTATGGACAGAAACTTGAGCAACAAAATTTACGAAGTAGCGATCGATCGCCACTTTATAGCGATCGATCGCCGGAGGCTACTGGAGGGAAGCGATCGATCGCCAATTTATAGCGATCGATCGCCTCAAGATTTTTGCTGAAAAAAAATAAAGAAGCGATCGATCGGTAGAAGCAAGGCGATCGATCGCCGCAGAGTCCGAAATTTTGGAAATTAGGTCTTTTACCATGTTTAAAAGATTGTAACCTATTTTTATCAGCCTCCAACCTCATAACTCGATTTTTCACCTCATCTTAGAGAGATTTTGGAGATTTTAGAATAAGTTAGGTTTTTAGAATAATAGTCCTTGAAGTTTTATCAAGAACAACGCGAAGAACGAGGACGGAAGCTACACTCCGGAATCGTGATTCCGTTTAGTAACTTTTTCTTCTCCTATTAGTTTGATGTTTTTTAGATTAAATTTGATTGTTTTCAATCTAGTTATGAGTAGCTAAATACTTTTGTGATTCTTGGTTTAGGAAAACGATACATTGGATGTTTACGATTCTTGTGAGATAAGTTTTGATTGTTGATTTTCTTTGAGTATCAATTGTTTTTCTGATTTGATTTTTCATAATTGTTATGCATGATTATTGGATTGATCACCTAGCTATCTTTCATACAATTTAATGCTAAATTAGATATCAAATACGGAATCGTTTGATCCTTCTAATTTACGAAGCAACTAAGATTAATTAAATTCCGCTTGTGAGTTTGTTAAATTCTTAGGAAAAGCAATTGACTAGATTAAACATAGACGCTTGGATTATGTTGTTTAGATTCATCGATCTCACTAGTTCATATGCTATCATCGATTTAAATCTTAATCGCTTGTATTTTGATTGATTGTTTGATAAGGGTTAAACTAGAACGCTTCGGCTACTTAACTCAACTTAAGGTGAGATAGGACTTTGATTATTGGATTAAACGTCCACGATGAGTATTCATAAGAGAATTGAATCGTATGTGAAGATCGATGACCAAGGTAGTAAACACCAATTGTAAAGTTAACCGAAAACCAAGAATCGCTCTTTTCTCATAAGTTAATTCATGTTGTTTAATTTTGCATCATAGTAGTAGTATTATTCAATTGATTTCAAAAACCCCTTTTTATTTTCGTTTGCATAAGTTAACACAAAGATATAACCTTCCTCGTGGGATCGATCACTACTCAAGCTACTACATTCATTACTGTTATTAACTTGAGAGGGTTAATTTGGGCGTACGCGATAAACGCTACCAACGATCCTAGCGATCGATACGTCGACAACAGAATTTTAGAACAATGGCGATTTTGAGCTTATCCTCATGGTGTATCTCCTACAACTCGAAAATCCACATTCAAACATGATATTTGGATGTTATACCTTCATTTAAACATGTTTCCATATCATTACAACTCAATTCATTGAATTCAACAACATATGAATTCCATGTTCCTTCAAACAATTCACATGCTTCTTAAATTGCATAACAAACACCATAACTAAGTTATGACACCAACTAACTACATCAAGTAGAGCATCCAACTTCTCCTTACCACATACTTCATGTTGAACATGCTTCCAAGCTAGAACCATGCAAAGAAAGCAAGTTGGAAGAGAGCTTTGTAGAGATTTACTAGGTGAATTGTGGTGTATTATGTGCCTTGAAAGCTGAAATCAACTTTATATACTTGGCCTAATCTGAAATGCAAAGGCACATGACATTCCTAGCAAATTCAAATGCCAATTCACATGTATATGCAACTCTCATATCACTTCAAATGCATACCAATCATGTAGGTTTTTTGTTCAACTACATATCCTCTCTACCACTCATGTACTCTTGCTATATATGCCACAACCATGAAGTTGATATATATATACATACAAGCATGTATGATAACAAGTCTAGTAATGCCATCCAATTGGTCTTATTTCATGCCAAATCATACCATACTTGCTTTATCACACATGAACATATTTTCATCATTCCTACTCGATTCAACCCGAATCCGAGTCCACACCATACCGTAATTATTTCATCATTACGCTTTAACCATATCATATACGTATACATAATATCGAGGCATTACATAATGTGTTAATAAAGAGGTAATTATTGGAGTTGAGCATTAATTATGTAACAATTGCTGGAACTCCACGAGATTATTAACCGTTGTCGGAATTGCTGGATCCAAGGTTTGAAATTTTATGATCGTGGTGTGTTGAACCTTAGAATCAATTTGGTATTGGGATTTCAAGGTTGGGGGATTTAGGATTGAGGTTTGGGATGTTATTGAGCGAGTCGGAGATAAAATGTAAGGACCCCTGTGCCCTTATCCCTCTATTAGTGTATTAACCATTGTATTTAGTTCATGCAATCATGTAATACCTACTACCATAGCATCACATACCAATAATAAAACTTCATACATTATTGCACATAACGTCCATTTTTCCCCAACCAAGTCCACATACATATCATGCACCTTTATAATACACTAACATGTCCTCAGTTCATTTAGCAATTCCATAAGTAATTGCATGCGACCAATAGATGAAAAGAGAAAGGCCAATGCCCTTTTACAACCCATATACACGTAAAAATGTGCTCACATGAGAGCACCCAATGAATAAGCGTGTATCTAATGTATAAAATGCTCTACCAGATACCGTTACTGGTACTTCAATCCTGGAAGCACCTCAAATCAACAGCCAGAGCTCAACTCCAAAGCTACTGCTGCACCTGTATCACTTGTCCCAACAGAGACAGCCCCCACACGGGGTGAGCATACCAATACCACCAATCCAATAATCATAATATTACAGTTCATAATTTACAGAATGTAAATGTCATGAATTTAAATTATACTCCCTGGATAGTATCATCCTCATCCGGGATCCCCTGTATTGTCCCTATTCTAAAAATAACCAAAATCATCAAATCCCTAATAGCCAGTTAATCATTACATTGATTAACTAATCCCTTCCAAATTCCAATATCAATAACATGATTTCATTATCCAGTAATTACAGATATTCTAAATATCTAGCCAGTGGTTCCATTTCCTTGCTTGCTCAATAGCAGCGGCATTCATAACCAATGTTCGCTCCATAGCGACAACATCTCGACCATTGCTTGCTCCATAGCGGCATCATACATTTCATACTATGTACTCGTTTATTGCCATACTATATGCCATGCATTAACCAATAGCCATTACCATTTATCATGCATTAACCAATGCTAAAATGAAAAAGGGTTATGCTCGTACGTTATACGTACCTTATAATTCCGTAGTTTGAGTCCGACCTCGCCAGAGTCCCATGACCCGATGAATTATGTGCTAACACATAAATAACTCACAATCAAATATAAGCATGCAACCACGTCCCCAAGCATGTTTACAACCTCCAAATATATCGTCAATCCATGACGATTTACCATTTTAAAAGACCCCGGGTTAAGCATGCATAATACCCAAAATATGCCATTTTATAAGTTTAAATGATAGTCAAAAACTCAATCGAGAATTCCGTTTTATTAATGTAAGGACCCCCGTGCCCTTAACCCGTTATTAGTGTATTAATCCAAGCATTTAGTGCATGTAATCAAACATGTAGGGAAAAATCCACTTATAGCGACAGAGGCCACTTTGCTCGGCAGTGTCCCAACAGGGGAAGACAGCAGAACTCTGCGGGGAGGCCTGCGGACAGAGCAGCACAGCACAGGCCACCTTTCACACCGAGACAGTATGGAGGTCAGCCGACGGGGCCACCTCAGGGGCAGGTTTATGCTTTGACGAGGGAGCAGGCTACAGCGGCTCCGGAGGAGGTGATAGCGGGTACGTGTCTTTTATTTACGCACCCTGCTCTTATATTGATAGACACAGGTGCGTCACACTCTTTTGTGTCGACGAGTTTTGTTGAAATGCACCACATATGCACTTCTCCGTCGCCCATGCCTCTTATAGTCTCGACACCGCTGGAAGAAGTTTGACTACAGATCAGATTGTCTATGATGGTCTCATTTATTTTGAGAATAATGAACTAAGGTCAGATTTGATTGTTCTGGGGATGTCAGACTTTGACTGTATTGTAGGCATTGATGTTCTGAACAGGTATCAGGCAGTCGTGAACTGCAGATTCAGGTCTGATATGGGAGTCCAGTGGACATTCTTTGGGGATGGTTCTCGTCCAAAGATCCCGTTGATATCTGCTGTCAAGATGGCACAGTTATTGGAACGAGGCCATACTGGATACCTCATCTATGTTGTTGATGTTACTGGGAAGAAAGAAGACTTGAAAGTTGGGGATGTGCCCGTAGTGGCGGAGTTTCCTGATATTTTTTCGGAGGAGATTCCCAGATTCCCACCGACGAGAGAGGTCGAGTTTGGGATTGAGTTACTACCGGGGACGTCTGCCATTTCTCGTGCCCCGTATAGGATGGCACCAGCGGAGTTAAGAGAGTTAAAGATTCAGTTGCAAGAGCTCCTTGATAAAGGCTACATATGCCCTAGCGTGTCGCCCTGGGGTGCGCCTGTATTATTTGTTAAGAAGAAAGATGGATCGATGCGTCTATGCATTGACTACAGGCAACTGAACAAAGCCACAGTATAGAATAAGTATCCGCTCCCAAGGATTGATGATTTGTTTGACCAACTGCAGGGTACGGGGCTCTACAGTAAGATCGATCTGAGGTCGGGGTACCATCAGATTCGAGTAAGGGAAGATGATGTTCAGAAGACAGCTTTCAGGACTAGATATGGGCACTATGAATTCTTAGTCATGCCTTTTGGGGTGACAAATGCCCCAGCTATTTTCATGAGTCTGATGAACAGAGTGTTCCAGCCATTTTTGGATCAGTTCGTCATAGTCTTCATTGACGACATACTTATTTACTCCCGGACTGAAGAAGAACACGTGGAGCACTTGAGGACAATACTCCAGATCCTCAGGGATCATCAGCTATATGCAAAGCTCAGCAAGTGCGAGTTCTGGTTGAGCAGCGTGGTATTCTTAGGTCATGTTATATCTAGCAGTGGGATATCTGTGGATCCCAGGAAGATTGAGGCTGTGATGGAGTGGGCTGCACCCACTTCTGTACCTGAGATACGGAGTTTTCTCGGTTTGGCCGGATATTACCGACGTTTCGTCGAGGGTTTTTTAAAGATCGCCAAACCCCTGACACAGCTGACTCAGAAAGGAGTCCCCTTCTTTTGGTCCGAGGCTTGTGAGGAAAGTTTCCAAGAACTGAAGCGTCGCTTGACTACAGCGCCTGTATCGGTGCCTTGTATACGGATGCGTCGCTGCAGGGTTTGGGCTGTGTGTTGATGCAAGATAAGCATGTGGTGGCTTATGCATCGAGGCAGCTGAAGCTACACGAGGCTAGGTATCCAGTGCATGATTTGGAACTGGCGGCCATCATTTTTGCCTTGAAGATTTGGAGGCATTACTTGTATGGCACGTCTTTCACTATATATACGGACCATAAGAGCCTGAAGTTCTTATTCACTCGGGCAGAGTTGAATATGAGGCAAAGAAGGTGGATGGATTTACTCAAAGACTATAATTGTGAAATTGAGTACCATCCAGGTAAAGCAAACTTGATAGCAGACGCCTTAAGTCGGAAGGTAAAGAGTACTGCAGAGGTTGTTATGTGTTTGTCGACTTTGATGACTTCTTATTGCCATCTGGGCTATGATTTTGATATAGACACGTCGCCTGTGCGAGTGTCGACCTTATTGGCGGAGCCAGATATATTTGTGGCAATCAGGAAGGCCCAGAGGTCGGATAATGAGGTTCAGAGATGGACATCATTGGTACTAAAGGGTCAGCCATCCAAGTTCAGAGTGGCTGAGGATGATTCTTTAAGACTGGGCAACCGATGGGTAGTCCTAGATGCACCAGAGTTACGTAGAGGAATATTGGAACGAGCTCACAGTAGTCGGTTCAGTATCCACCCAGGAGGAAGAAAGATGTACAAAGACTTATGCGGTCAATTCTGGTGGAGGCGCATGAAGCGTGATGTGACTGCCTTTGTTAAAAGATGTTTGATCTACCAGCAGGTAAAGGCAGAGAGGCAGAGGCCTGGTGGCGAGCTGAAGAGCTTAGAGGTACCTGAATTCTGATGCCCCGAAATTAATTAATTGCAAGTAAGGCATTAATTTTGTTTATATGATGTATCATGTGTTGATGGATTTATGTGTTGGGTATTAAGATGTTAACATGATTTAATTGTGTTAATTATTAAATATGAGGAGGATGTGATTTTAGATGAAGTTTGGAGCATTTTTGTAAAATGCTTTTAAAATACTATGTTGGAGCATTTTATACATCATGTTAAGTTTGGGGTGCAATTTTTTTAATTAAGTCAAGCAACCCCTTTTTAAATCCTCTACCCATCACTTTAACCCCCACTTTACCTTTCACCTTTTAAAAATCCCCAAAATCACTTCCCAACCCCAAACCCTACCCATTTTCGAGTTCCACCAAAAGAGGAGAAGGAAAGTTCCACAAAAACTTTGTTGTGTGATCTTTGCTAGGATTTGGAGCCTACAAGAGGTATGGAACCATTCCTATAAGTTTTATGATGTTTGGTGTTGAAATGGGTTAAGTTTTTGATGTTTTATGTGGGTTTGTTTGGGTATGTGTTGTTCATGGTTGGGGTATGATTTTTGAAGTGTTTTATGTGGGTTTTAGTGGGTTATGATGTTATTGAAGTTGTGAGGAAGTTTGGTTTTGGGTGGCATGAGGAGGAGCTTGAAAAATGAGCATTAATGGCGAAATTTCGGTGTACAGCACTCGGCGATCGATCGCCCGTTCTTGGCGATCGATCGCGAGCCTCCAGTGTCCGCCAGTAGCATTTGGCGATCGATCGGCGAGGCTGGCGATCGATCGCGCCAAAAGTGGCGATCTATCGCCAAGAAGAGAATTTTTTTGCCCCTCGTCCAGTGCGATCTCGCGATCGATCGCGCCTGGGCAGCGATCGATCGCGAGCTGTAAAAAGATGGATTTTTGATATTTATGTGGGATTTTTGGATATTGGACTATATTTAGCTTCTAATATCAATTTGTATGGTTATGTAGAACCGTCCCAAGTACCCACGACTTCAAGGAGATAAAGTCTACGATTTCTCCTTCTTTTGGAATTAAGGTACGTAAGAAACGTACGAGCATCGGACGGTAAACCATACCCTTACATATTATGATGATGTTTACGATGATGATGTTTAAGATGATGTTTACGATGATGATGTTTAAGATAATGTTATGATGATGATGCTTATGATGATGTTACGATGATGATGCTTATGATGATGTTTATGATGATGATGTTTATGATGACATCTAAGATGATGAAGTTTATGATAAGGTCATA
This sequence comes from Haberlea rhodopensis, assembly GCA_907163345.1. Classification (NCBI taxonomy): domain Eukaryota; kingdom Viridiplantae; phylum Streptophyta; class Magnoliopsida; order Lamiales; family Gesneriaceae; genus Haberlea; species Haberlea rhodopensis. The sequence continues at coordinate 1,613,762 of CAJQUN010000088.1, read as the reverse complement.
CGACGTGTATGATTGGGTAAGACGCCCACGTGGTAAGATGCCACCCAAAGTATGTGAGTGGGTAAGATGCCCCCGTGGTAAGATGTCACGCAATGTTTATGTTATGGTAAGACGCCATATGATTGGGTAAGATGCCACGATGATGATGATATGGTAAGATGCCATACAATGGGGTAAGACGCCCTAATATATGAATAAGAGTCAAGGATAACAAAGGAAGTCGAAGGACGACCAATAACCTTTACTTAACTAAGAGGTTATGCATTATTGTATGCTTTTATATAATGTTAAGTAAATATGTATATGGTCACGATGTGTTATCCCTGTAGGTACACTTTTGGACCAAGGGCCTAGGGTCGGGTTGAGGAAGTGAGCTAAAGGGAGCATGATGAATGTAGGATGCAGGATTTTGATAGTCTCTACTCTAGGAGTAGTGTAAAAGTATAGCTTTAACATTCATTAATGGGAATGTAATTAAATAGCTTTTGGAAATTTTATTTTGGCCTGTAATCTCCTTAGCTCAAGCTACAACCGGAACCCTTAAGAGGTTATAAATGCATGTTCTGTCCAATTTATATGTACTAATTGATTTTATGGTAGGAAGACCCTACATGAATGGAAGTGGGAGCATATATCTATGGACTTCGTGACCCACTTGCCAAGGACGGCCTCAGGATTTGATGCGATCTGGGTGGTCGTGGATAGGCTGACGAAGGTGGCTCACTTCATCCCTTACAGTATGGCATATACATACTTGAAGATGGCCCAGATGTATATACGGGATGTGGTGAGATTGCATGGTATTCCGGTCTCGATAGTGTCTGACAGAGACCCGAGGTTCACTTCACATTTCTGGGAGGGTCTCCAGACAGCTTTGGGCACAGAGGTGAGACTGAGTATGGCCTATCACCCTCAGACAGACGGCTAAACGGAGCGTACCATTCAGACGCTCGAGGACAAGTTGAGGGCATGTATTTTGGAGTTTGATACTCCGTGGCAGGATTCAGTGCCGTTGGTGGAGTTCTCCTATAATAACAGTTATCATGCGAGCATTCAAATGGCTCCTTTTGAAGTTCTGTATGGACGACGATTGTGACATCCCCGAAATGGTTAATTGCTATTTGGCTTTAATTGTGTTTACATGATTAATTATGTGGTAATTGATTATGTGTTGGAATTTATTTACCTTGTGGAAATGCATGGTCATGTGGATAGGATGACCCGGGGTTGCATTTTAGGGTGCATGTGGTGCATGTTGGGTAAATATTATTGGAAGCATGATTTATTTGCATTGGTTAGCAATTAATTGGAAATCATGTGTTAATTGATATTATGGTGCATTTTGAGTAAATGCTTTGAAAAATATCTTGTTGGGGTGTTTTATACACCATGGAATTAATTGGTATGCATTTGATTTAATAAAACCCACCCTTTTATTCCCAACTCTTATTTCACTTTACCAAAATCATTTCCAACACCCAAACCCTTCCCTCTTCTTCACATTTTCGAGCTCAAGCCTAGGGTTGAGGAGAAACCTTTCAAAAATCTTGATTTGTGGAGCATATTGGGTGATTTGAGATCCCCAAGAGGTATGGGTACCTCATGCTTTAATTTTGTGAAGTTTTGTTTGAGTTTGGTTTGGTTTTGAATGGTTTTAAAATGGGTTTTGTTGGGTTGTTGTGGGTTTGGTTAATGGTTGGATTTTTGGTTGTTTTAAGGTGCATTTTGGAAGTTTATGTTGTTATTTGAGTTGTTGGTTTGTTGGTTAAGAGTTGGAATGGGTTGGAATGGTTTTGAGATGCAAAAATGGAGGATTTTCGGGTTACAGGGGATGGCGATCGATCGCCCATTCCAGGCGATCGATCGCGCCCAGGCAGTAGGCTTTTCAAGCCTTTGGCGATCGATCGCCACTCTTGGGCGATCGATCGGCGGGTCTGGCGATCGATCGCGCCAGGGGTGGCGATCGATCGCCGAAGGGTGCAATTTTTATTTTTCGGACAGTGGGTATTGGCGATCGATCGCCGTGAGGGGCGATCGATCGCGAAAGCCAAAATATGGTTTTTTTTGGTTATTTTGTGGGATTTTTGGTATTGGACTATTATTGGGTTCTAATATTGGTATTTGTGAATATGTAGAACCAACCCAGGTGGCAACACAGCCGAGGAATTGAAGTCCTACCATATTCCACTTTTGGAAAGGTACGTAGTGGACGTACGAGCACCCAACGGTAACATGTATTTTATATACTCATTGTTTATGCATTGTGGATGCGAGTATATATGTGGTATTGCATTGTGGATGCATATACATGTTGATTTATGCCATATAAGGTATTGCATTGTGGATGCATATACATGGTAATTTATGCATATTGATGTTAGATGCATATTATGATTATTGGATGCACATCCCATGAGTCGTGGTCATCCTTTGATGATTTTAATGCTTGCCGCTTTTTGTATTGGTTCCGCTAAATGTGAAGCGAGGGGTGGGAGCGCCGCATGTCACATTTGAGCGTGGTTGTCATATGGGGCGAGGAAAGGGTATTTGCCGCTCTCTGTGAAGCGAGGGGTGGGAGCGCCGCATGTCCATTGTAGCGAGGTTATCCTATGCCGCCCATATGAATATAGGCGAGGGGCATTAAAATACACTGTGATGGACAGACTAGGGAATGGTGACCAATATGTGGTACAGTTGAGATGGTATATGATGTCATGACATGTTTGGCCATTAAAAATAATCTGTTGATTATACTCATGAGTTATGGTACAGGGACAACCAAACGGGAAGCGTTTGAAATGCATGGAAAACAGGAAGTGTTTTATATTGATTATGCATTTACGCTTTATCTTCATATTGTGTGGAATATGAATGATTATTATTGCTCATGTTTGGGGGTTGTCCTTGTAGGTACCTTTTGGCATGATAGAAGGGCTTGAACGGGTTGAGACAGTGAGCTTCAAGAGCATCTTTGGTAGATGAAAGGACAGGATTCTTTTGTATAGTGCCTACTCTAGGAGTAGCGTAAAACTATAGTGAACACATTCATTGATTGGAATGTAATTAATCCTTTTGGTAGTCCTTTATTTTGGCATGTAAATGCTTAAGCTCATAGACTCAGCTTGTTTACTCTACTCTGATCATTTATTTAGCGCTATTATGTCTTTATTCCGCACTTAAGGATTAGGGTCCTTACATTAGTGGTATCAGAGCAGTGGTTAGAGAACCCGGGAACGAGTGAAGGGTAGCCTTAGCATGGTTGGCTAGGTGCTTACATTTGAAGCATGTTTATGCATGTGGTGCATATTTTGTATATTTGGTTATACTAACATGCTTATATCACTCCTGTTATCTAACGACATGATATATATTGCTTTGGATTGTTGTTAACATTTGTGTTACAGCATGGCTGCTAATGAGGAAGTCGGAGATGTTGGGAGTGTGAATGCGAGTATTGGACAGGCTAATCCTCTACCTCCACCGGCTGTAGGAATGGAACCAGTGGTCCAGTTATTGCTACCGGGTGAGATTAGCTTGACGCAGTTTCTGTCTTATCATCCGCCCCGGTTTGAGGGGACAGAGTCCGGAGAAGAAGCGGAAGAGTGGCTGGAGAGGCTTGAGCAGATCTTTGTATCGGCTCCGTGTGCTATTACTGCTTGGCTGAGGCTGGCGGAGTTCCAGTTGGCTAAGAAACCATTGATGTGGTGGAGGAGCACAGTGATGGAGATGAGAGCACTAGGTGCTGTGATTGATTGGACTCTCTTCAGGACCAGGTTCTTGAACCGATACTTCTCCGCGGCAGCAAGACAGACGAAGGAGGACGAATTTGCAAGTCTGAGGCAGGGGAACATGACAGTGGCAGACTATGCCACACAGTACTCATCACTACTGAGGTATGTTCCCCATATTGCCTCTGATGGACGTGCCAAGATGAGAAATTTCATGAAAGGACTGCGACCGGAGCTCTATGACCGGGTTATCATCAATAACCCAACTTCTTTTGATGATGCTCTCACAAGAGCGGAGCTTGCTGAGCTAGGAGTGGGAGCTTATGCCATGCCACCACCGGTACCGCAACAGAGGCAGACTAGTGACAGTTTGAGGCCTCGGGGTGAGCCATTTAAGCCCCGTGGTGCCTCTTCATCTTCGCGGTATGGTGGAAAGAAATACTTTGGCCAGAAACAGGATGGCAAGAAGGGAAATTGGTCGGCCAATCGAGGATCTTCACAAGGGGAGAGGCCGGGAGAGCCTAGGTGCAACAATTGTGGAGGGCCACATTCTTCAAACAAGTGTCCTGCATGTTATGTCTGTGGCAAGATGGGCCACATTGCTCGGTATTGTCCCACCAGGGGAGGCCAGTCAGAGTATCAGGGCAACAGGCCAAGGTTTGAGGACAGGACAGTGCAGCAGAGGCAGCAGTTTGGGCCTCGTCCATCGGGAGGTCAGACAGTGGGACCACCCCAGGGGCAAGTATATGCACTGACCAGGGAGCAGGCTCAGGCAGCTCCAGAGGAGGTGATTGCCGGTACGTGTCATTTATTTACGTACCCTGCTTTTGTTTTGATAGATACAGGTGCCTCCCATTCCTTTGTGTCTGTGGGATTTGTGGAAAGACACCATATGCGCACGTCTTCTTTGCCCACGCCTCTATTGGTCTCGACACCCACTGGAAGAAACGTCGTTGCTGATCAGTTCTTGGCAGATAGCCTCATTTATTTTGAGGGCAACGAGTTGAGATCAGACTTGATTGTGCTGGGTATGTCAGACTTCGACTGCATCTTGGGTATTGATGTTCTGAACAGATATCAGGCAGTGGTAGATTGCCGACAGAGGACAGTGAAGTTCAGACCTGAGTTGGGCAGTCAGTGGACTTTCTTTGGCAACGGATCTCGTGCGAAGATTCCGTTGATTTCAGCGATCAAGATGTCTCAGTTGTTGGAACGTGGGCACACGGGCTACCTTATTTCTGCCGTGGACACGTCTGGAAAGAGTAAAGAACTGAGAGTTGAGGATGTACCAGTTGTGGCAGAATTTGCTGATGTATTTCCAGAAGAGATCCCAGGATTTCCACCGGCCAGGGAAGTTGAATTTGGGATCGAGTTGTTGCCAGGGACATCCGCTATCTCTCGTGCACCTTATAGGATGGCACCGGCAGAGTTGAGAGAGTTGAAAGAACAGTTGCAGGATCTCTTGGACAAGGGATATATACGCCCGAGCGTGTCGCCATGGGGCGCACCAGTTCTCTTTGTGAAGAAGAAGGACGGTTCGATGCGGCTGTGCATCGATTACCGACAGCTGAACAAGGCTACAGTGAAGAACAAGTATCCTCTCCCAAGGATTGACGACTTTTTTGATCAGTTGCAAGGTACCAGGGTGTATAGCAAGATTGACTTGAGGTCCGGGTATCATCAGATTCGGGTCAGAGAGGAGGATGTGCAGAAGACAGCGTTCCGGACACGATACGGGCATTATGAGTTCTTAGTAATGCCGTTCGGTGTGACGAACGCCCCGGCCGTCTTTATGAGTCTGATGAACAGAGTGTTTCAGCCGTATCTTGATCAGTTCGTCATCGTGTTTATTGACGACATTCTTATCTACTCCCGGAGTGAGGAAGATCATGTGAAACACTTGAGGACAGTGCTTCAGATTCTCAGAGAGCATCAGTTGTATGCTAAGCTCAGTAAGTGTGAGTTTTGGCTGAGCAGTGTGGTGTTTCTGGGGCATGTCATTTCGAGCAGTGGGATATCTGTGGACCCCAAGAAGATTGAGGCCGTGATGGAGTGGGCTGCCCCCACTTCTGTGCCCGAGATTCGGAGTTTCCTTGGTTTGGCCGGGTATTATCGGCGCTTTGTTGAGGGCTTTTCGAAGATTGCCAAGCCGCTGACTCAGTTGACTCAGAAGGGTGTGCCTTTCTTTTGGTCAGAAGCTTGTGAGGAGAGCTTCCAGGAGTTAAAGCACCGGTTGACGACGGCGCCAGTGTTAGTGATCCCGACGGAGAACTCCAGATTTGTTCTGTATACGGATGCATCACTGCAGGGCCTTGGATGTGTTCTGATGCAAGATAAGCATGTGGTAGCTTATGCATCGAGGCAGTTGAAGCCGCATGAGACCAGATATCCAGTTCATGACTTGGAATTGGCGGCTATTATCTTCGCCCTGAAGATCTGGAGGCATTACTTATATGGCACTTCATTCACCATATACACGGATCACAAGAGCCTCAAGTTTCTATTCACTCAGGCGGAGCTGAACATGAGACAGAGGAGATGGATGGACCTACTCAAGGACTATGATTGCGAGATAGAGTACCATCCCGGGAAAGCCAATTTGACAGCGGACGCCTTGAGCCGGAAAGTGAGGAGTTCTGGTGAGGACGTCATCCATTTGTCGGCTATGATGACCTCCTATTGCCATATGGGCTATGACTTTGACATTGATGCATCATCTGTGTATGTATCAACTTTGCTAGCTGAGCCAGATATTTATGAGAATATCAGGAGAGCTCAGAGATCAGATGCTGAGGTTCAGAGATGGTTGTCTATAGTGCATCTTGGTCAGCCGACGAAGTTCAGAGTGGCCGACGACGGATCTTTGAGATTGGGTAACCGCTGGGTAGTTCCGAATACGCCGGAGTTGCGTAAGGGAATCTTGGAGCGAGCTCACAGTAGTAGACTTAGCATCCACCCAGGCGGGAAGAAGATGTACAGAGATCTGCGTGGTCAGTTTTGGTGGAAGCGGATGAAGTCTGATGTCGTCGCTTTTGTGAAGAGGTGTCTGATCTGCCAGCAGGTTAAGGCAGAGAGACAGAGACCTGGCGGCGAATTGAGGAGCTTGGAGATACCGAAGTGGAAGTGGGAGCACATTTCCATGGACTTCGTGACTCATTTGCCGAGGAGTGCTTCAGGCTTCGATGCTATTTGGGTGATAGTGGACAGATTGACTAAGGTGGCCTACTTTATCCCCTATAGCATGACTTTCACATTTTTGAGGATGGCGCAGTTGTATATTAGAGATGTGGTGAGATTGCATGGGATCCCCGTTTCTATTGTGTCAGATCGAGATCCGCGATTCACATCTCATTTTTGGGAAGGCCTTCAGTCAGCTTTGGGAACTGAGGTCAGATTGAGCACTGCTTATCATCCTCAGACGGATGGCCAGACCGAGCGCACTATTCAGACGCTCGAGGACATGTTAAGAGCTTGTGTTTTGGAGTTTGATGCTTCTTGGCAAGATTCAGTGCCTCTGGTAGAGTTTTCTTATAACAATAGCTACCAGGCAAGTATTCAGATGGCTCCGTTTGAAGCTCTTTATGGCAGACGATGTAGATCACCCTTATGTTGGGATGATTTGGACAGTAGACCAGTCGGAGGGCCTGAGTTGATCCGGGAAATGGAAGAGAAGATAAAGATTATAAGGCAGAAAATGAAAGCAGCCCAAGACAGACAGACAGCTTATGCGAATAAACGACGGAGACCGTTAGAGTTTCAGTTGGGAGATAAGGTCTTTTTGAAGATCTCACCTTTCAGAGGCGTTGTGCGGTTTGGGATGCGCGGGAAACTGTCTCCGAGGTTTGTGGGACCGTACGAGATTTTGCAGCGCATTGGCACATTGGCTTACCGACTGGCTTTGCTGCCTTCTTTATCTGGTATACATGATGTGTTTCATGTATCGATGCTGCGGAAGTATGAACCGGATCCGTCTCACGTGTTACAGCCTTCCGAAGTTCAGTTAGAGTCAGATATATCCTATGTGGAACGGCCTGTTAGAATTCTGGACAGAGCAGACCGTAGACTTCGGAACAAAGTGATACCGATGATCAAAGTTCAGTGGGATCGCAGGGGTGTCGAGGAGGCTACGTGGGAGACGGAGCAGCATATGGTGCAGCACTACCCGGAACTATTCTCTGGTATGAGTTTATGTTTAGTTTCTGTTAGGGTAAGTGCATGTGATTTCGAGGATGAAATCTTATAAGTAGGGGAGTATTGTGACATCCCCGAAATGGTTAATTGCTATTTGGCTTTAATTGTGTTTACATGATTAATTATGTGGTAATTGATTATGTGTTGGAATTTATTTACCTTGTGGAAATGCATGGTCATGTGGATAGGATGACCCGGGGTTGCATTTTAGGGTGCATGTGGTGCATGTTGGGTAAATATTATTGGAAGCATGATTTATTTGCATTGGTTAGCAATTAATTGGAAATCATGTGTTAATTGATATTATGGTGCATTTTGAGTAAATGCTTTGAAAAATATCTTGTTGGGGTGTTTTATACACCATGGAATTAATTGGTATGCATTTGATTTAATAAAACCCACCCTTTTATTCCCAACTCTTATTTCACTTTACCAAAATCATTTCCAACACCCAAACCCTTCCCTCTTCTTCACATTTTCGAGCTCAAGCCTAGGGTTGAGGAGAAACCTTTCAAAAATCTTGATTTGTGGAGCATATTGGGTGATTTGAGATCCCCAAGAGGTATGGGTACCTCATGCTTTAATTTTGTGAAGTTTTGTTTGAGTTTGGTTTGGTTTTGAATGGTTTTAAAATGGGTTTTGTTGGGTTGTTGTGGGTTTGGTTAATGGTTGGATTTTTGGTTGTTTTAAGGTGCATTTTGGAAGTTTATGTTGTTATTTGAGTTGTTGGTTTGTTGGTTAAGAGTTGGAATGGGTTGGAATGGTTTTGAGATGCAAAAATGGAGGATTTTCGGGTTACAGGGGATGGCGATCGATCGCCCATTCCAGGCGATCGATCGCGCCCAGGCAGTAGGCTTTTCAAGCCTTTGGCGATCGATCGCCACTCTTGGGCGATCGATCGGCGGGTCTGGCGATCGATCGCGCCAGGGGTGGCGATCGATCGCCGAAGGGTGCAATTTTTATTTTTCGGACAGTGGGTATTGGCGATCGATCGCCGTGAGGGGCAATCGATCGCGAAAGCCAAAATATGGTTTTTTTTGGTTATTTTGTGGGATTTTTGGTATTGGACTATTATTGGGTTCTAATATTGGTATTTGTGAATATGTAGAACCAACCCAGGTGGCAACACAGCCGAGGAATTGAAGTCCTACCATATTCCACTTTTGGAAAGGTACGTAGTGGACGTACGAGCACCCAACGGTAACATGTATTTTATATACTCATTGTTTATGCATTGTGGATGCGAGTATATATGTGGTATTGCATTGTGGATGCATATACATGTTGATTTATGCCATATAAGGTATTGCATTGTGGATGCATATACATGGTAATTTATGCATATTGATGTTAGATGCATATTATGATTATTGGATGCACATCCCATGAGTCGTGGTCATCCTTTGATGATTTTAATGCTTGCCGCTTTTTGTATTGGTTCCGCTAAATGTGAAGCGAGGGGTGGGAGCGCCGCATGTCACATTTGAGCGTGGTTGTCATATGGGGCGAGGAAAGGGTATTTGCCGCTCTCTGTGAAGCGAGGGGTGGGAGCGCCGCATGTCCATTGTAGCGAGGTTATCCTATGCCGCCCATATGAATATAGGCGAGGGGCATTAAAATACACTGTGATGGACAGACTAGGGAATGGTGACCAATATGTGGTACAGTTGAGATGGTATATGATGTCATGACATGTTTGGCCATTAAAAATAATCTGTTGATTATACTCATGAGTTATGGTACAGGGACAACCAAACGAGAAGCGTTTGAAATGCATGGAAAACAGGAAGTGTTTTATATTGATTATGCATTTACGCTTTATCTTCATATTGTGTGGAATATGAATGATTATTATTGCTCATGTTTGGGGGTTGTCCTTGTAGGTACCTTTTGGCATGATAGAAGGGCTTGAACGGGTTGAGACAGTGAGCTTCAAGAGCATCTTTGGTAGATGAAAGGACAGGATTCTTTTGTATAGTGCCTACTCTAGGAGTAGCGTAAAACTATAGTGAACACATTCATTGATTGGAATGTAATTAATCCTTTTGGTAGTCCTTTATTTTGGCATGTAAATGCTTAAGCTCATAGACTCAGCTTGTTTACTCTACTCTGATCATTTATTTAGCGCTATTATGTCTTTATTCCGCACTTAAGGATTAGGGTCCTTACAACGATGTAGATCACTATTGGGAGGACTTGACTAACAAAGCGGTCGGAGGACCGGATATGATCAAGGACATGGAAGAAAAGATTAAGATGATACACCAAAAGAAGAAAGCGGCCCAGGATAGGCAAGCAGCCTATGCCAATAAGCGGCGACGACCGCTAGAATTCCAGTAGGAGACAGGGTCTTCTTAAAGATCTCGCCCTTCAGGGGTGTTGTTCGTTTTGGGATGTGGGGAAAGTTATCTCCGAGGTATGTCGGGCCATATAAAGTGTTGCAGCGAATCGGTACATTGGCTTATCGTTTGGCTCTACCGCCATCTTTATCTGCCATACACGATGTTTTCCATGTCTCTATGTTAAGGAAGTATGAGCCAGATCGTCTCATGTCTTACAGCCTACTGAAGTACAGTTAAACTCAGATGTGTCCTACGTAGAACGACCAATCAGAATTCTGGATCGAGAGGATCGCAGACTACGAAGCAAAGTTATACCGATGGTCAAAGTTCAGTGGGATCGTCGGGGTGTCGAGGAGGCTACGTGGGAGACGGAACGGCATATGGTGCAGCACTATCCGGAACTATTCTCTGGTATGTTTTTATGTTTAGTTTCGATATGGTGATGCATGTGGATTTCGGGGATGAAATCTTATAAGTAGGGGAGTAATGTAATACCCCCGAAATGTTATTTGATTATGTGCCACGATGATAATTTATGATATGTTTAAGGGTTGTGGTGTATTTAAATTGGGGGTTATATTTATGTTATGATGATATGATTTAGGGGGCATGTTGGGTGTTTTAAAGGGGTGTATTAATTAAATGAAGTTATAAATATCGAGTGAGGTTATTTTAATACATCGTACTAAATACCAGAACACAATTAAACACCACATGACCACCCCAACCCTAACCACCCCACCCCCAAAGTCGACCACCCTCCCCTAAATACACCCTACCCCCACTTGCTATCAACCCATACTCCCTTCTCCTTCCCCCACTCCACCTCCTCTCCCTCTTCCTCTCCCAAAAATCGTGTCTGTAAGCTGTAGGAGAAGGAAGGAAAAGCTTGGGTTGAAGAGTGTTTAAATCCTTGCAAAAAGGAGCAAAGAAGGGAGGGGTAAGTTGGTACTCTATTTTTCGGAGTCTTTGAGTGAGTTTGGGTTTAGTTGAATGATTTTTATGCATGCTAAGTATAGGTTTGGGTGAAACCTTTTTATGGGTAATTACATGGAAGTATTATGTAACTACTAGCATGTTTGCTCGAGCATATTACATGTTTTATGTGGTAGATTTCTAGTTATGAAACATTGTGCTCGAAAATCTGGGCAAATATGAACACACTCTGTTTTCTGTAAAGGTTGGTTGAGGTCGAAGATTTTGATGATGTTATGATGCATGTTAGCATAGGTTTTGTTAAACCTTTGATTTAAGTACCTACATGGAAGTTTTATTAAGTTCCTAACATGTTTGTTTGAGCAAGTATGATGTGTTATGAAGTAGAATTGAAGGTAGGAAAGGAGGTGCTCAAAAATCTGGGGAAGTCTCGATTTTTCAGAGCGCTCGATCGATCGAGATTTTGGTCCCGATCGATCAAGCGAGGCAGAAAGTTTAAAGCATGTTTTGAATTTCAGGTGCCGATCGATCGAAGGATTTCTCGATCGATCGGTGAAGCTCCTCGATCGATCGGTAAAATGTTTCGATCGATCGATCGAGGCAGAGTGTTTGAGCACTGTTTATGCACAGTTTCTCGATCGATCGAGACCTTGGGGCCGATCGATCGAGAGAGGTAGAATGTTGAAAAGTAAAATGATGATTTATTTTGTTAAGTTTATGGTATGAGATGGTATTGAGGCATCTAATATGTTATTATGTGGTCTTGTAGAACCATCCCAGGTACCAGCTCAATCAAGGAGATAAAGTCTGTTGACTCCTCCTCCTTTTAAAAAAGGTACGTAAGAGACGTACGGGCATCGGACGGTAAAACACATCTCTACACTGTGACTATGCATTTATCGCATGAATGTTTACGATGAAATGATGATGTTTATACGATGTTTATATAATGATGTGATACGATGTTTATTATGTGGTAAGATGCCACAGGGTAAGATGCCCATATGGTAAGATGTCATACGATTTTTATTATGTGGTAAGATGCCACGGGGTAAGATGCCCATACGGTAAGATGCCATACGATTTTATTATGTGGTAAGATGCCACGGGGTAAGATGCCCATATGGTAAGAGGTCATACGATGTTATTATGTGGTAAGATGCCACGGGTTAAGATGCCCATATGGTAAGAGGCCATACGATATTAAGAAGTGGTAAGATGCCACAGGGTAAGATGCTCATATGCATGAATATGAATCAGGGACAACAAAAAGAAGTTAATGAATAACCAGCATATTTACTTAACCAATATTTCATGCATTTACTACGATGTTTTTAAGATGTTAAGTAAGATTGTATATGCTCATGATGTGTTGTCCCTGTAGGTACACTTTTGGACTAAAGGACTAAGGGTCGGGTTGAGGCAGTGAGCTACGAGGAACACAGGAATGTTTAGGTTTCAAGTTATGATTAGTATCAACTCTAGGAGTAGTGTAAATCTAAACGTTGACATTCTTTTCCGAATGTAATGAATTATTTTTGAAGTTTTGTATTTTGGCCTGTAATGCTGTTAGCTCATGTAACAACGAGAACCTTAAGATGTTATTAATGCATGATTAGTCCTTCTTATGTCACTATAACACTGTTAAGGTGGGAAGACCCCACACGGGGTGTGCATGCCAATATCCCAAATCCCATAATCAAAATGATACAATTCATAATTTACAACAATGTAAATGCTATGAAATACAAAATATACTCCCTGGATGGTATCATCCTCATCCGAGGTTTCCTGTACTGTCCCTGTTCTCAAAACACTGAAACCATCAAATTCCCAGATGCCAGTTAATCATTACATTGATTAACATATCCATTATACCGATATCATAATCAATAGCATCAAATCATTAAACAATGATTACAGATATTCCATATATCTCACTTTTGGTTCCATGGTTCTATTCCATTGCTCGCTCTACAATAGCGGCATTTCATTCCCACGCATGCTCAACAGCAGTGGCGTCATAACCGATGTTCGTTCAAAGGCGACGACATCCTAATTATTGCTCGCTCAAAAGAGGCACCATAAGATTCCCAATGCATATATATCCATTGTAGCAATTACCATAAACCATGCATTTTCATATACATTTTGCTAATACCATATATCATGCATTCCCATACACATTCATTGCAATACAGTGTACCAAGCACTCAACAATTGCGATTACATAAAAGGATAATGCTCGTACGTCATACGTACCTTATGATTCCGTAGTTCGAGTCCAACCTTGCCTGAGCCCCACGACCCGATGAGTTAAGTGCTAACACACAAATAACTCTCAATTAAACATAGGCATGCAATCACGTGCACAAGCACGTTCACAACTTCCAAACCTATCGTACATCCATGACGATTACCAAAAATAAAAGCCCCCTGGCTAAGCATGCATAATACCCAAAATATTCCATTTTATATGTTCAAAAGATAGCCAAAAACCCAACCGAGAATTCCATTTAATTAACTTTGGCTCCAACCAATCCATTTTAAAAGTATAACATTCCCATTGGAATGTAGATATTGCCCCGGAAACGGGCCACTTAAACCTCGATTCCAAAATCCAGACAATTTTCCAAAATTTCAAAAAAATAAAATCCTGCAAGCGGCGATCGATCGCCTAAAACATCGCGATTGATCGCCTCCAACCAGTGGCCAAAATCGCCTACTCGCGATCGATCGCTACCCCTCGTGATCGATAGCCAACCTGCTCGCGATCGATAGCTTAAACCACGTGATCGATCGCCTGCACTGTTCATCTTCATCAATTTCAGCAGCTGCTTGTCGCGATCGATCGCCCCTCCTCGGCGATCTATCGCCACCTGCGATTTTCCGAAAAATTCAAGCTTCCATGGTGTTTTTGATACCCAAACTCAAAATCAACATCCCTAACTTCGTCAACACCCCCAATACACCATTTAAACTCAATAAAAACACCAAAATCAACACTTTAGATTTTTAACCCAAAACCCCCAAAACTCAAAACCAACCCAAAACTCAATCATATAGCACAAAACCATAATCAAATCGAAGCTAAAGGTGAGGAGAAGAAGATTACCAACCTTTCTTCAAGAAATCGAGCTCCCAAGACGAGCCCCCATCGATTTGTGCCAAGATAAAAGAGGGGAAGGGTTTGGGGTGAGGGGAAAGAGGCGTGAGGGAGAGGAGAGGGAAATGATTCCGTATAATGACGGAATACCGAGTCCACTTGGTATATATAGCACTCAGGCTCCAAAATACCAATACTTCCACAACTACATCATGACTCATTAAAAATTATCTGTTTTCAAAAATTATCTCTCCAACTCAAATTCCATCACCAGCCCCAGTACAAAGTACTCCGGACCCCAGATTCCACTAAAAATCAAATTCCAAGGTTATCACCACAACGAGAATACAATATCATCCCTTGGATCCAATGACTCCAAATACGGGATTTAAAATCCCGGGAGTCCCGAAACCGCATTAATACACAATTGCTACAATTAAAATCCATTAAGGATTATCAATACACCGGGATTAACACCAATAATTTCCAGACATTACAATTATCCCCCACTAATAAAATTTTGTCGTCGAAATTTGCACGGCGTAATCCACGTATTGCCGAGATTACAAAATCCAAACGGATTCACATCGTCGAATCATGAACACATCATTAACGACATTCCAACCGCGAGGATTCCGACCTCGCACCAAAACTTGGAATGGGATAACCTCCCAAACCATTACAACCCCAACAGAACGTCAGCATATCCCAATGCCAACCATTTCAAAGCAGTCAGTCAACCATAACTGCTAAACAAACGAATCATTCGTGATTCCAAACTAGATATCGTCTCAATGATATCTCCACGATTTAGCCTGTGATGTTAATCACACATCGTTGCCAAGGAAACCACCAGTACACTACAGTGTACTTATACCCAAACCGGTTCCCGTTTTTTTCCAAATCTATCTCCATCAAGGAGTGGTTGCATCACATTGCAACACGGATTGGGCCACAACACGGCCACAACACGGCCCCGATTTTTGGGGGTTTTGGGCAGGGGGTGATGATTCTTGTTAGTGATCGATTATTACATGTTTTAGATGTATTATGATGCTTAATTGGGTTCGAATTGGTGATGTTAGGGTTCGAATTTTAGGGATGGCTCTTGAGCAATTTTCGTTAATGTCTCATTCGATTTCCCTCCCTGCATGTGCTCCGCCCCGAGTCTTTTAAATGGTTAATTGTCGTGTGTTGACAATATTTTTTGAGGGTTATGAATGTGCTTGAGCATGGGTTACATGTTCGTAAATAATTGTGAATTATTTATCGTGTAGCACATCGTTCCTCGGGGCATGGAACTCGAGCAAGGTTTGGCTCGGACTTCGGAGATTTAAGGTACGTGCGACGTACGAGCATTACTATATATTAGAGCATTGTGAAATGCATAATGTATTTTGATTGCATTGAATAATTGTGCATGAGGTTATACATATATGTGTTGAGAAGCTATGAAGCGACCTAATCTTGATATCGTCGCCACGAGCGTGCGTGACACTAGAGTAGTATAACTCTTACAAGATATATGGGGTACTTGATGTATATGTCCATTGTAGGGCATTGGGATGCCTGAGAATGATTGTGGAATCATGTATTCATTATAAGACATGTGAGATGTCTAAGTATAATGGAGAATTGGTAAAATAAATGTTAGGCATTTGAGCTATCTGTGATTGGTAGCAAAGTTGAAAGTCAGTATTAGATATTGAGATATCTATATTTGTATGTATAATGAATTTGGAATCATTAATTATTGATATTTGAGAATCAGGCATGCGATGAGTTAAATCAATGTGTTGATTTACTGATTTTTGATATTTGATGAGTTTGATGATTGTGAGAACAGGGACAGTACACGGAATCCCGGATGAGGACGTTGCCATCCAGGGAGTATCATTTAAAATTCATTAGTATTTACTTTTGTTGTAAATTATGAATTTCATTATTGTGATTATGGGATTTGTGTATTGGTATGCTCACCCGTTGGGGGCTGTCTCTGTTGGGGCAGGTGAACAGGGACATCGATGGCTTTGGAGTTGAGCTCGAGCTGTTGATTGGATTTACTCCCAGGATCGTGGTACCAGGGCTTGATGGAGCACGGTATCGTATAGGGTACTTATATACACCCGAGAGTTATATACACATTTATGATGCTCGCATGTGAGCACGGTTATACTTGTATATGGGTTGTATATAAAGGCATGAGCCCTTCTCTCTTTCATTCTATGTTGCATGCAATTAAGGGTAGAATTGCTAATGATATGAGAGTCATTGGTGTATTATGTGGGTGTTGAAACCCACTTTTGTTGTCATATGTGTGATGTCTTCCCTGGCTGGGAATTTACTTGGTATTGCTGTATTCTGATGAGTATTATGTTTTCCCTGGCCGGGAATTATGTGTTGTGTTGTGCTTTTATTTCGGGATAGCTCTATTTATGGGGAGACTCTGCCCAAATTTTTATAAAAGTCCACAATGTAAAAAGTGGCACAAAGGGGATGGTAATGGGCGAACTTTATGAGTCTATTTGTTGTTAGGCTGATGATCTTATAACATTGAGTATTAAAGAAATTTTGTAATTGTCATTCAATGCTAAAGTATCATCTGAGTTTCCCGATTGAGTTTTATAAGATAAGCATGTGCCACATATAAGGGTTAATACAATAATCAAGGGTTAAGGGCTTGGGGTCCTTACAGTTACCCTACTAGCTATATCCCACAAATCCAATTGTGACTCCCGTTGCATTCCATATTCAAGGATGCTCAACTAGAGTTAACAACGACCTGTTGACACTCGTGTTGGTACAACCAACAAAATTGAGCTGTCCAAGTACAAGCCCCTCAAAACGATAAACGTAAAAATGTTCCCGTGAGGTATTCCCTACCTCAAACATCATGCCACATAGAGACTACAAGAGTCTGCCATAAGCCCTCATCGTATCATCATACGATTCACCGAACTTGGTCCCAACGTGCAGTATAATCGCCATAACAAGCACACTATAACACTGCTACAATACTTGGCTAGCAAAACGCTGCTTCCATAGGCTTATACCAAGCCCACCAACGTATCGTTTGTCCCATCCCGGTACACCATACCGTAACATCCATTAGAGTAGTGGGTCATCACCCAATATTTCTCTAATACCAATGCAAAATGACATCTCGGTGCCTTGCTCAACCACAAAGCAATCCTAATTCCGTAGGATTAATTCCACACCCCCAGGGGTGGTGTGATCATGTCCACCACATGTCACATTGGTATAAGCAGTAGTTTCCTCAATAACTACTCCTATTACCAGCCACATGGCCATAGTCATTCCAACGAGTATACCCGAAGGTACCACTACTCGACAATTATTTACCTCTATTGCATGATGTGGTACACTCACTAGTGCAATGCATCCAATAATCCATCGAGCAAACATGCTCGGCATAATGGTCTCGTCAACTAGTGACCCAGACGCTACCATGTGCTCACCATTGGCACTCAAACCATACGACTAAATGCATATACATAAATGTATTATTCATCGAACGATGCTACGTGTCCACATAGACATCCACTATGTCATCGCCATCCCGTGACGGTACATGTCGATACACGACATCCATATTCTCATCATCAAACACATGACAGTATAAAACCACACATGGTATTCACAATAATGCTAACAAAGCAGTAATATAACATACCTCATCGCTATCAAGATAGCGGTACACTTGTATCCATCGTCCCCAGCGGTACATCAGCAGCACCCATTGCTCGTAGGTGGCATAATCCAGTGCTACGCACATAGCGGTATAATCCGTCGTTATAGAATCAGCGGCATGATCCCTCGTCATAGAGTCAGCGGCATAAAACATCGCTATAAATATGCGGCAGTATGAACCATCGCCAATAGAATAGCGGAATGAAACATCGCTATGAATACCCGGCGGTATAAACCATCGCCAATAGAATAGCGGAATGAACCATCGCTATGAATATCCGGCGGTATATACCATCGCCAATAGAATAGCATAATGAACCATCGCTATGAATACCCGGCGGCATAAACCATCGCCAATAGAATAGCGGAATGAACCATGGCTATGAATACTCGGTGGCATAAACCATCGCCAATAGAATAGCGGAATGAACCATCGCTATGAATACCGGCAGCATAAACCATCGCCAATAGAATAGCGGAATGAGCCATCGCTATGAATACCCGGCGGCATAAACCATCGCCAGTAGAATAGCGGAATGAACCATCGCTATGAATACCCGGCGGCATAAACCATCACCAATAGAATAGCAGAATGAACCATTGCTATGAATACCCGGGGGCATAAACCATCGCCAATAGAATAGCTGATAGGGATGAATATTACGCGTTTTTAGGCTATGATATGTAATGGTTTTCGTGTTGATTCTTGAATTATTTTACGTTTTATGGTATATATTTCTATATTTCAGGAATCAATGTTGAAAATCATAGAGTTGAAGAAAAGAGGAAAAAACCAGAATCCAAGACACATGTTGCTCCTTTCTTCTCAAATTACTATATGTTCGAGCCATGTTTTGGAAATGTGGTCCATATAAAAGTTGTCGAACTTTCTCTTATCTTCGCGTGGACAGCTGATTCATCAAATTTGGAGTTTGTATGAGAAAGTTACGGCCAAAATACGAAACTCGCCAGAAGCTGGAAAAGGCGAAGAAAACTTTCTGTGAAGCTTGATCGATCAAGCTAACATTTCTGATCAATAGAGAAGGGCTGAAAAAGCCACGAAATTCTTACTGGAAGGCTGGATCGATCGGCCACTTTTCCGGATCGATCGGGACGAGGAGTTTTCATTAAAATACCTTCCTTGTAGAGTTTGTATGCAAAAGGGAAGTCCATAATTCTTTCCCCTATATATTATAAACAAGATTTTCAACCCAAAATCAGATTTTAAACCCTAGGACACGCCTCCACCTTCTACACCCATTCACAATCCAAACCTCTTCTACACCCATTCACCATCCAAACCACACGCCTCCTTCACACTCCTTCACCCTAATTCAACCTCATGCCAATTCCTTCACTCTACCACACGTAAAAACCTCCACCAATCTTCCACTTTTCTTCCAACACTCATCACCATCATCCACCATCACCACTTCACCCTAGGATTTGGAACATCCCCAACAAGGCGATAAAAAGAGACGATCGAGAAGGAAGCAAGAGAATGAGCAAGGACCTCCGAACGAAGTCGACATCGGGAGTTTATTCTTGTCTTTTAATATTAGTTTTGATTTGCTTTGATTTACTATGTTGAACTAATTTATTTATCAAGGCTAGGCGAATCCGTTGTTATGAACCTTCGATTTGATGATTTAATGATTGAATTCTTATAGTTCTTTGCGTATGTTTTATGTTCTTCATGCTTTTAGAGGATTGATCACCTTTGAATGATGTTAGTATCGTAATTGAGATCGAGAGATTATTTTATGATACTGAATTAATAACTCATACCATGGATTTAAGACCGAGATCGAGAGATGACGTCAAATACATGCGTGATAGCCATAGATTTCTAGTAATTGAAAGCTAGGAGTTTTCATGGATCTTATGCAACATTGAATTGTTAAATAAGTGAACGAGAGTTACTTATTGCAATTCGGTGTTAGGTTTAATATAGCTCGAGAGAGTGTATTAGATAAATTGGGAGAACTCGTCACCTTAGAAATATTTGATTATTCAATCGAGAATTGTAGGGAATTGCATTGGTGAGCCAAAGTCTCGATAATCTTCTCTAGTGGATTTTTCTCGTTTACTTTTATTGACTTGGTTGGATTAGTAGTTTATATTAAATAATTAGTTGTTAATTATAAATAATTATCGTAGGTTAAATATAATTAAAAGACATCTTATTTGGTACTTGCTTGTTAGTCCCTGTGGGTTCGACAATCCGTATCTTCCTATCTATACTAAAACTTGACACCGTGCACTTGCGGTCTAAAATCGCTAGATTGGAATTAATTGTTTAAAAAATAAGCGATCAATAGCGGATCCCTAGTCTTGTTACGGTAGTGTATTTTAATGCACCTCGCTTGTCATGACTGTGGCATTATTACCCCTCGCTTCGACATATCAGCGGCATCGAATAACCTCGCTCAAATGCGACATGCGGCAATACCCTCGCTTCAACATTTGGCGGCAAATATTCTTTCCTCGCTACGATATGACAGCGGCAAGTATCTATCATCGCATCAAGTGACAGCGGCAAAGCATTTAAAATCATCACTCATCCATAACAACGACTCATGGGATATTCACCAAGTATTCCCTCTATACCTGCAATACAATGCATATTCCATATTCCAATATACATCACCATGAGTGTATTTTAATGCACCTCGCTTGTCATGACAGCGGCAAGTATTCTATCATCGCTTCAAGTTACAGCGACAAAGCATTAAAATCATCACTCCAATATATACATCCACAATGAGTGTATTTTAATGCACCGCGCTTGTCATGACAGCGGCAAGTGTTCTATCATCGCTTCAAGTGATAGCGGCAAAACATTAACCTCATCACTCCAATATATACAACCACAATGAGTGTATTTTAATGCATCTCGCTTGTCATGACAGCGGCAAGTGTTCTATCATCGCTTCAAGTGACAGCGGCAAAGCATTAAAATCATCACTCCGACATATACATGCAACCACAATGCATAATCCATGATGTATATAAAATGCAGGTTACCGTTTCGTGTCTTTCAACCCTGGCCTTAGCCTTTCGTGTCATAGTGTCCCTACAGGAACAATCCCAAACCATGAGCATATGATAATCCATATTCACCACAATATGATTATAATGAGTAAATGCATAAACTATGAGTACAAGGTACTTCCTGTATCCCAATGCATTTCAAAATGCTCCCTTTGGTTGTCCCTGTGCCACAACTCACAACCATAATCAACATGTTATATTATGATTCCATAGATGCATGACATATAATTGTTCCACTATGATCACATATCATAAATGCACATAAGTAAAATAGTTGTGTCACACAACACTAACTACTATCATGCATAAATATGTGCTACCCATTCCTATCAGTATGTTCCAGGCCCTCAACAACCCCAATGAGCAAACCACTGCTCTGATACCACTGATGTAAGGACCCCCTTAGTGTATTAATCCAAGCATTTAGTGCATGTAATCAAACATGTAGGGAAAAAACAACTTATCACCATAGCAAATCATTATAATAATAAAATTATTTACATTATTTCATATAATGTCTAAGTTTCCCCCAACCAAGTCCACACGCATATCATGCACCATTATAATGCACTAACATATTCTCAGTTCATTTAGCAATTCAATAATTAATTGCATTCAACACATAAATGAAAATAGAAAGGCCCTTGACTTCTTTATACAATCCTTATACACATAATACTGCTCACATGCGAGCATTGAATAAGTATGCGTGTATCTTATGTATAAAGTATCATGCTCAATACCGTCGCTGGTACTTTGATCCCTGGAATCACCTCCATTCCATAGCTCGAGCACAACTCCAAAGCCATCGATGTACCTAATTACCTGCCCCAACAGAGACAGCCCCCACACGGGGTGAGCATACCAATATCCCAAATCCCATAATCACAATGATACAATTCATAATTTACAACAATGTAAATGCTATGAAATACAAAATATACTCCCTGGATGGTATCATCCTCATCCGGGGTTTCCTGTACTGTCACTGTTCTCAAAACACTGAAACCATCAAATTCCCAGATGCCAGTTAATCATTACATTGATTAACATATCCATTAGCCATATACTGATATCATAATCAATAGCATCAAATCATTAAACAATGATTACAGATATTCCATATATCTCACTTTCGGTTCCATAGTTCTATTCCATTGCTCGCTCTACAATAGCGGCATTTCATTCTCACGCATGCTCAACAGCAGTGGCATCATTACCGATGTTAGATCAAAGGTGACAACATCCTAATTATTGCTCGCTCAAAAGCGGCACCGTAAGATTCTCAATGCATATATATCCATTGTAGCAATTACCATAAACCATGCATTTTCATATACATTTATTGCTAATACCATATAACATGCATTCCCATACACATTCATTGCAATACAGTGTACCAAGCACTCAACAATTGCGATTACATAAAAGGGCTATGCGTGTACGTCATACGTACCTTATGATTCCGTAGTTCGAGTCCAACCTTGCCTGAGCCCCACGACCCGATGAGTTAAGTGCTAACACACAAATAACTCTCAATTAAACATAGGCATGCAATCACGTGCACAAGCACGTTCACAACTTCCAAACCTATCGTCCATCCATGACGATTACCAAAATAAAAGCCCCCGGCTAAGCATGCATAATACCAAAAATATTCCAATTTATATGTTCAAAAGATAGCAAAAAACCCAACCGAGAATTCCATTTAATTAACTTTGGCTCCAACCAATCCATTTTAAAAGTATAACATTCCCATTGGAATGTAGACATTGCCCCGGAAACGGGCCACTTAAACCTCGATTCCAAAATCCCGACAATTTTCCAAACTTTCAAAAAATAAAATCCTGCCAGCGGCGATCGATCGCCTAAAACATCGCGATCTATCGCCTCCAACCAGTGGCCAAAATCGCCTACTCGCGATCGATCGCTACCCCCCCGCGATCGATCGCCAACCTGCTCGCGATCGATCGCTTAAACCACGCGATCGATCACCTGCACTATTCATCTTCATCAATTTCAGCAGCTGCTTGTCACGATCGATCGCCCCTCCTCGGCGATCGATCGCCACCTGCGATTTTCCTAAAAATTCGAGCTTCCATAGTGTTTTTGACACCCAAACTCAAAATCAACATCCCTAACTTCCTCAACACCCCCAATACACCATTTAAACTCAATAAAAACACCAAAAACAACACTTTAGATTTTTAACCCAAAATCCCAAAAGTCAAAACCAACCCAAAACTCAATCATATAGCACAAAACCATAATCAAATCGAAGCTAAAGGTGAGGAGAAGAAGATTACCAACCTTTCTTCAAGAAATCGAGCTCCCAAGACGAGCCCCCATCGATTTGTGCCAAGATAAAAGAGGGGAAGGGTTTGGGGTGAGGGGAAAGAGGCGTGAGGGAGAGGAGAGGGAAATGATTCCGTATAATGACGGAATACCGAGTCCACTTGGTACATATAGCACTCATGCTCCAAAATACCAATATTTCCACAACTACATCATGACTCATTAAAAATCATCTGTTTTCAAAAATTATCTCTCCAACTCAAATTCCATCACCAGCCCCAGTACAAAGTACTCCGGACCCCAGATTCCACTAAAAATCAAATTCCAAGGTTATCACCACAACGAGAATACAATCTCATCCCTTGGATCCAATGACTCCAAATACGGGATTTAAAATCCCCGGGAGTCCCAAAACTGCAATTAATACACAATTGCTACAATTAAAATCCATTAAGGATTATCACCACACCGGGATTAACACCAATAATTTTCGGACATTACAATTATCCCCCACTAATAAAATTTCGTCCTCGAAATTTGCACGGCGTATTCCACGTATTGCCGAGATTACAAAATCCAAACGGATTCACATCGTCGAATCATGAACACATCATGAACGACATTCCAACCGCGAGGATACCGACCTCGCACCAAAACCTGGAATGGGATAACCTCCCAAACCATTACAACCCCAACGGAACGTCAGCATATCCCAATGCCAACCATTTCAAAGCAGTCAGTCAACCATAACTGCTAAACAAACGAATCATTTATGATTCCAAACTAGATATCGTCTCGATGATATCTCCACGATTTAGCCTATGATGTTAATCACACATCGTTGCCAAGGAAACCACCAGTACACTACTGTGTACTTATACCAAATCCGGTTCCCGTTTTTTCCAAATCTATCTCCATCAAGGAGTGGTTGCATCAAATTGCAACACGGATTGGGCCACAACAGGGCCTCGATTAACACGAAACACGTCTCCAAATATGTCTACAACTGCGTGTCCCAAGAAATCACGTCTTGGTCCGGACACACTATTGAGAATCCACAAGGTCTCAAGTTCTCGAAAGGACATGCAAGAATAATCGATTGCATTGCCGCCACACGTGTCAACCACGACACTAAACAAGTCCAAATCTTGGCCATCCCTCGTTTACCCTAGGATTCAACAATCCTAACACAAGGAAGCTATCGAATTGACCAGCAAGAATTACCATGGTCCCAAAACACGACAATCCCTTCTCAGGGGAACTCAATTGGACCTCACGATTATTCCTCAGAATACATCGAGCCATCGAGATTACCAATCTCAAGGTGCCACAATCTCACCGGAGATTCATTCATCAAAGCATATAAATCCGATGCTCGACGAGTACCAAGAAGGTGCTGGCAGTCGTATACCCACACCAGCATACACGCCCAAGCACTAACACCACATGCATACTCTATGCAATAGACTCGGATATCTCCAATCATACCAAAAATTCCAAAACCAACTGTCAATCCTCAATTATTCTCATTCCACGGAGAATAATGGTTGACAAACCAAAAAAGTGTGATTTTAACATCGACACTACACAACCAAAACAACGAATCTCCCAAAAGATTCAACTAGTAGGTATATCAATACCGTCTTCCTCACAAGGAAAATGTCATGAATCCATGACCCTCCAACCTCGAACTGCCGTTCAGAAACCTGGATATATTTATAGCAAAACATATTCCAGAACCAACAACAAGATGACTGGTTCAGAGTAGTGCATCCCTGCAACTATTACCAATCTGAAACCCGTATACTCCATGTATACTCAACCTAGAGATGCTCCGTACTAATACCATAGTACTCCCCAAAACTAAGCATTATCCCGGAGACGTCTCCTCGAACGTCTCACTGGAAGTACGAAGCCATCACCTAGTCCAATTGTAGGACCCTAACGTCCCAACACATCAATAATGCAATTATGACGTCATTTGAGTATGTAAAAATTTCTTTTCAATAAAAGAATCAATACATGCATTCCATAATCCCCAAGACTTTTATAAAAATTTGGGCAGAGTCTCCCCATATATTGGACTATCCCAGAAAATACACAATTATAACAACCCTCAATATAAAACACCATAATCTAAAGATAACATTTCCCAGCCAGGGAAGTCACAACACTAGCAAGATATGAAATTATCGTCATCACTAAAATCGTATAGCACATGCTCCTCAAAATAACATGCACATCAATCAACTATATAAAAGAGGACTTCAACACTATTATACAGTCCATATACACAATTCCAATTGCTCGCATACGAGCAACAAATCAATGAATCAATTCTCAATGCATAGTTGACATGTACCATTACAATAATCCTGCGAGCACTATTTCCCATGGGTTCAAGCTTTCTTCCCGAGACAACGTTGTACCTGTTATACCTGTTTCAACAGAAACAGTCCCCACACAGGGTGAGCATAATCCAATTCAATAATCATTCACACATGAATATACGAAACTGTAATACAACATTTTAAATTAATCAAACCATAAAATATACTCCCTGTACAATTCCGAACCAGTATAGCTTTCCCAAACTGTTCCTATTTCAATCTTATACACTTTCATAAACATCAAGTTCAGTATCGTTATTCAAAACATGATACTCATCAATGCAATAGATTCAATAAAGTCACAATTCATCATTTATGCTCAATCATAACGAATCTCATATAGAAGGCAACTCTGCCTATCAGTTAATCTCATTCTCAACCATTTGTCATCTAGATCATGCCAAAGGCACCCATACCCAACTCCATATCCAGACCACGTGCATTTACGTATCCACCATTCCACGTATATTAAACTCAACCATTAAACTCAATCACTTAACCTTAAACATCACATTCAAAATACATGTATACATGGATATATAGATACTGGGTATACCTGCTCGTACGTCACCATGTAGCTTATAATCTGTGTTTACCGTCAAGTCACCGTCCCCCTTGTCTGTGAGCTCAAGAAGGTTCTGCACAATCTCAAAAGTTCAAGAATCAACTCAACCAATACTTGATGCACATATCCTCACAATAATCACATAAACCATGTCTATACTATCACATTAATCATGATATTTCATTGATAATGCAATATCATATCATCCTTCCAATTATAATGTTCATATCATCACAAAACCGTCTTAACCTACTACGCCAAATCAAGTTATCTTTCTTCATTATTGGTACTTAATCCAACCACAAACCACAATATATATATACACTTAGTTATGTGCTGAAATCCACACATACACACATACCCATCGGTATATATATACGCACACAATAGTATAAATATATACATATATCACACAACAGTATATACTCACACATAGCATCATATTCACACACTTAAGCATGCACTTCCCGTTCAGCACCTCCTCACGCTCATAAGAAATAATTTCTGGACAGAGAAGAGACATATGGTTGCACCTATCTTTGTAACTCAAAGCCACATGACTTGGTTGCTAAACCAATCAGAAAATCGAGCCCAATATGTCAAGGTTCTCGAACCCAACATCACATTTTTTTTTGCAGATAAAATAACAGCAACAATTTCAAACTATAAACACCAGATTTTTCAAATCAAGAGCAGCTAGATTGCAAACCTAAACAACATATATTCTAAGCCGAAAGTACATCATTTTCGAACATAAAGCATATCAGATTTTGAGCCCAGTTTGCAACACATCTTTGAATTGAAATGTAGAGATTTTTGAACCAAAATTCAATCAATTTTCGAAATATAAGAGCAGCAGATTTCAGCCTCAAGACAGTAAACATTTCGACCCAAGAGCATGAAGAAACCGAGCCAAAATATAGCAGAAATTTCGAACCACATACAGCAGGCAAAAGGATCGAACCAGCAGCTCTAAAATGGGGTGCAAGAAAATCGAACCAGCCAGCCTCAAGCATAACAATGCATTCTTTTCTTACAGCTTTACACAGACAAACACAAAGCAAAACCATCTATGGTACATGATATAGCTCACGCACCAGCACACACCGAACACACTCACACGCGTACATCATCAGGGAATGGATCGAAAAGTGCAAATAAAAATCGGCTCTTGCTACCAGGAGGGAAACGGCGTGAAGGAGGAGAGAAAAATGGGGAAGAAAAATCGATTTTTTGGGTGAGGGAGAATGAAGGAGAGAGTGTGTGTTTTATATTTAATCCACCCTAAAATAATTTACACCACACAAATCCATTTCTACCCCTTACTAATTTCATTTTTAAATTCCCAACTTCAAATAATAAAACTATTATTAATACTAGTCTCCTTGAGTTTAATTAGCATTATAAATTCAATCCCGAAATCAGTTATCCCAACTCCGTTTCAAAATCCGATACCCAAGAATTAAATCCCGACATATCATATAAACATCATGTTGGGATATGCCCTAAGACAAGTCATTAGATGATTGTTTAAGACATACAATGTTTATGGTTTTATGAATGGCAATTCATTATTATATATTATTCTTTTAACGTGCATTGTGAATTAATATATATGTTAATGTCCTTAGAATAATATTGTATTATTCTTAAAGATGTCCCTAGTCAAGTATTATCATGAATAGGGATAATGATAATACGTAGAGACTAGTATGTGTTGATCGATGAATTGTTCATTGATATGAGATATCAAATCAACATATGGGTACATGTTAGAGAACGATGTACTGGACAGACCCACCATGAGAATGCAACATGGATAGTTATATGATCGTCATATGCAATTCTCATAGTGATAATAATGTATGTAATCCTTACGACTTGTGATCATCAGAGATCCCAACATAAGGAGTTATGTATCTTGATATCGTCAAACGTTACCCGTAACAGGGTATACTATAAAGGCGACTATTGGATACACTACGAATTATGTAGAGGGATGTTTACTGATCGAGATAGGATTTGTCCCTCCTATATAACAAGAGATGTGTTAGGCCCTTGATCAAGTGAGAACTAAAATGCATGGCCATGCTCGAATGAGTCGATATGAGATATCGAGCTTATTCGTTTATTCTAGTTCTACTTGGGGATCAAGAAATAAAGATTGGATATACGAGTATGACTGTGATGACCAGGGATTATAGATGTTAATCCCGTAGTGTTAATAATCCCTAAAGTCGTTTTACGTGGCGATTTGGAGTTTAATCGCGGTGTTAGGCCTTCTAGGCTCGTCTATTGAGTAGTTGGGATCGTTGGATCCCTAGGTTGAGATTGTATTCACATTACGCTGTAAAACCTAAGAGTTGGGTTTTTGATGTGTCTCGGAATCTCGGGTGCTTGTGTGAGCACCAGTAGAGGGTTTTGGAGTTAGAGAGAGAATTTTTGAAAACAGATGATTTTTAATGAATCATGATGTATTTGTGGGGCTATTAGTATTTCGGGGTATTTTTGCTATAAATACCAATTGAACCCAAAATTTTAAAGGAAAATTTCATTTCAGCCCTTACATTCTCTCTCTCTCTCCCGCGTCGCCCCTTCCCGTCAGCCCCTGCCCCCGCGGCTTCAAACGCTTCGCCCGCCGCCATCCCGCCGCCGTTCGGCGCGTGCGACCCGCCGCCGGCTTCGTCTCGTCGAGGCGCAGCTATCCCCTCCGGCAATTTGAAGTTTGGTCGCGTATCTCGTTCGGATTTTGGCAGAAAGCGCCGATCCCCAATTTCTAGGGTTCTTCGATTTTCGTCCGATTTCTTCCGATTTTCAATTGGGTAACCTCCCTTGCCCCTTTGTCGTCGTTATTGTGTAATTCCCTGCCATTTTTGTGTTCAATTTGTTCGAATTATTGTTGTTGGCCTGAGTTGGTTCGATTTGAGCGCTGGTTGCGTGAATAAGGTTCGAAAATTGGGGGTTTTGGCAGGGTTGTGACGATTCTTGTTATGGGTCGTTTATTACATGTTTTAGATGTATTGTTGATGCTTAATTGTGTTCGAATTTAAGGAATTGAGTTCGAATTTAGGGCTTGAAATTCGAAAATTTGGGGGTTTTTGGCAAGGATGATGATTCTTGCTATTGATGGTTTAATTCACATTTTAGATGATTTATGGTGTTTAATTGGGTTCGATTTGTGAGATAAGGGTTCGAAAATTTGTAGGGTGTTCTTGAACAATTTTCGATATTGTCTCATTTGTTCCCTCCCTGCATGTACCCTGCCCCGAGTCTTTTTAAAGGTTAATTGTCGTGTGTTGACAATATTTTGAGGGATATGGGTGTGCTTGAGCATGGGTTGCATGTTCGTAAATAATTGTGAATTATTTATCGTGTTAGCACATCATTCCTCGGGGCATGGAACTCGAGCAAGGTTTGGCTCGGACTTCGGAGATTTAAGGTACGTGCGACGTACGAGCATTACTACATATTAGAGCATTGTGAATGCATAATGTATTTTGATTTTATTGAATAATCGTGCACAAGGATTATTTATATGTGTTGCATGAGGATTATTTATATGTGTTGCATGAGGATTATTTATATGTGTTGAGAAGCTATGAAGCGACCTAATCTTGATATCGCCGCCAGGGACGCGCGTGACACTAGAGTAGTGTAACTCTCATAAGGTATATGGGGTACCTGATGTATATGACTATTGTAGGGCCTTTGAGATGCCTGAGAATGATTGTGGGATCATGTATTCATTATAAGACATTTGAGATGTCTAGGTATAATGGAGAATTGGTAACATAAATGCTAGGCATTTGAGTTATCTTTGATTAATAGCGAGGTTGTGAAATCAGTATTAGATATTGAGATATCTATATTTGCATGTAAAATGAACTTGGAATCATTAATTATTGATATTTGAGAATCAGGCATGCGATGAGTAAATCAATGTGTTGATTTACTGACTTTTGAGATTTGATGAGTTGATGATTGTGAGAACAGGGACTGTACACGGAATCCCGGATGAGGACGTTGCCATCCAGGGAGTATCATTTAAATTCATTAGTATTTACTTTTGTTGTAAATTATGAATTTCATTATTGTGATTATGGGATTTTGTGTATTGGTATGCTCACCCCGTTGGGGGCTGTCTCTGTTGGGGCAGGTGAACAGGTACATCGATGGCTTTGGAGTTGAGCTCGAGCTGTTGATTGGATGTACTCCCAGGATCGTGGTACCAGGGCTTGATGGAGCACGGTATCGTATAGAGTACTTATATACACCTGAGGTTATATATACATTCATGATGCTCGCATGCGAGCACGATTATACTTGTATATGGATTGTATATAAAGGCATGAGCCTTTCTCTCTTTCATTTTATGTTGCATGCAATTAGAGGTAGAATTGCAAAATGATATGAGAGTCATTGGTGTATTGTGTGGGTGTTGAAACCCACTTTTGCCGTCATATGTGTGGTGTCTTCCCTGGCTGGGAATTTACTTGGTATTGCTGCATTCTGATGAGTATTATGTTTTCCCTGGCCGGGAATTATGTTATGTGTTGTGCTTTTATTTCGGGATAGCTCTATTTATGGGGAGACTCTGCCCAAATTTTTATAAAAGTCCACAATGTGAAAAGTGGCAAAAAGGGGATGGTATTGGGCGAACTTTATGAGTCTATTTGTTGTTAGGCTGATGATCTTATAACATTGAGTATTAAAGAAAATTTTGTGATTGCCATTCAATGAAAAAGTATCATCTGAGCTTCCCGATTGACTTTTTATTGAAAGCATGTGCTACACATAGTGGTCAATACACTAATCAAGGGTTAAGGGCTTGGGGTCCTTACAATGACTATTCCATGACTCGTGTTCAATCTAAACACAAAGGACAAAGGGATTAAGTTACATGATTAATATTATCACAAGTTCTAAAGGTTATGTCGAGTCATTGACATTCTTGTAATTTGGGTAGCATTGATGTGTTGCTAGATACCGCTCAATGCTTGAAACATAAAATGAGATTTTATGTCACTGCCAACATTACAAGATCCAAATCGAGAAGGGAATTTAAATTCATGGGATGAATTAAATAATTAAGAGGAGTCTTAATTAATAATCATAATGATTAATTAAATCATGGGCTTAAGCCCATGAGCCTTTATGAAAGCCTTTAATTAATTATATAAAATATGATTGCAAGGTGTTTTAATGGGTAAGACAACTTCATAACACAAAACCCTACACAAGCTAATAAGCTCTCGGCCGCACACTTGAACTCTCGGCCTCCTTCAAAGTCGTGTGGTTCTTGGTGGTTTTCGAGCCATCTTTCGATTGTGAATCGAGTTAGCTTCGTGTATCGGTTTAATAACTTGTCTAGCAACTTGTTATTAAACCATCCTTCACTAGATTTGATCGTGTGGATACCGTTGAGGCAAAACTCATTAAGTTTTGCTAGTGACTCGGAGAAGGCGTAGGACGTGGTGCTGCTCCGTGGATTCTGCTTCAAACACGCTACAAGGGTGAGACCTTCGTATTCATTAATCCGATATGATAACCTATGTATAGATCTGCTGGTTTGTAATCCTAAAAATTTTTTATTCCGCTGCGTTGTATGCTCATAGGATTACTTACAGTGGTATCAGAGCCGTGTACAAGGCTCATATCGGATTTATGTGATTAAATTGTGTTAATCATATTAGAATTTATATTGCATGCTTATTAAAACTGATTAATTCATATATGATATGAAATAAATATTTAGTTTTTGAAAATCATCGTAATAATTGTATTTGATATAATTGGCGAATAATAATATTTATTGAGCATCAATTTTCGGCCATCACCATCACAAATGACACGACGGCTAGCCACATGAGGGCTAGGGTTTTCGAACCCTTGGCTCGAGATGGCTTAGTCGTTGTGGCTAATAATTGTGCATGTGTCGAAAATTAATTAGGGTTTAGAACCCATTGGACGTGACGGCTAGCTCATGACGGCTAGGGTTTCGAACCCTAATAGCCGTGCATGGCTCGGCCATCATCGCCTTATTTTCTAAAGTTTTGAGACGTGGATGAGTTTTGAACTCTTTGACTCGATAATGGTTCACGCATGCATGGATTAGTAACTTTACCACATGAGAGCAAGGTTTTTCGAACCCTTAGCTCGAGATGGTTGAGCCAACCCCGTGCATGGCCTGACCGTGACTCGTGGCTAACAAATTCCGGCGTCTAAAACAAGATGGCTCGATAAAATTCCATAAGAATGCATGAAGGTGCGAGGCGGCTAGGGTTTGGAACCCTAGCGCCGCCGCCGCACAAGCCATGGCTCGGCCATGGGCTAGGGTTTCGAACCCTAGGCCCACTATTGGTCCAGCCGTGTGCTTCATGGTTCGAACCATGGTGGTTCGTGTCTTAGTCGCTTTAGTTCGTGGCATGTGATGTCCCGAGCGTACGATAAATTTTCAAAAATTATTTTACAGTTTTAATTAGAATTAAATTTAAAATGTTTAGAATTTAATTAATTAAATGTTAATGCATGCTTTATGTGTTGTTTGAGCATGGTGCGTGGTTATAGCCCTTTGACCTATTAGATAGGATTTGTGGATGTTTGTAATTTATAATACGACCTGCGTGTCGTGCCTTTCTCTATTTCATTCTAAATGTAATCCCTCCCCTATGTTCCCCTCGAATGTGAATCGAGGTATTCTATATCTTGTAAATAGTATAGTTTAATTGTTGATGGTGATCAATGAAGATGGAGCATCGTGTCGGGATGAGGAGGCCATTCACGAATTGGAGCCAAAGGAAGGTGCTTGTGAAGTTACCTTTGGTTGACTCATAGGATTTTCTCATTGGCTTGAGAAAATCATTAGTAGGGGCTATAACCATGTCACGTTTAATTATGTATGTTGATGCATGATTTATCTTATGTTTTAGTTTGATAATAGTATTACACATATATGTAGATATGTATACAACTATATGTAGTGGACATATTTTAAATTATCAAATTAATCATGAGATCAATAAATCCCTCTAAAATATTAAGTTTTAGATGCCTTCCAAAATAAAAGTACTCGTCAATAACTTCGATTGTACATGTGTGGGTTTGCCAAAGCAAAGCACCGTGGCAATCTTAGTAAGGCGCGAAAGGATAAAAGTGATATCCGTTATACTTTAATTGGGTACGACTTAACTAGGTTATCTCAATAGGATTGGGAACCTAGAGGCATGGGTTGGATTATAATTCATTTGATGAATTGAACAAAGTGTTGTTCGTCCAACTATCCAAGAATTATATGTGATGTAATTGACAAAGTGTTGTCTACCTAAATAATCGAGTCTTGGGCGATTAGCCAAAGCTAACTCAAGATTAGGCGAAATATGGATCTTGGCCCACTAAAGGTTTCGAGGGTTGATATTTTTTTCAAACAAAATAGTGGGAGTATCATTTAATATAAGACCATGTTAAATGATTTAAATCATAAACTTATTTTGCATATTTATATTGTAGATATCCATGGCAACTAACAACGTTACTAGCACTTTATCACTGCGATCGGTCCTTGAGAAGGACAAATTAAATGGGACGAATTTCCTAGACTGGCATAGGAACTTGAGGATAGTCCTCAAACAAGAAAAGAAACAATATGTCCTAGAGGAACCCTTGCCCGCTGAGGAACCTCCCCTAACAGCTACAAGAGCTGAAAAAGATGCTTACAAGAAGCATCAGAGTGACGCACTTGATGTTGGGTGCCTCATGCTTGCCACCATGAACTCTGAGCTTCAGAAGCAACATGAGGAAATGGAGGCGTTCGATATGATCGAACACTTAAAGCAGTTATACCAACAGCAGACAAGAGAGGTATGACGTCTCTAAAGCGTTATTTCAGCGCAGGATGGTAGAAGGAAGCTTAGTTGGAACTCATGTGCTCAAGATGATTGGGTACATTGAGAATCTGGACAAGCTAGGTTTTCCATTGGACCAAGAGTTGGCCACCGATGTGATCTTGCAATCGTTTCCTGAGAGCTTCAGTCAATTTGTAGTAAATTACAATATGACTGACATGGAAAAGACTCTACCACAATTGCTTGGTATGTTGAGAACATATGAAGCAAATACTAAGAAGACTAAGGCCACAAATGTCCTTATTGTGAATAAGGGCAAAGGAAGGGCCAAAGCTAAAGGCAACAAGAAAGCAAAGAAAGTCTTTGCTAAATCTAAGCCAAAGTCTTATGCACTGAAGCCAAAGGGAGGGATAGCAAAGGAAGGGAACTGTTTCCATTGCGGTGAGACCGGCCATTGGAAAAGGAACTGTAAAGTATATCTGGAGGATCTAAAGAAAGGAAGTGTGACTTCCGCTTCAGGTATTTTTGTTATAGAAGTCAATTTATGTACTTCTTCATCATGGGTATTAGATACTGGATGTGGATCTCACATTTGTGTAAATGTGCAGGATCTAAAAAGGAGTAGGACGTTGGCGAAAGGTGAAGTTGATCTCCGAGTTGGAAATGGAGCAAGAGTTGCTGCATTAGCTATAGGAGATTATCATTTAGCTTTACCTTCTGGTTTATCATTGATTTTGAAAGATTGTTATTTTGTGCCTTCAATTACCAAAAACATTATTTCTATTTCTTGTTTGGACAAGTATGGATTTTCATTTATTATAAAGGACAACTGTTGTTCCATTTATTTAAATGATATGTTTTATGCTAGTGCACAAATGGTGAATGGTCTTTATGTATTAAATCTTGATATGCCTATCTATAACATAAATACTAAAAGGATTAAAAATAATGATTGTAATCCGACTTATCTCTGGCACTGTCGCTTGGGCCACATAAACGAGAACCGCATATCTAAACTTCATAAGGATGGAGTATTAGATTCATTTGATTTTGAATCATATGAAACATGCGAATCTTGTTTAATGGGCAAGATGACTAAAGCCCCTTTCAAGGGACATGTTGAAAGGGCAAATGTTTTATTGGGACTAATACATAGTGATGTATGTGGACCAATAAGTACACAAGCTAGAGGTGGTTTTCAATACTTCGTTACATTTACTGATGACCTCAGTAGATATGGGTATGTGTACCTAATGAAACATAAGCATGAAACCTTTGAAAAGTTCAAAGATTTCAAGAATGAAGTACAAAACCAACTTGGCAAAAGTATCAAAATCCTTCGATCAGATCGAGGAGGAGAATACTTAAGCCAAGAGTTTCATGACTATCTAAAGGAGTGTGGGATAGTCCCACAACTCACTCCTCCGTATACTCCACAATGGAATGGTGTATCCGAGAGGAGAAATCGAACCTTGTTAGACATGGTTAGATCAATGATGAGTCATGCAGATCTTCCGATATCGTTTTGGGGACACGCTCTAGAAACAGCGATTTTCTTACTGAACCGTGTTCCATCTAAATCAGGGGAAAAGACACCATATGAGATATGGACTGGGAAGCGTCCTAGTATGTCTTTTATGAAGATTTGGGGTTGTGAGGCTTTCGTTAGACGTCATGCCACTAACAAACTTGGACCCAAATCTGATAAGTGTTTATTTGTGGGGTATCCTAAGGAAACGAATATTATCCCACCGAGAACAAAGTAGTTGTTGCTCGGACTGGTGTATTTCTTGAAAGAGAATTTATTTCTAGAAAAACCAGTGGGAGAGAAATAGAACTTAGTGAAGTTCAACCACAAGAAAACACTGAACCTGAGATTGAGATGGAAACAGAGCAGGCACCGCAAGCTGTTGTGGAAGAAGCACCTGCTCAAGAGACACAAGCCCAGCGTAGGTCTGTAAGAGTACACCGGGAGCCACAGAGATATGGATTTCTTGTGACTCAACAAGGTGACTTACTATTTATTGATGATGATGAGCCGTCATCTTATCAACAAGCTATAATGGGCAATGATTCTGAGAAATGGCAAGAGGCCATGAAATCTGAGATGGAATCAATGTATGCAAACCAAGTATGGACTTTGGTTGATCCACCTGAAGGGGTACGACCCATAGGGTGCAAATGGATTTTCAAGAAAAAGACCGATATGGATGGTAACGTACAAACCTATAAAGGTCGGCTGGTTGCAAAAGGATTCAAACAAATTCATGGTATTGACTATGATGAAACCTTTTCACCAGTGGCCATGGTTAAATCCATAAGGATCTTACTTGCAATAGCTGCATTTCATGATTATGAAATCTGGCAGATGGATGTCAAAACAGCTTTCCTTAATGGAAATCTGCTCGAGGATGTGTACATGACACAGCCCGAGGGTTTTGTCGATCCAAAGGATGCTGGAAAGATATGAGCTACAACGATCCATTTATGGATTGAAGCAAGCTTCTCGGAGTTGGAATCTTCGTTTTGTTGATGCAATCAAAGAGTTTGGTTTTATCAAAAATGAAGATGAACCTTGTGTCTACAAGAAGGTCAGTGGGAGCGTAATCATTTTCCTAGTGTTGTATGTAGATGACATACTTCTTATTGGAAATGATATCCCTGCCTTGCAATCTGTAAAGATTTGGCTAGGGAACTGCTTTTCGATGAAAGACTTGGGAGAAGCCACCTATGTATTAGGAATCAAGATCTATAGAGATAGATCAAGAAGGCTTCTTGGTCTAAGTCAAAGTACATACATAGACAAGGTGCTTAAAAGGTTTAGCATGCAAGAATCCAAGAAAGGATTCGTGCCTATGACACATGGTATTTATCTCTCGAAGGAACAGTGTCCTTCAACACCATATGAGAGACAACGCATGAGTAAGATTCCATACGCGTCAGCTATTGGATCTATCATGTATGCCATGATATGTACTCGTCCCGATGTATCGTATGCTTTGAGCATGACGAGCAGATATCAAGTTGATCCAGGTGAAGGTCACTGGATTGCTGTCAAGAATATCCTGAAGTACTTGAGAAGGACTAAGGATACATTCTTGATTTATGGAGGTGAGGAAGAGCTCAATGTAATGGGTTACACTGATGCAAGCTTCCAAACCGACAAAGATGATTTTCGATCGCAATAAGGATATGTGTTTTGCCTAAGATATGCAAAGTACCAACAGATGATAATGTATCTGACCCATTGACGAAGCCGCTGTCACAGCAGAAGCATGATCGTCATACTAGATCTCTAGGCATTAGGTATATGTCTGAGTGGTCTTAGTGCAAGTGGGAGATTTGTTGGGATATGCCCTAAGACAAGTCATTAGATGATTGTTTAAGACATACAATGTTTATGGTTTTATGAATGGCAATTCATTATTATATATTATTCTTTTAACTGTGCATTGTGAATTAATATATATGTTAATGTCCTTAGAATAATATTGTATTATTCTTAAAGATGTCCCTAGTCAAGTATTATCATGAATAGGGATAATGATAATACGTAGAGACTTGTATGTGTTGATCGATGAATTGTTCATTGATATGAGATATCAAATCAACATATGGGTACATGTTAGAGAACGATGTACTGGACAGACCCACCATGAGAATGCAACATGGATAGTTATATGATCGTCATATGCAATTCTCATAGTGATAATAATGTATGTAATCCTTACGACTTGTGATCATCAGAGATCCCAACATAAGGAGTTATGTATCTTGATATCGTCAAACGTTACCCGTAACAGGGTATACTATAAAGGCGACTATTGGATACACTACGAATTATGTAGAGGGATGTTGACTGATCGAGATAGGATTTGTCCCTCCTATATAACAGGAGATGTGTTAGGCCCTTGATCAAGTGAGAACTAAAATGCATGGCCATGCTCGAATGAGTCGATATGAGATATCGAGCTTATTCGTTTATTCTAGTTCTACTTGGGGATCAAGAAATAAAGATTGGATATACGAGTATGACTATTCCATGACTCGTGTTCAATCTAAACACAAAGGACAAAGGGATTAAGTTACATGATTAATATTATCACAAGTTCTAAAGGTTATGTCGAGTCATTGACATTCTTGTAATTTGGGTAGCATTGATGTGTTGCTAGATACCGCTCAATGCTTGAAACATAAAATGAGATTTTATGTCACTGCCAACATTACAAGATCCTATCGGGTCGCACAAAAGATTAAATCGAGAAGGGAAATTAAATTCATGGGATGAATTAAATAATTAAGAGGAGTCTTAATTAATAATCATAATGATTAATTAAATCATGGGCTTAAGCCCATGAGGCTTTATGAAAGCCTTTAATTAATTATATAAAATATGATTGCAAGGTGTTCTAATGGGTAAGACAACTTCATAACACAAAACCCTACACAAGCTAATAAGCTCTCGGCCGCACACTTGAACTCTCGGCCTCCTTCAAAGTCGTGTGGTTCTTGGTGGTTTTCGAGCCATCTTTCGATTGTGAATCGAGTTAGCTTCGTGTATCGGTTTAATAACTTGTCTAGCAACTTGTTATTAAACCATCCCTTCACTAGATTTGATCGTGTGGATACCGTTGAGGCAAAACTCATTAAGTTTTGCTAGTGACTCGGAGAAGGCGTAGGACGTGGTGCTGCTCCGTGGATTCTGCTTCAAACATGCTACAAGGGTGAGACCTTCGTATTCATTAATCCGATATGATAACCTATGTATAGATCTGCTGGTTTGTAATCCTAAAATTTTTTTATTCCGCTGCGTTGTATGCTCATAGGATTACTTACACATCATAATTAAATCCAATAAAAATTATTAATTATTTCCGGACATCACAATTCTCCCCAACAATTAAAACATCTCAAGTTTTGCATTTAAAGTCTCCAGCTCAAATAATAAAATTAATATGAGTCCCCCAAGCATTTAAATTATGCTAAAGTTCCATCTATGCCCAAATAATTCGGCCTTATCCAATACACGAGGCCCAAAATTTAAATCACGTAAATTATCCAATAATTTACCATTTACGCAATTAAATATAAGCAGAATAAACTGGGCATTACAGTTCTCCCCTACTAAAAAAAATTTCGACCCCGAAATTAGAATTTACGCTTACCAGAAAAGCCACAGTAAATATTTACATACCAGCAATTAGCTCAGGGTAGTGTAATAACATGTGTTGCTGCGTTTCCCACGTTGCCTCCTTGACACCCCGTCTCTCCCACTGAACTTTAACCATAGGAATCACTTTACTCAGAAGGCTACAAATCACGTCACTTTACCATATCCCAACATTAGCATCTAATGAGCTAACATATATTAGTACCATGTCATGTAAATCATTAAAAGATTAACATCATCATATAATCGCTAAATCATGCAATCCATGCATATCACGTGTATATCAGAATGTATGACAATACACCAACTTTTTATCATATAAATAACCTCATACCTGTGTGGTTGCAATTGTATGCAACTTATACCAACATCACCACCATTGTCCGTATGAAGTAGCGGTACTCTAGAGTCCTTACACATCAACCTCTCATATATCATCTCCTGGCTATTATCTGGTGCAAAGTAATTACTAGAAAACCCATTAGTAATTATCACATACATATATTCACATTATACGCACCAACAGCCACAGATCATCAATATCAAATCATGATGAATGGCCTAACATCAATATTCCTATGTCAAAAGTTTCATGCAATCCTGTACACATCATGCTACAACAACTATCACATATTTGTGTGATTGAAATCAACATAAGAATCAATTACATGCCTCAATGACGTAATTCCTTTTGATCCTTTATTCAACAAAGTACTATTTCATGAATGAATAACATATCATAGTGTAGTATGTATTCATAATTTCTCATATCAGTCTCATCGCATATATCATCATTTATATGCCTCCCAGTTTCTAACACAATATCAAAATAATCATTTAAAGTGAATGCTCATATATCCCATGTATTCTCATTATATACCAGAGAATAACATCATAATTTCGTACTTACTACGTCGACCCGCACGTTCACAATGATCACACGTCCACACAGGACATTCGTAGCGACCTCACGTCATCCCGTGACGTTCCATGTCATCTCATGACCTGTTCATTAATCTCATTCCAACATGGTTAAATTTAACTCAACATAACATGATTAACAGATAATTAATCTCACAGTATACAAAATAATCATGTTTTCAAAAACCAATATCCTTTCAATCTGATCATCATTACCCCACTGTTATCTCGTCTCTCGATTCCTCGTTCCCCTGGAACATTCCAATATCATCTTGGCCTACATCTCATGTATCCAAGGAACCACAATAAAAACAACTTTCATTGCCATCTGCAATAAACACATCATCCATATACATTGCTAACACATTAGGAGTATAACAATATTCATTTTACTACTATCTGCAATCAACAAATCATTAAGATTCATCGCTAACACAATAGCAGTACAACAATAATTATTGCTAACACAATAGCAATATATCAATACTCATCGTCAACACTGGCATGCTCTACGGGTATGCACAATATCATCGCCACTACTGGCATCCATAATCACAATGAATAAAATTACATTCTTAAAACAATAAGATGTAATAACACTTATTGTACACAGTAGGATCCACACTCGATCCTTAAACTGCCCTTGTTCTCAACATAAATATTCCACAAAATATAATTTCATATCAATACACAATTTATATACTCATCATCAATAAGATGACCGTCCAAAAATATTAATTGCCTCGACATATCAGTTGCATTCACAATATCTCCATCGCTTCTATATGATAACGGTAAATATTATAAATCTCAAATATCACAATATAATCATACCATCATCTCGCCAATAAATGTCATCAATATATCGGTATCAATCACGTCCCGCTATTGCATCCACTGCAATAAAAATGAAAGAAAACAGTAATGTCTCTTCATCCACTCTCTCCATGATCACTTTCACCTGTACATTTGATTATCACAATACGTCAAATCAACAAGGTCAATTTAAATCAACGTATATTCATCACCCTCCCTCTATAGTGGAGGCACATAAAATACATTGCACACTCTCAATAGTGTTGATCCCGACAATAATCACATCGCATGCTCTCCCTAGCACCGACTCAATATCAATATACATGTCACATGCTCTACCTTAGCATTGACCCTGAAATATACATGCCGCTCGCTTGCCAGCGGCGACCACATCACTCACTTGTCAGTGGTGACCCGAATCACATCGCTCACTCCTCAGTGGCGACCGAAATCACATCGCTCGCTCATCAGCGGCGACCACATCACTCACTCGTCAGTGGTGACCCGAATCACATCGCTCACTCCTCAGTGGCGACCCAAATCACATCGCTCGCTCATCAGCGGCGACCACATCACTCACTCGTCAGTGGTGACCCAATATCACATCGTTCACTCATCAGTGGCGGCCCATATATCATATTAACACATCGTACGCACTTGCGGCGACCCACAAATCATATATACACATCACTCGCCTCAGCGGTGACTCCACTCTACATTCACACAACATAATCACATCACACACTCTAATGGTGACCTATAAATAAACACATCACTCGCTCGTCGGCGGTGACCCTGTCACATCACTCAATCATAAATCACCATCCACGAGGATCACCAATCATCAATACATTATACAATAAACAGGAACGATTGAATCAGCGCTAATACATTGTCACGTACCTATGTCATCATGTAAATGACATACACATACCCGATTGTCACATCATCTGTTGTCATATTCCAACAGCACAGTACTGTCTATCATTTCCTGTCCTCAGATATCATATCTCACTTTCTGATTTCTCCTGCAATTTATGTTTACTCAGTACTGTATACAGATATGGCGTGCATACACTTCAATCTACACATATACAACATCAAATTATTAACAACATAGTATATGATTTTGTCGCTCATCCAACGACACAATATCACAATCATCAACTCTATCAGTAGTATGGTATCACTTATGTTACCGGCCTCTTGTACTCCACAAAAATACTACATCAAGTGCGTGCGTTCATTGGCATCACCAGTTATTCTCACTATCACATTCATCGTATGCCATACATCCCTGCAACCACATTGGTTAGTAATAATAACAATTTCCATCATCTCATTTCATACTATGCACATAAGCATATAAACATCTTGCCACACTAACACAAAACCGCAATCATGCTTAAATCATGTGCTATATATGTCTATCAACACATCCCTAGGCCCTTAA
Source organism: Haberlea rhodopensis (assembly GCA_907163345.1). NCBI lineage: Eukaryota > Viridiplantae > Streptophyta > Magnoliopsida > Lamiales > Gesneriaceae > Haberlea > Haberlea rhodopensis. Next base: position 1,571,243 of record CAJQUN010000088.1, on the reverse strand, counting down.
ACATCCCAAAGAGCTAACCACTGCTCTGATACCACTAATGTAGGACCCCAACGTCCAACACGTCAATAATGCAATTATGACGTCATTTGGGTATGTAAAAATTTCTTTTCATTAAAAGAATCAGTACATGCATTCCATAATCCCCAAGACTTTTATAAAAATTTGGGCAGAGTCTCCCCATAAATTGGACTATCCCAGAAAATACACAATTATAGCAGCCCTCAATATAAAACACCATAATCTAAAGATAACATTTCCCAGCCAGGGAAGTCACAACATTAGCAAGATATGAATTTATCGTCATCACTAAAATCGTATAGCACATGCTCCTCAAAATAACATGCACATCAATCAAATATATAAAAGAGGACTTTAGCACTATTATACAGTCCATATACACAATTCCAGTTGCTCACATATGAGCAACAAGTCAATGAATCAATTCTCAATGCATAGTTGACATGTACCATTACTATAATCCTGCGAGCACTATTTCCCATGGGTTCAAGCTTTCTTCCCGAGACAACGTTGTACCTGTTATACCTGTTTCAACAGAAACAGTCCCCACACAGGGTGAGCATAATCCAATTCAATAATCATTCACACATGAATATACGAAACTGTAATACAACAGTTTAAATTAATCAAACCCATAAAATATACTCCCTATACAATTCCGAACCAGTATAGCTTTCACAAACTGTTCCTGTTTCAATCTTATACACTTTCATAAACATCAAGTTCAGTATCGTTATTCAAAACATGATACTCATCAATGCAATAAATTCAATAAAGTTACAATTCATCATTTATGCTCAATCATAACGAATCTCATATAGAAGGCAACTCTGCCTATCAGTTAATCTCATTCTCAACCATTTGTCATCTAGATCATGCCAAAACCACCCATACCCAACTCCATATCCAGACCACGTGCATTTACGTATCCACCATTCCACGTATTAAACTCAACCATTAAACTCAATCACTTAACCTTAAACATCACATTCAAAATACATGTATACATGGATATATAGATACTAGGTATACACTACTCGTACGTCACCACGTACCTTATAATCTGTGTTTACCGTCAAGTCACAGTCCCCCTTGTCTGTGAGCTCAAGAAGGTTCTGCACAATCTCAAAAGTTCAAGAATCAACTCAACCAATACTTGATGCACATATCCTCACAATAATCACATAAACCATGTCTATACTATCACATTAATCATGATATTTCATTGATAATGCAATATCATATCATCCTTCCAATTATAATGTTCATATCATCACAAAACCGTCTTAACCTACTACGCCAAATCAAGTTATCTTTCTTCATTATCGGTACTTAATCCAACCACAAACCACAATATATATATACACTTAGTTATGTGCTGAAATCCACACATACACACATACCCATCGGTATATATATACGCACACAATAGTATAAATATATACATATATACACACAACAGTATATACTCACACATAGCAGCATATTCACACACTTAAGCATGCACTTCCCGTTCAGCACCACCTCACGCTCATAAGAAATAATTTCTGGACAGAAAAGAGACATATGGTTGCACCTATCTTTGTAACTCAAAGCCACAGGATTTGGTCGCTAAACCAATCAGAAAATCGAGCCCAATATGTCAAGGTTCTCGAACCCAACAGCACATTATTTTTGCAGATAAAATAACAGCAACAATTTCAAACTATAAACACAAGATTTTTCAAATCAAGAGCAGCTAGATTGCAAACCTAAACAACATATATTCTAAGCCGAAACTACATCATTTTCGAACATAAAGCATATCAGATTTTGAGCCCAGTTTTCAACACATCTTTGAATTGAAATGTAGAGATTTTCGAACCAAAATTCAATCAATTTTTGAAATATAAGAGCAGCAGATTTCAGCCTCAAGACAGTAAAAATTTCGACCGAAGAGCATGAAGAAACCGAGCCAAAATATAGCAGAAATTTTGAACCACATACAGCAGACAAAAGGATCGAACCAGCAGCTCTAAAATGGGGTGCAAGAAAATCGAACCAGCTGGCTCAAGCATAACAATGCATTCTTTTCTTACAGCTTTACATAGACAGACACAAAGCAAAACCATCTATGGTACATGCTATAGCTCACGCACCAGCACACACAGAACACACTCACACGCGTACAGCATCAGGAATGGATCGAAAAGTGCAAAATTCCCAAATAAAGATTTAACTCATGTTAGAACACAACCCATGGAATAAAAATCATTTAACAATAATCAAACACCCCTTCCCTTATGCAGTAGCAAAGCACGATCGAACCCATCACTTGAACCTCAAGAAAATTTGAACCAACCTAAACAAATCCACAATAAGAAGAACGATTATTGTGTAAGAAGAGTATCCTCATACGGACCTGAACGAAAATCATGACTAGAACGAGGCTGGAATCGGCTCTTGCAACCAGGAGGGAAACGGCAAGAAGGAGGAGAGAAAAATGGGGAAGAAAAATCGATTTTTTTGGGTGAGGTAGAATGAAGGAGAGAGTGTGTGTTTTATATTTAATCCACCCTAAAATAATTTACACCACGCAAATCCATTTCTACCCCTTACTAATTTCATTTTTAAATTCCCAACTTCAAATAATAAAACTATTATTAATACTAGTCTCCTTGAGTTTAATTAGCATTATAAATTCAATCCCGAAATCAGTTATCCCAACTCCGTTTCAAAATCCGATACCCAAGAATAAATCCCGACATATCATATCAACATCATAATTAAATCCAATAAAAATTATTAATTATTTCCGGACATCAAAATTCTCCCCAACAATTAGAACATCTCAAGTTTTGCATTTAAAGTCTCCAGCTCAAATAATAAAATTAATATGAGTCCCCCAAGCATTTAAATTATGCTAAAGTTCCATCTATGCCCAAATAATTCGGCCTTACCCAATACACGAGGCCCAAAATTTAAATCACGTAAATTATCCCATAATTTACCATTTACACAATTAAATATAAGCATAATAAACTGGGCATTACACCAACACTAGTAGGGGTTCCCCCTGGTTGATTCACAATCAACCCTCAACCAATATCAGTTGTCTCCATGACAGTATAATCCAAATCTCCCCAAGAGATAAAATCAATATAGTAGTGTTACCCCACTAGCTATATCCCACAAATCCAATTGTGACTCCCGTTGCATTCCATATTCAAGGATGCTCAACTAGAGTTAACAACGACCTGTTGACACTCGTGTTGGTACAACCAACAAAGATGAGCTGTCCAAGTACAAGCCCCTCAAAACGATAAACGTAAAAACGTTCCCGTTAGGTATTCCCTACCTCAAACATCATGCCACATAGAGACTACAAGAGTCTGTCATAAGCCCTCATCGTATCATCATACGATTCACGAACTCGGTCCCAACGTGCAGTATAATCGCCATAACAAGCACACTATAACACTGCTACAATACTTGGCTAGCAAAACGCTGCTTCCATAGGCTTATACCAAGCCCACCAACGTATCGTTCGTCCCATCCCGGTACACCATACCGTAACATCCATTAGAGTAGTGGGTCATCACCCAATATTTCTCTAATACCAATGCACAAAGGACATCTCGGTGTCCTTGCTCAACCACAAAGTAATCCTAATTCCGTAGGATTAATTCCACACCCTCAGGGGTGGTGTGATCATGTCCACCACATGTCACATTGGTATAAGCAGTAGTTTCCTCAATAACTACTCCTATTACCAGCCACATGGCCATAGTCATTCCAACGAGTATACCCGAAGGTACCACTACTCGATAATTATTTACCTCTATTGCATGATGCGGTACACTCACCGGTGCAATGCATCCAATAATCCATCGAGCAAACATGCTCGGCATAATGGTCTAGTCAACTAGTGACCCAGACACTTCCATGTGCTCACCATTGGCACTCAAACCATACGACTAAATGCATATACATAAATGTATTATTCATCGAACGACACTACGTGTCCACATAGACATCCACTATGTCATCGTCATCCCGTGACGGTACATGTCGATACACGACATCCATATTCTCATCGTCAAACACATGACAGTATAAAACCACACATGGTATTCACAATAATGCTAACAAAGCAGTAATATAACATACTTCATCGCTATCAAGATAGCGGTATACTTGTATCCATCGTCCCCAGCGGTACATCAGCAGCACCCATCGCTCGTAGGCGGCATGATCCAGTGCTACGCACATAGCTGTATAATCCATCATTATAGAATCAGCGGCATGATCCCTCGTCATAGAGTCAGCGGCATAAAACATCGCTATAAATATGCGACGGTATGAACCATCGCCAATAGAATAGCGGAATGAACCATCGCTATGAATACCCGGCGGTATAAACCACCGCGGAATGAACCATCGCTATGAATATCCGGCGGTATATACCATCGCCAATAGAATAGCGGAATGAACCATCGCTATGAATACTCAGCGGCATAAACCATCGCCAATAGAATAGCGGAATGAACCATCGCTATGAATACCCGGGGGCATAAACCAAATGCGACATGCGGCAATACCCTCGCTTCAACATTTGGCGGCAAATATTCTTTCCTTCGCTACGATATGACAGCGGCAAGTATCTATCATCGCATCAAGTGATAGCGGCAAAGCATTTAAAATCGTCACTCATCCATTACAACGACTCATGGGATATTCACCAAGTATTCCCTCTATACCTGCAATACAATGCACATTCTATATTCCAATATACATCACCATGAGTGTATTTTAATGCACCTCGCTTGTCATGACAGCGGCAAGTATTCTATCATCGCTTCAAGTGACAGCGACAAAGCATTAAAATCATCACTCCAATATATACATCCACAATGAGTGTATTTTAATGCACCTCGCTTGTCATGACAGCGGCAAGTGTTCTATCATCGCTTCAAGTGACAGCGGCAAAGCATTAAAATCATCACTCCAATATATACAACCACAATGAGTGTATTTTAATGCACCTCGCTTGTCATGACAGCGGCAAGTGTTCTATCATCGCTTCAAGTGACAGCGGCAAAGCATTAAAATCATCACTCCGACATATACATGCAACCACAATGCATAATCCATGATGTATATAAAATGCAGGTTACCGTTTCGTGTCTTTCAACCCTGGCCTTAGCCTTTCGTGTCATAGTGTCCCTACAGGAACAATCCCAAACCATGAGCATATGATAATCCATATTCACCACAATATGATTATAATGAGTAAATGCATAAACTATGAGTACAAGGTACTTCCTGTATCCCAATGCATTTCAAAATGATCCCTTTGGTTGTCCCTGTGCCACAACTCACAATCATAATCAACAGGTTATATTATGATTCCATAGATGTCATGACATATAATTGTTCCACTATGATCACATATCATAAATGCACATAAGCAAAATAGTTGTGTCGCACAACACTAACTACTATCATGCATAAATATGTGCTACACATTCCTATCAGCATGTTTCAGGCCCTCAACAGCCCCAAAGAGCAAACCACTGCTCTGATACCACTGATTTAAGGACCCCGGTGCCCTTAACCCGTTATTAGTGTATTAATCCAAGCATTTAGTGCATGTAATCAAACATGTAGGGAAAAAACCACTTATCACCATAGCAAATCATGCCAATAATATAATTCTTCACATTATTTCATATAATGTCTAAGTTTCCCCCAACCAAGTCCACACGCATATCATTAATTGCATGCAACACATAAATGAAAAGAGAAAGGCCATTGCCTTCTTTATACAATCCTTATACACATAATACTGCTCACATGCGAGCATCGAATAAGTATGCATGTATCTTATGTATAAAGTATCATGCTCAATACCGTCGCTGGTACTTCGATCCCTGGAATCACCTCCATTCCATAGCTCGAGCTCAACTCCAAAGCCATCGATGTACCTAATTACCTGCCCCAACAGAGACAGCCCCCACACGGGGTGAGCATACCAATATCCCAAATCCCATAATCACAATGATACAATTCATAATTTACAACAATGTAAATGCTATGAAATACAAAATATACTCCCTGGATGGTATCATCCTCATCCGGGGTTTCCTGTATTGTCACTGTTCTCAAAACACTGAAACCATCAAATTCCCAGATGCCAGTTAATCATTACATTGATTAACATATCCATTAGCCATATACCGATATCATAATCAATAGCATCAAGTCATTAAACAATGATTACAGATATTCCACATATCTCACTTTTGGTTCCATAGTTCAATTCCATTGCTCGCTCTACAATAGCGGCATTTCATTCCCATGCATGCTCAACAGCAGTGGCGTCATAACCGATGTTCGCTCAAAAGCGGCACCATAAGATTCCCAATGCATATATATCCATTGTAGCAATTACCATAAACCATGCATTTTCATATACATTTATTGCTAATACCATATATCATGCATTCCCATACACATTCATTGCAATACAGTGTACCAAGCACTCAACAATTGCGATTACATAAAAGGGCTATGCTCGTACGTCATACGTACCTTATGATTCCGTAGTTCGAGTCCAACCTTGCCTGAGCCCCACGACCCGATGAGTTAAGTGCTAACACACAAATAACTCTCAATTAAACATAGGCATGCAATCACGTGCACAAGCACGTTCACAACTTCCAAACCTATCGTCCATCCATGACGATTACCAAAAATAAAAGCCCCCCGGCTAAGCATGCATAATACCCAAAATTTTCCATTTTATATGTTCAAAAGATAGCCAAAAACCCAACCGAGAATTCCATTTAATTAACTTTGGCTCCAACCAATCCATTTTAAAAGTATAACATTCCCATTGGACTGTAGACATTGCCCCGGAAACGGGCCACCTAAACCTCGATTCCAAAATCCCGACAATTTTCCAAAATTTCAGAAAAAATAAAATCCTGCAAGCGGCGATCGATCGCCTAAAACATCGCGATCGATCGCCTCCAACCAGTGGCCAAAATCGCCTACTCGCGATCGATCGCTACCCCTCGCGATCGATCGTCTGCACTGTTCATCTTCATCAATTTCAGCAGCTGCTTGTCGCGATCGATTGCCCCTCCTCGGCGATCTATCGCCACCTGCGATTTTCCAAAAAATTCGAGCTTCCATGGTGTTTTTGACACCCAAACTCAAAATCAACATCCCTAACTTCCTCAACACCCACAATACACCATTTAAACTCAATAAAAATACCAAAATCAACACTTTAGATTTTTAACCCAAAACCCCCAAAACTCAAAACCATCCCAAAACTCAATCATATAGCACAAAACCATAATCAAATCGAAGCTAAAGGTGAGGAGAAGAAGATTACCAACCTTTCTTCAAGAAATTGAGCTCCCAAGACGAGCCCCCATCGATTTGTGCCAAGAGAAAAGAGGGGAAGGGTTTGGGGTGAGGGGAAAGAGGCGTGAGGGAGAGGAGAGGGAAATCATTCCGTATAATGACGGAATACCGAGTCCACTTGGTATATATAGCACTCAGGCTCCAAAATACCAATACTTCCACAACTACATCATGACTCATTAAAAATCATCTGTTTTCAAAAATTATCTCTCCAACTCAAATTACATCACCAGCCCCAGTACAAAGTACTCCGGACCCCAGATTCCACTAAAAATCAAATTCCAAGGTTATCACCACCAGAATACAATCTCATCCCTTGGATCCAATGACTCCAAATACGGGATTTAAAATCCCCAGGAGTCCCGAAACCGCAATTAATACACAATTGCTACAATTAAAATCCATTAAGGATTATCACTACACCGGGATTAACACCAATAATTTCCGGACATTACAATTAAACTTTGGCTCCAACCAATCCATTTATAAGTATAGCATTCCCATTGGGATGTAGACATTGTCCCGGAAATGGGCCACTCAAACCTCGATTCCAAAATCCCGACATTTTTCCAAAATTTTTGAAAAAACAAAAATCTTCGAGCGGCGATCTATCGCCGATTCTATCGCGAGCGATCGCCACTGACCCGTGGCCAAACCAGTGCTTCTTCACGATCAATCGCCGAGCCCTCGCGATCGATCGCCCGCGCTGTTCATCTTCATCAAAAATCCAGCAGCTCGTCGTGATCGATCGGCGCCCCTCGGCGATCGATCGCCACCTGCGATTTTCCGAAAAACTCGAGCTTCCATGGTGTTTTTCACACCCAAACTCAAAACCAACACCCCATAAACCTCCAACACCTCAAATACTCCATTTAAAACCAATAAAAACTCCAAAAACTCAACTTTGGATATTAACCAAAAATCCCATAACCAACCCAAAACTCAACCAAACTCTACAATACTACTACCAAATCAAAGACAAGGACGAGGGGAAGATTAATACCTGATTATCTTCGAGAAAATCGGTTCCCGAGCGAAGCTACCAATGATTTTTTTCCACCAAGGGAAAAAGAGGGGAAATGTGGGAGGGTTAGGCGTAGAGAGAGGGGAGAGAGGGAAGGGATCCGTGCCAAATGACGGAATACCGAGTCTACTTGGTATATATAGTACCAAAACTCGAAAATACCAATCCTTCCACAAATACATCATGACTCATTAAAAATCATCTATTTTCAATAAATACCTCCCAATCTCTATTTCCATGATCAGCCCCAGTACAAAGTACTCCGGACCCCAAATCCCACAAAAGACCAAATTCCAAGGTTAACACCACGATGAGGATACCATCTCATCCCTTGGATCCAACGACTCCAAATACCGGATTTGAAATCCCCGAGAGTCCCGAAACCGCAATTAATTCATAATTGCCACAATTAAATCCATTAAGGATTATTACCACTCCGGTATTAACACCATTAATTCCCGGGCATCACAATTATCCCCCAGAATAAAATTTCATCCCCGAAATTTGCACAGGCGTACCCCACGTAACGCCGAGACCCCGCAATCCAAACGGATCCACATTGTCGAATCATGGACAAAACATGAACGGCATACCAACCGCAAGGATACAGACCCTGCACCAGCACCTGGAATGGAGTAACCTCCCAAATCGACACAAATTCAAGGAAGACATCAGTATTCCCCGATGCTAACCATCTCAAAAGCAGCCAGCCAACCATAACTGCAAACCAAACGAATCATTCGTGATTCCAAAATAGATATCGCCTCGATGATATCTCTACAATTTAGCCTACGATGTTAATCATACATCGTTCCAAGGAAACCACAAGTACACTACAGTGTACTTAACTAAATCCGGTTCCCGCTCTCCAATTCCACCTCCATCAAAGGAGCAGTTGCCCCACTTTGCAACACGGATCGGGCAATTCACCACTACCGATCAACACAAAACACATCTCTAAAGATGTCTACATCCATAAGTTCCAAGAAATCACATCTTGGTCCAAATATACCATCGAGACTCCACAAGGTCTCAAGTTCCCGAATGGACATGCAAGAACAATCAATTGCTGTAAGGACCTTCGTGTCCTTAACCCGTTATTAGTGTATTAATCCATGCCATTAGTGCATACAATCGTTCATGTAGGGAAAAACTACTTGTCGTTATAGCCAATCATGCCACATATAAAATTCCTTTACATTATTCCATATAATGTCTAGTTTCCCCTCAACCAAGTCTACATACATCATGCCCCAATATAATACACTAACATGCTCTCAGTTCATTTAGCAATTCAATAAATAATTGCATGCACTCATAAATGAAGAGAGAAAGGCCCTTGCCTTTTTATACATACCATATACACATAATAGTGCTCACATGCGAGCATCGAATAAGTCTATGTGTATCAAATGTATAAAACGTCGTGCTCAATACCGTCTCTGGTACTCCGATCTCTGGATTCACTTCAAATCCGAAGCTTGAGCTCAACTCCAAGCCATCGATGTACCTAATAACCTGCCCCAACAAAGACAGCCCTCACACGGGGTGAGCATACCAATATCCCAAATCCCACAATCATAATAATACAATTCATAATTTACAACAATGTAAATGCTATGAAATACAAAATATACTCCCTGGATGGTATCATCCTCATCCGGGATTCTCTGTACTGTCCTTGTTCTCAAAACAACTGAAATCATCAAATTCCCAAATGCCAGTTAATCATTACATTGATTAACGAATCCATATGCTATATACCGATATCATAACCATAATATCAATCATTAAACAATGATTACAATTATCCCATTTATCTCATTTATGGTTCCATAGTTCTATCTCAATGCTCACTCTACAATAGCGGCATTTCATTCTCACGCATGCTCAACAGCAGTGGCGTCATAACTGATGTTCGCTCAAAGGCGACAACATCCCAATCATTGCTCGCTCGAAAGCGGCACCATATAATTCCCAATGTATATATGTCCATTCATAATGATTACTATAAACCATGCAATTCCATAGACATTTATTGCAATATCGCGTACCATGCACTCACAATTGCAATTATAATAAAAGGGCTATGCTCGTACGTCATACGTACCTTATGATTCCGTAGTTCAAGTCCAAACATTGCCTTGGTCCCGTGACCGATGAATTATATGCTTATTATCTTCGAGAAATCCGGCTCCTAGGATGAGCCTCCATCGATTTTGCTCAACCAAAGGGAAAGGGAAAGGGTTTGGGGTGAGAGAATGGCGTGAGGGAGAGGAGAGGGAGGAGAGATTCCGTATAATGACGGAATACCGAGTCTATTTGGTATTTATAGCTCCAAAGCTCCAAAATACCGACTCCTCCACAAATACATCATGATTCATTAAAAATCATCTGTTTTCAATAATTATCTCTCCAACTCAAATTCCATCATCAGCCTCAGTACAAAGTACTCCGGACCCCAGATTCCACCAAAAACCAAATTCCAAGGTTATCACCACGATGAGAATGCAATCTCATCCCTTGGATCCAACGACTCCAAAAGTCGGATTTAAAATCCCCGAGAGTCTCGAAACCGCAATCAATTCATAATTGTCACTTATAAAATCCATTAAGGATTATTACCACACCGGGATTAACACAATTAATCCCCAGGTATCACAATTATCCCCCACTAATAAAATTTCATCCTCGAACTTAGCACGGCGTACTCCACGTATTGCAGAGATTACAAAAATCCAAACCGATTCACATCGTCGAATCATGAACACATGATGAACGACATGCCAACCACGAGGACACCAACCTCGCACCGAAACCTGGAATGGGATCACCTCCCAAACCGTTACGATCCCAACAGAACGTCAGTATATCCCAATGCCAACCGTTTCAAAGCAGTCAGCCAACTATAATTGCCAACCAAACGAATCATTACGATTCCAAAGTAGATATCGCCCCGATGATATCTCCATGATTTAGCCTACGATGTTAAACATACATCGTTACTAAGGAAAATCATTAGCACACAAAGTGTACTTAAACTACATCCGGCTTCCACTTTCCAGATCCATCTCCCTCAAAGGAGTAGTTGCATCACTTGGCAACACGGATTGGGCAACAACAAGGCCCCGATCAACAAGAAACACATCTCCAAAGATGTCTACATCTGTGTGTTCCAAGAAATCACATCTTGGTCCAAACACACTATCGAGATTCCACAAGGTCTCAAGTTCCACAGAGGACATGCAAGACAATCAATTGTATTCCTGCCACACGTGTCAACCGCGACACTAAACAAATCCGAATCCTGGCCACCCCTCATTTATCCTGGGATTCAACAATCCTAAAACAGGAAGGCTATCGAATTATCTAACAAGAATTACCATGGTCCCAAAACACGACAATCCCTCCTTAGGGTAAGTCAATTGGACCTCACGATTATTCCTCAGAATACATCGTGCCATCGAGATTTACCAATCTAAAGATACCACAATCTCTCACCACAGATCGCCAAACCAAGCGTACTAGTCCGATGCTCAACGAGCATTAACAAAAGTTGGCAGTCGTATGCCCACACCGGCGTACACGCCCAAGTACCGACACCACATGCATACTCGAGGCAACAGACTTGGGTATCTCTAAATATACCCAAAGTCTCAAAATCAACTGTCAATCCCCAGCTATTCTCACCTCGCGGAGAATAATGATTGACAGACCAACGACCAATGGTGTGATTCCAACATCAACACCACACGAACCGGCTAGTTGAATCTCCCAAAGGTTCCCAATCGGTAGCTACAACAATACCGCCTTCCTCACAGGGAAAAATGTCATGGACTCATGACCCTCCAACCTCGAGTCGTCGTTCGGAAAGCTGGATATGTTTATACCAAAACATATCCCAGAACCAAAATACGCAACTGGTTCAGAATAGTGCATCAAAGCCACTATTACAAAATCAAAACCCGCATTCGCCATGTATACTCAATCTAAAGACGCTCAGTACCAATGACATAGTACTTCAAAACCTCGAGCACTACCCCGGAGACGTCTCTTCGAACGTCTCACCAGAAGTACGAAGCCATCTCATAGTCCGACACTAGCAGGGCTTACCCCGGTTGATTCACAATCAACCCTCAACCAATACCAGCTGTCTCCATGACAGCACAATCTAAATCTCTCCAAGAGATAACATGAATATAGTAGTGTCACCCCACTAACTATATCTCACAAACCATTGTGACTCCCATTGCATGCCATATGCAAGAATGCTCAACCAGAGCTAACAACGACTCGTTGACACTCACGCTGTTATTCCCAACCAAAGTGAGTTGTCCCAAACAAGTCCCTCGAAACATTTGACGTATAAACGTCTCTGTGAGGTACTCCCTGCCTCAATCATCATGCCACAAGGAGACTACAAAAGTCTGCCATACCCCTCATCGTATCACCATACGATTCACCCAGCTCGAATCCAACGAGCAGTATAATGGCTATCACAAGCATGTCAAAGCACTACAACAATACCTGGCTAGCGGTTCGCTGGCTCCATAGGCTTATACCAACCTATCAACGCGACACACGTCCCATCCCGGTATACCGTACCGTACAAACCATTAGAGTTGTGGGTCATCACCCAATATCTCTAAAACACTAAAGCATAGTGGACATTCCGGTGCCCGTGCTTAACCACAAAACGATACTAATTCCATAGGATTTATCCCACTCTCAAGGGTGGGTGTGATCATGTCTACCACATGTCACCTCGGCACAAGCAAGTAGTTCCCTCAACAACTACTCATGTTACCAGTTACTTGGCCATAGTCATTCCAACGAGTATACCCAAAGGTACCACTACTCGTAAAATATTTACCTCAAACATGTGATGCGGTACACTTCATGTACGGCGCACCCAATAATTCATCGAGCAACCTACACGGCATAATGGTCTCGTCAACTAGTGACCCAGACACTATCATGTGCTCACCATCAGCATTCAAATCATACAACTACATACATAAATGTATAAATCATTGAAACGACGCTACGCGTCTACATAGACATCCACTTGTCGTCGTCATCCTGTGACGGTACCTGTCAACATATGACATTCAAAATAACATCGTCAACTCGTGACGGTATATGTCGATACACGACATCCATAGTCTCATCGTCAAACACATGACGGCATAAGTAAAACAACGCGTGATATCCACAATAACACTAAATAAATAGTAACATGCCATACCTCATCGCTAACAAGATAGCGGCATACCTGTCTCCGTCGCCCAACAGCGGTACACAAGCAGCACTCATCGCTTGTAGGCGGCATAATCCAGTGCTACGCACATAGCGGTATAACCCATCGCTATAGAATCAGCGGTATGATCTCTCGTCATAGAGTCGGTGGCATAAAACATCGCTATAGATATCCGGCGGTATGAACCATCGCCATAGATGTAGCGGAATGACCCGTCGCTATGTAATATCCGGTGGCATGAACCAGCGTCAACAGAATACCCGGCAGCATGAACCATCGCCAATAAAATACACGGCGGCATGAACCATCGCCAACAGAATATCCGGTGGCATGAACTGTCGCCAATAAAATACACGGCGGCATGAACCATCGCCAATAGAATAGCGGAATGAACCATCGCTATGAATACCCAGCGGCATAAATCATCGCCCATAGAATAGCGTAATGAACCATCGCTATGAATACCCGGCGGCATAAATCATCGCCAATAGAATAGCGGTAAATATTCTTTCCTCGCTTCATATGATAACCTCGCTCCAATGTGACATGCGATACTCCCACCTCTTGCTTTACATTTAGCGGCACAAAATAAATAGCGGCAAGCATTTAAAATCATCACTCATCCATAACAACGACTCATGGGATATTCACTAAGCATTCCATCTAAACCTGCAATACAGTGCGTATACCATATCCAATATACATCACCATGAGTGTATTTTAATGCACCTCACTCAAATGCGACATGCGGCAACACCCTCGCTTCAATATTTGGCGGCAAAGCATTAAAATCATCACTCCAATATATATACAATCACAATGAGTGTATTTTAATGCACCTCGCTCAAATGCGACATGCGGCAACACCCTCGCTTCAACATTTGGCGGCAAAGCATTAAAATCATCACTCCATTGTGCACATTAACGCATAATCCATGATGTATATAAAACGCAGGTTACCGTTTCGTGTCTTTCAACCCTGGCATTAGCCCTTCGTGTCAAAGTGTCCCTACAGGAACAATCTCAAACCATGAGCAAATAATAATCCATATTCACCACAATATGATTATAACGAGTGAATGCATAAACTATGAGTACAAAGTACTTCATGTATCCCAATGCATTTCAAAATGCTCCCTTTGGTTGTTCCTGTTGTGATGACCAGAGATTATGGATGTTAATTCCGGAGTGTTAATAACCCCTAAAGTTGTTTTACATGGCGACTTGGAGTTTAATCGCGGTGTTGGGCCTTCTGGGCTCATTTATTTGGGTAGTTGGGATTGTTGGATCCCGAGGTTGAGATTGTATTCTCATTACGGTGAAAAATCTAAGAGTTGGGTTTTTAGTGTGACTCGGAACCGGTAGGGGTTTTTGAGTTAGAGGGAGAATTTTTGAAAACAGATGATTTTTAATGAATCATGATGTATTTGTGGGGCTATTAGTATTTCGGGGTATTTTTGCTATAAATACCAGTTGAACCCGAGATTTTAATATTGGAACCATTTTCCCCACCTTCCCTCTCTCTCTCCTCCCGCGCGATTTCCCGATCCCCTTTGACCCCCGCGCACAAACGCGCTTCGCCCGCCGCCGTTCGGCGCGTCCGACCCGCCGCCGGCTTCGTCTCTTCCAGGCGCGCCTCTCCATACCATCAATTCGAAGTTTGGTCGCGATTTGAGTTCGGATTTCTGCAGAAAGCGCTAGGGTTCGAAACTGGATTCTGTCCGATTTTGGGGCTCGATTTTGGTACATTTTTGGGGCTTTTCCTCCGGTGTTTTTGGGGCGTTTGTGCTGCTTTTTGTGTCGAAAATTTTATGCTTCGTGGTTCAAAGAAATTGGTTGCCAATTGATTCGATTTGAGCGCTGGTTGCATGGGTTAGGGTTCGAATTTTTGGGGGTTTTGGCTAGGTGGCGGTGATTCTTGTTAGTGATCGATTAATTCATGTTTTAGATGATTTATGGTGCTTAGTTTGGGTTCGATTTGTGTTGTGAAGGTTCGAAAATTTGTGGGGAGTTCTTGAGCAATTTTCGATAATGGTTAATTGTCGTGTGTTGACAATATTTTTGAGGGTTATGGGTGTGCTTGAGCATGGGTTGCATGTTCGTAAATAATTGTGAATTATTTATCGTGTTAGCACATCGTTCCTCGGGGCATGGAACGCGAGCAAGGTTTGGCTCGGACTTCGGAAATTTAAGGTACGTGCGACGTACGAGCATTACTTTATATAAGAGCATTTGTGAAATGCATAATGTATTCTAATTGCATTAGATGGTTGTGGGTATGGCTATATATATATGTGTTGATATGACTATGGAACGACCTAGTCTTGACATCGCTGCCACAAGTGTACGTAATACTAGAGTAGTATAACCTTACATGAGATATGGGGTACTGGGTTTATATGACTATTGTAGGGCATTTGAGATGCCTGAGAATGATCGTGGAATCATGTATTCATTATAAGACATATGAGATATCTAAGTATAATGGAGAATTGGTAAAATAAATGCTAGGCATTTGAGCTATCTGTGATTGGTAGCAGAGTCGAAAAATCAGTATTAGATATCGAGATATCTATATTTGTATGTATAATGAATTTGGAATCATTAATTATTGATACTTGAGAATCAGGCATGCTATGAGTTAAATCAATGTGTTGATTTACTGATTTTTGAGATTTGATGAGTTTGATGATTGTGAGAACAGGGACAGTACACGGAATCCCGGATGAGGACGTTGCCATCCAGGGAGTATCATTTAAAATTCATTAGTATTTACTTTTTTTGTAAATTATGAATTTCATTATTGTGATTATGGGATTTTGTGTATTGGTATGCTCACCCCGTTGGGGGCTGTCTCTGTTGGGGCAGGTGAACAGGTACATCGATGGCTGTGGAGCGGAGCTCGAGCTATTGATTGGATGTACTCCCAGGATCGTGGTACCAGGGCTTGATGGAGCACGGTATCGTATAGAGTACTTATATACACCCGAAGGTTATATACATATTTATGATGCTCGCATGTGAGCACGGTTATGCTTGTATATGGGTTGTATATAAAGGCATGAGCCTTTCTCTCTTTCATTCTATGTTGCATGCAATTAAGAGTAGAATTGCTAATGATATGAGAGTCATGGGTGTATTATGTGGGTGTTGAAACCCATTTATGTTGTCTTATGTGTGGTGTCTTCCCTGGCTGGGAATCTACTTAGCGTATGTGTTTTCCCTGGCCGGGAACTATATATTGTGATGTGCTTTTATTTCGGGATGGCTCTATTTATGGGGAGACTCTGCCCAAATTTTTATAAAAGTCCACCATGTAAAAAGTGGTGTAATGGGGATGGAAATGGGCGGAATCTATGAGTCTAATTGTGGGTAGAGATGATCTTAATGTTGAATATTAAAGAAATTTTGTAATTGCCATTCAATGGTAAAGTATCATCTGTGTTTCCCGGTTGATTTTATTGAAAGCATGTACCACATATAATGATTAATACACTAATCAAGGGTTAAGGGCTTGGGGTCCTTACATTAGTGGTATCAGAGCAGTGGTTGCTCTTTGGGGCTGTTAAGGGCCTAGGAAGTTATTGATAGCACTTATGCATGATGGCATTAATGTTGTATGACACAACTAGTTGTTTATGATATGAAAAGTGGTGCTGCTAATCATTGTGGTTGCAGGAATCGTGTAGAATGTGATGGGATGGTATTAATGGTGATGTCTAGCCCTTCATGTATTATGTGTTTGTAAGGACCCCAAGCCCTTAACCCTTGATTAGTGTATTAATCATTATGTGTGGTACATGCTTTCAATAAAATCATTCGGGAAACACAGATGATACTTTACCATTGAATGGCAATTTCAAAATTTCTTTAATATTCAACATTAAGATCATCTCTACCCACAATTAGACTCATAGATTCCGCCCATTTCCATCCCCATTACACCACTTTTCACATGGTAGACTTTTATAAAAAAATTGGGCAGAGTCTCCCCATAAATAGAGCCATCCCGAAATAAAAGCGCATCACAATATATAGTTCCCGGCCAGGGAAAACACATACTCAACAGAACACAGCAACGCTAAGTAAATTCCCAGCCAGGGAAGACACCACACATAAAACAACATAAATGGGTTTCAACACCCACATAATACACCCATGACTCTCATATCATTAGCAATTCTACTCTTAATTGCATGCAACATAGAATGAAAGAGAGAAAGGCTCATGCCTTTATATACAACCCATATACAAGCATAACCGTGCTCACATGCGAGCATCATAAATGTGTGTATAAACCTCGGGTGTATATAAGTACTCTATACGATACCGTGCTCCATCAAGCCCTGGTACCACGATCCTGTGAGTACATCCAATCAACAGCTCGAGCTCAGCTCCACAGCCATCGGTGTACCTGTTCACCTGCCCCAACAGAGACAGCCCCCAACGGGGTGAGCATACCAATACACAAAATCTCATAATCACAATAATGAAATTCATAATTTACAACACAAGTAAATATTAATGAATTTTAAATGATACTCCCTGGATGGCAACGTCCTCATCCGGGATTCCGTGTACTGTCCCTGTTCTCACAATCATCAAACTCATCAAATCTCAAAAATCAGTAAATCAACACATTGATTTAATTCATAGCATGCCTGATTCTCAAGTATCAATAATTAATGATTCCAAATTCATTATACACACAAATATAGATATCTCGATATCTAATATTGATTTTCAACTTTGCTACCAATCACAGATAGCTCAATTGCCTAGCATTTATTTTACAAATTCTCATTTATACTTAGACATCTCACATGTCTTATAATGAATACATGATTCCGCGATCATTCTCAGGCATCTCAAATGCCTAGCATTTATTTTACAAATTCCCATTTATACTTAGACATCTCACATGTCTTATAATGAATACATGATTCCACGATCATTCTCAGGCATCTCGAATGCCCTACAATAGTCATATAAACCCAGTACCCCATATCTCATGCAAGGTTATACTACTCTAGTATTACGCACACTTGTGACAGCGATGTCAAGACTAGGTCGTTCCATAGTCATATCAACACATATATATAGCCATACCCACAACCATCTAATGCAATTAAAATACATTATGCATTTCACAAATGCTCTTATATACAGTAATGCTCGTACGTCGCACGTACCTTAAATTTTCGAAGTCCGAGCCAAACCTTGCTCGAGTTCCATGCTCCGAGGAACGATGTGCTAACACGATAAATAATTCACAATTATTTACGAACATGCAACCCATGCTCAAGCACACCCATAACCCTCAAAAATATTGTCAACACACGACAATCAACCATTATCAAAAATTGCTCAAGAACACCTTCAATAATTCGAACCCTATCATAACAATTCAAACTCAAATAATCACCATAATTCATCTAAAACATGAATTAATCAATCAACAACATGAATAATCGCCCCACATGCCAAAACCCCAATTTTCGAACCCAAACTTCACGCAACCAGCACTGAAATTCGAACCATTAAGCAACAAAAATTTTGAACTTTAAAGTCTGAAATTATCGACCCAACAACAGCACAAAAACGCCCCAAAAACACCTGAATGAAAGCCCCAAAATCGTACCAAAATCGAGCCCCAAAATCGGACAGAAATCCAGTTCGAACCCTAGCGCTTTTCTGGCAAATCCGAGCTCAAATCGCGACCAAACTTCGAATTGTTGGTATGGGGAGGAGCGCCTGGAAGAAACGAAGCCGGCGGCGGGTCGGACGCGCCGAACGGCGGCCGGACGGCGGCGGGCGCACGCCTGGAAGCGGCGGGGGTCAAAGGGGATCGAGAAATCGCGTACGCGGGGGAGAGAGAAGAAGGTGAGGAAAATGGTTCCGATAATTAAAATTTCGGGTTCAACTGGTATTTATAGCAAAAATACGCCGAAATACTAATAGCCCCACAAATACATCATGATTCATTAAAAATCATCTGCTTCCAAAAATTCTCTCTCTAACTCCAAAACCCCCTACCGGTGCCCACACCAAGCACCCGAGATTCCGAGTCACACTAAAAACCCAACTCTTAGATTTTTCACCGTAATGAGAATACAATCTCAACCTCTGGATCCAACAATCCCAACTACCCAAATAAATGAGCCCAGAAGGCCCAACACCGCGATTAAACTCCAAGTCGCCGCGTAAAACAACTTTAGGGGTTATTAACACTCCGGGATTAACATCCATAATCTCTGGTCATCACAATATCCCCCACTAAAAGAATTTCGTCCTCGAAATTAGCACCGGTGTATAACGTAACACCCAGGCTACCTGTAAGGACCCTAATCCTTAAATGCGGAACTAAGGCATAATAGAGCTAATATAATGATCAGAGTGTAAAAGAACGTGTTGAGTTTATGAGCTTAAGCATTACATGCCAAAAATAAGGACTACCAAAAGGATTAATTACATTCCAATCAATGAATGTTCAATTATAGTTTTATACTACTCCTAGAGTAGATACTATCCAAATAATCCTGTCCTTCATAGTCTCAAAAGCATCCTCAAAAGCTCACCATCTCAACCCGTCTAGTCCTTCTATCATGCCAAACGTGTACCTACAAGGACAACCTCCAAACATGAGCAATAATAACCATTCATATTCAACACAATATGAAGATAAAGCGTAAATGCATAATCATAATAAAACACTTCCTGTTTCCCCCATGCATTTCAAACGCTTCCCATTTGGTTGTCCCTGTACCATAACTCATGAGTATAATCAATAGATTATTTTTAATGGTCTAAACATGTCATGAACATATACCATTTCATCAATACCAAATACTGATCACCAATCCATAGTCTGTCCATCACAATCTATTTTAATGCCCCTCGCTTATTTACATATAGGCGGCATAGGATAACCTCGCTTCAATGGACTGCGGGACTCCCACCCCTCGCCTCTCATTGAGCGGCAAATACCCTTTCCTCGCCCTATATGATAACCACGCTCAAATGTGACATGCGGCGCTCCCACCCCTCGCTTCACATTTAGCGGAACCAAACCAAATAGCGGCAAGCATTAAAATCATCAAGGGATGACCACGACTCATGGGATATGCACCAATAATCATATGCATCTATAACATCATGCATAACATGTATTTGCATCCACTATGCAATACCACATATATACTTGCATCCACAATGCATAAACAATAAGTATATAAGATACATGTACCGTTGGGGTGCCCGTACGTCCACTACGTACCTTTCCAAAATGTAGGATATGGTAGGACTTCAATGCCTTGGCTGTGTTGCCACCTGGGTTGGTTCTACATATTCACAAATACCAATATTAGAATCCAATAATAGTCCAATACCAAAAATCCCACAAAAATAACCAAAAACACCATTTTTGGTGTCTCGCGATCGATCGCCATCAAGTCCCGATCGATCGCGAGACCTCACTGTCTTGGGCAACAAATTTTGCCAATCCGCGATCGATCGCGGAGCTTGCGCCGATCGATCGCGGCCTCGCCGATCGATCGCGCCCATCTCGCGATCGATCGCTGAAGCTCTCTGCCTCAGCTCTGTTGCTCGCGATCGATCGCGAGAAGGCGCCGATCGATCGCCGAGCTCTGGGCATGCGGGGTTTGGGCACTATTCACCCATCTTCAACCCCAACTCATACATACCCACATACACCAACATCAACCAAACCCAACAACTCAAAACCAACAATAAACATCTACATAAACTCAAATATGCAACATCCAACCAAATTAATACCAAAACCACAACAACCCAACACAAACCCATTTTAAAACCCTTCAAAATCAACCCAAACTTAAACAAAACCTTACAAAATTTACAATGAGGTATCCATACCTATTGGGGACCTCAAATCACCCAATAATCTCCACAAAACAAGATTTTGCAAGAACTTCTTTTCACCCTTGAGCTCAAACTCGAAAATGTGAAGGGGAAGGGTTTGGGTGTTGTTTTTGGTAAAGTGAAAATGAATTGGATGGTAAAGGTGGGTTTGGGTATAAAGAGTGAGTTATTTAATTAAAATGCATACCAACAATTCCATGGTGTATAAAACACTCCAACATGATATTTTTCAAAGCATTTACTTAAAATGCACCAAATATTAATTAAACACATGATTTCTAATAAATTGCTAACTATGGCAAATAAATCATGCTTCCAATAATATTTACCCAACATGCACCACATGCACCCTGAAATGCAACCCCGGGTCACCCTATCCACATGACCATGCATTTTCATAAGGTAAATAGATCCCAACACATAATCAATTACCACATAATTAATCATGTAAACACAATTAAAGCCACATAGCAATTAACCATTTCGGGGATGTCACAATACTCCCCTACTTATAAGATTTCGTCCTCGAAATCACATGCACTTACCCCAAAAGAAACTAAACATAAACTCATACCAGAGAATAGTTCCGGGTAGTGCTGCACCATATGCCGCTCCGTCTCCCACGTAGCCTCCTCGACAGCCCTGCGATCCCACTGAACCTTGATCATAGGTATCGCCTTGTTCCGAAGTCTACGGTCTGCTCGATCCAGAATTCTGACAGGCCGTTCCACATAAGACACATCGGACTCTAACTGAACTTCGGAGGCTGTAACACATGCGACGGATGCGGCTCATACTTCCGCAACATAGACACATGAAACACGTCATGTATCCCAGATAAAGAAGGCAGCAAAGCCAGTCGGTAAGCTAAGGTGCCAATGCGCTGCAAGATCTCGTACGGTCCAACATACCTCGGAGACAGTTTCCCGCGCATCCCAAATCGCACAACGCCTCTGAAAGGCGAGATCTTCAAAAAGACCTTATCTCCCAACTGAAATTCCAACGGTCTCCGCCGTTTATTTGCATAAGCTGCATGTCTGTCCTGGGCCGCTTTCATTTTCTGCCTTATTGTCTTTATCTTTTCTTCCATCTCTCGAATCAACTCCGGTCCTCCGACCGATCTGCGGTCCAAATCATCCCAACACAAGGGTGATCTACACCGTCTGCCATAAAGAGCTTCAAACGGAGCCATCTGAATACTTGCCTGGTAGCTATTGTTATACGAAAACTCTACCAAAGGCACTGAATCCTGCCAAGAGGCATCGAACTCCAAAACACAAGCTCTTAACATGTCCTCGAGCGTCTGGATAGTGCGCTCGGTCTGGCCATCCGTCTGAGGATGATAAGCAGTGCTCAATCTGACTTCAGTTCCCAAAGCTGACTGAAGACCTTCCCAGAAATGAGATGTGAATCGCGGATCTCGATCTGACACTATGGAAACGGGGATCCCATGCAATCTCACCACATCTCTAATATACAACTGCGCCATCCTCAAAAATGTGAACGTCATGCTATAGGGAATAAAGTGGGCTACCTTAGTCAATCGATCCACAATCACCCAAATAGCATCGAAGCCTGAAGCACTCCTCGGCAAATGAGTCACGAAGTCCATGGAAATGTGCTCCCACTTCCACTTCGGTATCTCCAAGCTTCTCAACTCGCCGCCAGGTCTCTGTCTCTCTGCCTTAACCTGCTGGCAGATCAAACACCTCTTCACAAAAGCGACGACATCTGATTTCATCCTTTTCCACCAAAACTGACCACGCAGATCTCTGTACATCTTCTTCCCGCCTGGGTGGATGCTAAGTCTGCTACTGTGAGCTCGTTCCAAGATCCATTTTCGCAGCCCCGGCGTACTCGGAACCACCCAACGGTTCCCCAATCTTAAGGATCCGTCAACTGCCACCTTGAACTTCGTTGGCTGACCAAGATGTACTAAAGATAACCACCTCTGAACCTCATCATCTGACCTCTGAGCTCTCCTGATGTTCTCATAGATGTCTGGCTCGGCTAACAGAGTCGATACGTACACAGGCGATGCATCTATGTCAAAATCATAGCCCAGATGGCAATAAGAGGTCATCATAGCCGACAAATGAATGACGTCCTCAGCAGAACTCCTCACTTTCCGGCTCAAAGCGTCTGCTGTCAAATTGGCTTTCCCGGGATGGTACTCTATCTCGCAATCATAGTCCTTGAGTAGGTCCATCCATCTCCTCTGCCTCATGTTCAGCTCTGCCTGAGTGAATAAAAACTTGAGGCTCTTGTGATCCGTGTATATGGTAAACGACGTACCATACAAATAATGCCTCCAAATCTTCAGGGCGAAGATGATAGCCGCCAATTCCAAGTCATGAACTGGATATCTGGTCTCGTGCGGCTTCAACTGCCTCGATGCATAAGCTACCACATGCTTATCTTGCATCAGAACACATCCAAGGCCCTGCAGTGATGCATCAGTATACAACATAAATCTGGAGTTCTCCGTAGGGATCACTAATACTGGCGCCGTCGTCAAGCGGTGCTTCAACTCCTGGAAGCTCTCCTCACAAGCTTCTGGCCAAAAGAAAGGCACTCCCTTCTGGGTCAACTGAGTCAGCGGCTTGGCAATCTTCGAAAAGCCCTCGACAAAGCGCCGATAATACCCGGCCAAACCAAGAAAACTCCGAATCTCTGGCACAGAAGTGGGGGCAGCCCACTCCATCACAGCCTCAATCTTCTTGGGATCTACAGATATCCCGCTGCTCGATATGACATGCCCCAGGAACACTACACTGCTCAGCCAAAATTCACACTTACTGAGCTTAGCATACAACTGATGCTCTCTGAGAATCTGAAGCACTGTCCTCAAGTGTTTCACATGTTCTTCCTCACTCCGGGAGTAGATAAGAATATCGTCAATAAACA
Organism: Haberlea rhodopensis; assembly: GCA_907163345.1. Classification (NCBI taxonomy): domain Eukaryota; kingdom Viridiplantae; phylum Streptophyta; class Magnoliopsida; order Lamiales; family Gesneriaceae; genus Haberlea; species Haberlea rhodopensis. The sequence continues at coordinate 1,546,716 of CAJQUN010000088.1, read as the reverse complement.
CAATGACGAACTGATCAAGATACTGCTGAAACACTCTGTTCATCAGACTCATAAAGACTGCTGGAGCATTCGTCACGCCGAACGGCATTACTAGGAACTCATAATGTCCATATCGGGTCCGGAATGCTGTCTTCTGCACATCTTCCTCTCTGACCCGAATCTGATGATACCCGGATCTCAAATCAATCTTGCTATACACCCTGGTACCCTGCAACTGATCAAACAGATCGTCGATCCTTGGAAGAGGATACTTGTTCTTCACTGTAGCCTTATTCAGTTGCCGGTAATCGATACACAACCGCATCGAACCGTCCTTCATTTTCACAAAGAGAACTGGTGCGCCCCATGGCGACACGCTCGGGCGTATATATCCCTTGTCCAAGAGATCCTGTAACTGTTCTTTCAACTCTCTCAACTCGGCCGGTGCCATCCTATAAGGTGCACGAGAGATAGCGGATGTCCCTGGCAACAGCTCGATCCCAAACTCAACTTCCCTAGCCGGTGGGAATCCTGGGATCTCTTCTGGAAATACATCAGCGAACTCTGCCACTACTGGCACATCCTCAACCCTTAGTTCCTTATCCTTTCCAGACGTGTCCACGGCATAAATGAGATAACCCGTGTGTCCACGTTCTAACAACTGAGTCATCTTGATCGCTGAAATCAACGGAATCTTCGCCCGAGAACCGTTGCCATAGAAGGTCCACTGACTGCCCAACTCAGGTCTGAACTTCACTGTCCTCTGCCGGCAATCTACCACTGCCTGATATCTGTTCAGAACATCAATACCCAAGATGCAGTCAAAGTCTGACATACCCAGCACAATCAAGTCTGATCTCAATTCGTTGCCCTCAAAATAAATGAGGCAGTCTGCCATAAACTGATCAGCAACGACATTTCTTCCAGTGGGTGTCGAGACAAGGAGAGGCGTGGGTAAAAAAAGACGTGCGCATATGGTGTCTTTCCACAAAACCCACCGATACAAAAGAATGGGAGGCACCTGTATCGATCAAAATAAAAGCAGGGTAACGTAAATAAATGACACGTACCGGCGATCACCTCCTCTGGGGCTGCCTGGGCCTGCTCCCTAGTCAGTGCATACACCTGTCCCTAGGGTGGTCCTACTGTCTGACCTCCCGATGGTCGAGGCCCAAATTGCTGCCTCTGCTGCACTGTCCTATCCTCAAACCTCGGCCTGTTGCCCTGATACTCTGACTGTCCTCCCCGTGTGGGGCAATACCGAGCAATGTGGCCCATCTTGCCACAGACATAACATGCAGGACACTTGTTTGAAGAATGTGGCCCTCCACAATTGTTGCACCTCGGCTCTCCCGGCCTATCCCCTTGTGAAGATCCTCTATTGGCCGACCAATTGCCCTTCTTGCCATCCTGCTTCTGACCAAAGTGTTTCTTTCCACCATACCGTGAAGATGAAGAGGCACCACAGGGTTTAAATGGCTCACCCCAAGGCCTCAAGCTGTCACTAGTCTGCCTCTGTTGCGGTACCGGTGGTGGCATAGCGTAAGCTCCCACTCCTAGCTCAGCAAGCTCCGCTCTTGTGAGAGCGTCATCAAAAGAAGTTGGGTTATTAGTGATAACCCGGTCATAGAGCTCCGGTCGCAATCCTTTCACAAAATTCCTCATCTTAGCGTGTCCACTGGTGACAATGTGGGGGACGTACCTCAGCAATGAAGAGTACCGTGTGGCATAGTCTGCCACTGTCATGTTCCCCTGCTTCAGACTTGTGAACTCGTCCTCCTTTGTCTGTCTTGCTGCAGCGGAGAAATATCGGTTCAAAAACCTAGTCCTGAAGAGTGTCCAGTCAATCACAGCACCCAGTGCTCTCATTTCCATTACTGTGCTCCTCCACCACATCAGAGGTTTCTTGGCTAATTGAAACTCCGCCAGCCTCAGCCAAGCTGTCACAGCACAAGGAGCCGATACAAAGATCTGCTCAAGTCTTTCCAACCACTCTTCAGCCTCTTCTCCGGACTCTGTCCCCTCAAACCGGGGCGGATGATAAGATAGAAATTGTGTCAGACTGATCTCACCCGGTAGCAATAACTGAACCACTGGTTCCATTCCTACAGCCGGTGGAGGTAGAGGGTTCACTTGACCAACGCTTGCATTCACACTACCAACATCTCCAACTTCCTCATTAGCAGCCATGCTGTAATACAAATCTTAACAACAATTCCAAAGCAGTATATAGGTTATGCCGTTAGATAACAGGAATGAGAATATGCATGTTAGTATAACAGAATATACATCAATATGCACCACATGCATAAACATGCTTCAAATGTAAGCACCTAGCCAAACATGCTAAGGCTACCCTTCACTCGTTCCCGGGTTCTCTAACCACTGCTCTGATACCACTAATGTAAGGACCCTAATCCTTAAATGCGGAACTAAGGCATAATAGAGCTAATATAATGATCAGAGTGTAAAAGAACGTGTTGAGTTTATGAGCTTAAGCATTACATGCCAAAAATAAGGACTACCAAAAGGATTAATTACATTCCAATCAATGAATGTTCAATTATAGTTTTATACTACTCCTAGAGTAGATACTATCCAAATAATCCTGTCCTTCATAGTCTCAAAAGCATCCTCAAAAGCTCACCATCTCAACCCGTCTAGTCCTTCTATCATGCCAAACGTGTACCTACAAGGACAACCCCCAAACATGAGCAATAATAATCATTCATATTCAACACAGTATGAAGATAAAGCGTAAATGCATAATCATAATAAAACACTTCCTGTTTCCCCCATGCATTTCAAACGCTTCCCATTTGGTTGTCCCTGTACCATAACTCATGAGTATAATCAATAGATTATTTTTAATGGTCTAAACATGTCATGAACATATACCATTTCATCAATACCAAATACTGATCACCAATCCCTAGTCTGTCCATCACAATCTATTTTAATGCCCCTCGCTTATTTACATATAGGCGGCATAGGATAACCTCGCTTCAATGGACTGCGGGACTCCCACCCCTCGCCTCTCATTGAGCGGCAAATACCCTTTCCTCGCCCTATATGATAACCACGCTCAAATGTGACATGCGGCGCTCCCACCCCTCGCTTCACATTTAGCGGAACCAAACCAAATAGCGGCAAGCATTAAAATCATCAAGGGATGACCACGACTCATGGGATATGCACCAATAATCATATGCATCTATAACATCATGCATAACATGTATTTGCATCCACTATGCAATACCACATATATACTTGCATCCACAATGCATAAACAATAAGTATATAAGATACATGTACCGTTGGGGTGCCCGTACGTCCACTACGTACCTTTCCAAAATGTAGGATATGGTAGGACTTCAATGCCTTGGCTGTGTTGCCACCTGGGTTGGTTCTACATATTCACAAATACCAATATTAGAATCCAATAATAGTCCAATACCAAAAATCCCACAAAAATAACCAAAAACACCATTTTTGGTGTCTCGCGATCGATCGCCATCAAGTCCCGATCGATCGCGAGACCTCACTGTCTTGGGCAACAAATTTTGCCAATCCGCGATCGATCGCGGAGCTTGCGCCGATCGATCGCGGCCTCGCCGATCGATCGCGCCCATCTCGCGATCGATCGCTGAAGCTCTCTGCCTCAGCTCTGTTGCTCGCGATCGATCGCGAGAAGGCGCCGATCGATCGCCGAGCTCTGGGCATGCGGGGTTTGGGCATTATTCACCCATCTTCAACCCCAACTCATACATACCCACATACACCAACATCAACCAAACCCAACAACTCAAAACCAACAATAAACATCTACATAAACTCAAATATGCAACATCCAACCAAATTAATACCAAAACCACAACAACCCAACACAAACCCATTTTAAAACCCTTCAAAATCAACCCAAACTTAAACAAAACCTTACAAAATTTACAATGAGGTATCCATACCTATTGGGGACCTCAAATCACCCAATAATCTCCACAAAACAAGATTTTGCAAGAACTTCTTTTCACCCTTGAGCTCAAACTCGAAAATGTGAAGGGGAAGGGTTTGGGTGTTGTTTTTGGTAAAGTGAAAATGAATTGGATGGTAAAGGTGGGTTTGGGTATAAAGAGTGAGTTATTTAATTAAAATGCATACCAACAATTCCATGGTGTATAAAACACTCCAACATGATATTTTTCAAAGCATTTACTTAAAATGCACCAAATATCAATTAAACACATGATTTCTAATAAATTGCTAACTATGGCAAATAAATCATGCTTCCAATAATATTTACCCAACATGCACCACATGCACCCTGAAATGCAACCCCGGGTCACCCTATCCACATGACCATGCATTTCCATAAGGTAAATAGATCCCAACACATAATCAATTACCACATAATTAATCATGTAAACACAATTAAAGCCACATAGCAATTAACCATTTCGGGGATGTCACACTACCCAACAACATGAAGCCATAACCTCGATCCTTGACCATATTAGGATCGTCTTAATAAACGCGAGGATACTTACTTCACATCAAACTCTGAAACAGAGCGACATACCAAAACCAACATATCACTCAAGAGGCAAAACGTACCTCGATGTGGTTCATCCCAAAAGTCAGTCCCTCATGACTGCAAAACAACCAATACTTACGACCGTAGATCGGACAGTCATCCTTAGTTCTAATACAACTAGTAAGAACGCATCTTGAATGACACATCAACCGTGAGAACGTTGACATCGTGTCAATCTCTGGAGTGGACTAGACTTCCAAATCCATCATAACGTCAAAGAGCGTCAGCACAGCTCAACGCTAATACTCCAAGAGCAGTTAGTCAACTGAAACTGCAAGGATTCGAATCGCTCCTGATTCTATCGTAGATATCATCCAATGACATCTCTATCATGACTCACGATGTCTAACATACATCGTTACGAGGGAAACATTAGTATACCACAGTGTACACATACCAAACCTGGTTTCCACCTTCAAACCTCCTCCATCGAATGAGCAGTCGCATCATTGCAACTCAATTTGGGCAACTCACGGCCACAGATTCACACAAAAGACATCTCACAAGATGTCTACCTTCGGATATTCCAAGGATCACATCCTAATCATAAATAAACCATCGAGACTCCACAGAGTTCAAATTCTGAAAGGACATGCAATAAACCCATGGCATCCTCAACGCTTGTATCGACAGCGACACCCAACCAATCCGAATTCCTGCCATCCCTTGATCATCCTAGGATTTAACAATCCAAACTTGGGAAGGCTATCGCATAACTCGAAGGAAAACACCAACAATGAAACACCTCAACCCACACAAGATAATCCCTCCTCAAAGGGAGTCAACTAACTTCACGATTGTTCCTCATAATTATCGTGCCATGGAGATTCTCAATCTCAAGGTGTTCCATATCTCTCATCAGAGATTTAGCCATCCAAAATAGCATAACTCTATGCTTGTCAAAAACGAAATTCAAAATTGGCATCCGTATACTCACCGGTATACCTGCCTAAGCACTGACATCACATGCATACTCAATGCACTTGGCTCGGGTATCTACAACATACCCTAAGCCCCAAACACTACTGTCAATTCTGAGTCATTCCCATGCAGTGGAGAATGATAATAGACAATCAACAACACGGCATGATTCCCAAAATCAACACTATACGTACCAACTTGCCGAATCCTTCAAAGATTCCCAAATAGGTATAATACTACCTCCTTCCCCACAAGGGAAGTACTATCGAACTCGAGATCCACTAGTCTCGAACCACCGTTCGGAAAAACTGGATACAATAACACCCATTGTATCCCAAATACACGGATTCCCCAGATCGAGTCAACAACGACTTGATGACTCTCTTGTTGGTACTTCAACATTATGAGCTGTCCCAGACAAGTCTCACCAAGATTTAACATCAACGTATACACGTTTCAGTGAGGCATGCACAACCTCAACCTCAAATGACGTGGTGACTACTAGAGTCCACCACAATCCACATCGTATCACTTTACGATTTGCCAAACTTGGTTCCAACGAGCAGTATCATGGCCCCAACAATCACATTATATCATCACTACGATATCTGGCTAGCAAAGTGCTGTCTACATAGGCTCATATCAAGCCCACCAACAAACCACATGTTCCAACTCGGTATGCCATACCGTACAAACCGTTAGAGTAATGGGTCATCGCCCAACATATCTCTAAAATACCAAGCACAATGGACAACCCGGTGTCCTTGCTCACTTATGATACAATCATAATCCGTTAAGACTTATCCCACACCCTCAGGGTGGGTGTAACCATGTCTACCCTACATCACAACACAAGCGAGTAGTTTCCTCAATGACTACTCTTACCACCAATCACTTGGCCCTAGCCAAACCAACGAGCATACCCAAGGGTATCATTGCTCGACAAATATTTAACTCTATAACATGATGTGGTACATATACCGGTACAATACATCCAATACTCCACCGAGCAAACCTGCTCGGCAAAAGGTCTCGTCAACTAGTGACCCAGACTCTACCATGTGCTCATCATCGGCACTCAAACCATACAACCTAATACATAACATAAATGTATTAATCATCAAAACGACGCTGCACGTCTACATAGAACATCCACTATGTCATTGTCATCCCGTGACGGTACCTGTCAACATATGACTTTGAAATAATATAATAATATTGTCGACTCGTGACAGTATATGTCGATACACGACGTCTATAATCTCATCGTCAAACACATGACAGCATAAGTAAATCAACACATGATATCCACAATAGTACTAAATAAACAGTAATATGCCATACCTCATTGCTAACAATATAGCGGCATACCTGTCTCCGTCATCCAACAGTGGTACGCAATCAGCACCCATCGCTCGTAGGTGGCGTAATCCAGCGTCATGTACATAGCGGCATAACCCGTCGCTATAGAATCAGGGGCATAATCCATCATCATAGAGTCAGCGGCATAAAACATCGCTATAGACATCTGGCGGCATGAACCATCGCCATAGATGTAGCGGAGTATACCATCGCTATGAACACCCGGCGGCATACGTCATCGCCAATGGAATAGCGGAACGAACCATCGCTATGAATATACCCGGCGGCAAGAATCATCGCCAATCAATATAGCGGAATGAACCATCGCTATCAATATATCCGGCGGCAAGAACCATCGCCAATCAATATAGCGGAATAAGACATCGCTATCAATACACTTGGCGGCATGAACATCGCCAACCAACATAGCGGAATGAGACATCGCTATCAATATCGATAATGTGGTTGTTCCGGTCTTGTTATAGCAGCGGAATTTTAGGACCCCTCGCTTCGACATATAGCGGCATCATATGATATCCCTCGCTTCGACAATGACAGCGGCATGTTACCTCGCTTAGACATGACAGCGGCAAATATCATATTACCATCGCTTCATATGACAGCGGCAAGTACCTCCCTCGCTCGAATATAACAACTACCGGAACTTCCACTAGCTCCATGTACCTGCATCCAGGTTAATACCACAGTTCACAATATAATGATCGATATCACTTTTCAGGTATAACCACAATATTCCACAATAATCACAATATTCCACTTTAATCACAATATTCCACATTAATCACTAGAATTGTGACTGTTCCGGTCCCAATACAACAGCGGAATTTTAGGACCCCTCGCTTCGACAATGACAGCGGCATGTTACCTCGCTCAGTCATGACAGCGGCAAGTACCTTCCTCGCTCGGAGATAAAGGCTACCGGAACATTCATCAATTCTACCACAATAATCAAGCACAACAGTTGATTCCATTATCACAATATATATCACTATCATTTCACATATACCATCACATGTAAGGGTTCACTACCCACGATATACATAATCAAAGTTGTAACACGTTTTACCGTCCGAAGCCCGTACGTCTCACCTTTCCTGATTTTCCTACAAAATCAGATCCCTTAACACATAATACATGAAGGGCCAGACATCACCATTAATGCCATCCCATCTCATGCTACACGATTCCTGCAATCACAATGATTAGGAACACCACTTTTCATATCATAAAAGCACATAACAACTAGTTGTGTCATACAACATTAATGCCATCATGCATAAATATGTGCTATCAATAACTTCATAGGCCCTTAACAGCCCCAAAGAGCTAACCACTGCTCTGATACCACTAATGTAAGGACCCCAAGCCCTTAACCCTTGATTAGTGTATTAATCATTATGTGTGGTACATGCTTTCAATAAAATCATTCGGGAAACACAGATGATACTTTACCATTGAATGGCAATTTCAAAATTTCTTTAATATTCAACATTAAGATCATCTCTACCCACAATTAGACTCATAGATTCCACCCATTTCCATCCCCATTACACCACTTTTCACATGGTAGACTTTTATAAAAAATTTGGGCAGAGTCTCCCCATAAATAGAGCCATCCCGAAATAAAAGCGCATCACAATATGTAGTTCCCGGCCAGGAAAAACACATACTCAACAGAATACAGCAACGCTAAGTAGATTCCCAGCCAGGGAAGACACCACACATAAGACAACATAAAAAGGTTTCAACACCCACATAATACACCCATGACTCTCATATCATTAGCTCAAATGCCTAGCATTTATTTTACCAATTCTCCATTATACTTAGATATCTCACATGTCTTATAATGAATACATGATTCCACGATCATTCTCAGGCATCTCGAATGCCCTACAATAGTCATATAAACCCAGTACCCCATATCTCATGCAAGGTTATACTACTCTAGTATTACGCACACTTGTGACAGCGATGTCAAGACTAGGTCGTTCCATAGTCATATCAACACATATATATAGCCATACCCACAACCATCTAATGCAATTAAAATACATTATGCATTTCACAAATGCTCTTATATACAGTAATGCTCGTACGTCGCACGTACCTTAAATTTCCGAAGTCCGAGCCAAACCTTGCTCGAGTTCCATGCTCCGAGGAACGATGTGCTAACACGATAAATAATTCACAATTATTTACGAACATGCAACCCATGCTCAAGCACACCCATAACCCTCAAAAATATTGTCAACACACGACAATCAACCATTATCAAAAATTGCTCAAGAACACCTTCAATAATTCGAACCCTATCATAACAATTCAAACTCAAATAATCACCATAATTCATCTAAAACATGAATTAATCAATCAACAACATGAATAATCGCCCCACATGCCAAAACCCCAATTTTCGAACCCAAACTTCACGCAACCAGCACTGAAATTCGAACCATATCGACCCAACAACAGCACAAAAACGCCCCAAAAACACCTGAATGAAAGCCCCAAAATCGTACCAAAATCGAGCCCTAAAATCGGACAGAAATCCAGTTCGAACCCTAGCGCTTTTCTGGCAAATCCGAGCTCAAATCGCGACCAAACTTCGAATTGTTGGTATGGGGAGGAGCGCCTGGAAGAGACGAAGCCGACGGCGGGTCGGACGCGCCAAACAGTGGCCGGACGGCGGCGAGCGCACGCCTGGAAGCGGCGGGGGTCAAAGGGGATCGAGAAATCGCGTACCCGGGGGAGAGAGAAGAAGGTGAGGAAAATGGTTCCGATAATTAAAATTTCGGGTTCAACTGGTATTTATAGCAAAAATACCCCGAAATACTAATAGCCCCACAAATACATCATGATTCATTAAAAATCATCTGCTTCCAAAAATTCTCTCTCTAACTCCAAAAACCCTACCGGTGCCCACACCAAGCACCCGAGATTCCAAGTCACACTAAAAACCCAACTCTTAGATTTTTCACCGTAATGAGAATACAATCTCAACCTCGGGATCCAACAATCCCAACTACCCAAATAAATGAGCCCAGAAGGCCCAACACCGCGATTAAACTCCAAGTCGCCGCGTAAAACAACTTTAGGGGTTATTAACACTCCGGGATTAACATCCATAATCTCTGGTCATCACAGTGTTAAGGGATCTGATTTTGTAGGAAAATCAGGAAAGGTGAGACGTACGGGCTTCGGACGGTAAAACTTGTTACACCTTTGATTATGTATATCGTGGGTAGTGAACCCTTTCATGGGATGGTATGTGTGAAATGATAGTGATATATATTGTGATAATGGAATCAACTGTTGTGCTTGATTATTGTTGTAGAATTGATGAATGTTCCGGTAGCCTTTATCTCCGAGCGAGGGAGGTACTTGCCGCTGTCATGACTAAGCGAGGTAACATGCCGCTGTCATTGTCGAAGCGAGGGGTCCTAAAATTCCGCTGTTGTATTGGGACCGGAACAGTCACAATTCTAGTGATTAATGTGGAATATTGTGGTTATAACTGGAACGTGATATCGATCATTATATTGTGAACTGTTGTATTAACCTGGATGCAGGTACAGGGAGCTAGTGGAAGTTCCGGTAGTTGTTATATTCGAGCGAGGGAGGTACTTGCCGCTGTCATATGAAGCGATGGTAGTATGATATTTGCCGCTGTCATGTCTAAGCGAGGTAACATGCCGTTGTCATTGTCGAAGCGAGGGATATCATATGATGCCGCTATATGTCGAAGCGAGGGGTCCTAAAATTCCGCTGCTATAACAAGACCGGAACAACCACATTATCGATATTGATAGCGATGTCTCATTCCGCTATGTTGGTTGGCGATGGTTCATGCCGCCAAGTGTATTAATAGCGATGTCTTATTCCGCTATATTGATTGACGATGGTTTTTGCCGCCGGATATATTGATAGCGATGTCTCATTCCGCTATATTGATTGGCGATGGTTCTTGCCGCCGGATATATTGATAACGATGGTTCATTCCGCTATATTGATTGGCGATGATTCTTGCCGCCGGGTATATTCATAGCGATGGTTCGTTCCGCTATTCCATTGGCGATGACTTATGCGCCGGGTGTTCATAGCGATGGTACATTCCGCTACATCTATGGCGATGGTTCATGCCGCCAGATGTCTATAGCGATGTTTTATGCCGCTGACTCTATGACGATGGATTATGCCACTGATTCTATAGCGACGGGTTATGCCGCTATGTACATGACACTGGATTACGCCACCTACGAGCGATGGGTGCTGATTGCGTACCACTGTTGGATGACGGAGACAGGTATGCCGCTATATTGTTAGCAATGAGGTATGGCATATTACTGTTTATTTAGCACTATTGTGGATATCATGTGTTGATTTACTTATGTTGTCATGTGTTTGACGATGAGATTATAGACGTCGTGTATCGACATATACTATCACGAGTCGACAATATTATTATATTATTTCAAAGTCATATGTTGACAGGTACCGTCACGGGATGACAATGACATAGTGGATGTTCTATGTAGACGTGTAGCGTCGTTTTGATGATTAATACATTTATGTTATGTATTAGGTTGTATGGTTGAGTGCCGGTGGTGAGCACATGGTAGAGTCTGGGTCATTGGTTGACGAGACCTTTTTGCCGAGCAGGTTTGCTCGGTGGAGTATTGGATGTATTGTACCGGTAAATGTACCACATCATGTTATAGAGGTAAATAATTGTCGAGCGATGATACCCTTGGGTATGCTCGTTGGTTTGGCTAGGGCCAAGTGATTGGTGGTAAGGGTAGTCATTGAGGAAACTACTCGCTTGTGTTGTGATGTAGGGTAGACATGGTTACACCCACCCTGAGGGTGTGGGATAAGTCTTAACGGATTATGATTGCATCATAAGTGAGCAAGGACACCGGGTTGTCCATAGTGCTTGGTATTTTAGAGATATGTTGGGCGATGACCCATTACTCTAACTGTTTGTACGGTATGGCATACCGAGATGGAACATACGGTTTGTTGGTGGGCTTGATATGAGCCTATGTAGACAGCGCTCTACTAGCCAGATTTTGGGAGAATGATATAGTGGGCTTGTTGGGGCCATGATACTGCTCGTTGGAACCAAGTTTGGCAAATCGTAAAGTGATACGATGTGGATTGTGGTGGACTCTAGTAGTCACCATGTCATTTGAGGTTGAGGTTGTGCATGCCTCACTGAAACGTGTATACGTTTATGTTTAATCTTGGTGAGACTTGTCTGGGACAGCTCATAATGTTGGAGTACCAACAAGAGAGTCATCAAGTCGTCATTGACTCGATCTGGGGAATCCGTGTACTTGGGATGCAATGGGTGTTATTGTATCCAGTTTTTCCGAACGGTGATTCGAGACTAGTGGATCTCGAGTTCGATAGCACTTTCCTTGTGGGGAAGGAGGTAGTATTATACCTATTTGGGAATCCTTGAAAGATTCGGTAAGTTGGTACGTGTAGTGTTGATTTTGGGAATCACGCCGTGTTATTGATCGTCGATTATCATTCTCCACTGGATGGGAATGACTCAGAATTGACAGTTGTGTTTGGGGCTTAGGGTATGTTGTAGATACCCGAGCCAAGTGCATTGAGTATGCATGTGATGTCAGTGCTTAGGCAGGTATACCGGTGAGTGTACGGATGCCAGTTATTGATTCCCTTTTTGTCAAGCATAGAGTATACTATTTTTGGAGGGTTAAATCTCTGATGAGAGATATGGAACACCTTGAGATTGGGAATCTCCATGGCACGATAATTATGAGAAACAATCGTGAAGTTCGTTGACTCCCTGAGGAGGGATTATCTTGTGTGGGTTGAGGTATTTCCTTGTTGGTGTTTCCTCCGAGTTATGCGATAGCCTTCCCAAGTTTGGATTGTTAAATCCTAGGATTATCAAGGGATGGCAGGAATTCAGATTGGTTGGGTGTCGCTGTCGATACAAGCGTTGAGGATGCCATGGGTTTATTGCATGTCCTTTCAGAATTTGAACTATGTGGAGTCTCGATGGTTTATTTATGATCAGGATGTGATCCTTGGAATATCCGAATGTGGACATCTTGTGAGATGTCTTTTGTGTGAATCTGTGGCCGTGAGTTGCCCAAATTGAGTTGCAATGATGCGACTGCTCATTTGATGGAGGAGGTTTGAAAGTGGAGACCAGGTTTGGTATGTGTACATCGTGGTATACTAGTGTTTTCCTCGTAATGATGTGTATTAGACATCGTGAGTCATAATAAAGATGTCATTGGATGATATCTACGATGGAATCGGGAGCGATTCGAATCCTTGCAGTTTCAGTTGACTAACTGCTTTTGGATTGTTAGCGTTGAGTTGTGCTGACGCTCTTTGACGTTATGATGGATTTGGAAGCCTATTCCACTCCAGAGTTTGACACGAGGTCAACGTTCTCACGGTTGAGGTGTCATTCAGGATGCGTTCTTACTAGTTGTATTAGAACTAAGGATGACCATCCGATTTACAGTCGTAAGTATTGGTTGTTTTGCAGTCATGAGGGACTGACTTTTGGGATGAACCGCATTGAGGTACGTTTTGCCTCTTGGGTGATATGTTGGTTTTGGTATGTCGCTCTGTTTCAGAGTTTGATGTGAGGTAAGTATCCTCGCGTTTATTAAGACGATTCTGATATGATCAGGAATCGATGTTATGGCTTCATGTTGTTGTGTAGCCTGGGTGTACGTGATACACCGGTGCTAATTTCAAGGACGAAATTCTTTTAGTGGGGGATATTGTGATGACCAGAGATTATGGATGTTAATTCCGGAGTGTTAATAACCCCTAAAGTTGTTTTACGTGGCGACTTGGAGTTTAATCGCGGTGTTGGGCCTTCTGGGCTCATTTATTTGGGTAGTTGGGATTGTTGGATCCCGAGGTTGAGATTGTATTCTCATTACGGTGAAAAATCTAAGAGTTGGGTTTTTAGTGTGACTCGGAATCTCGGGTGCTTTGTGTGGGCACCGGTAGGGGTTTTTGAGTTAGAGAGAGAATTTTTGAAAACAGATGATTTTTAATGAATCATGATGTATTTGTGGGGCTATTAGTATTTCGGGGTATTTTTGCTATAAATACCAGTTGAACCCGAGATTTTAATTATTGGAACCATTTTCCCCACCTTCCTTCTCTCTCTCCTCCCGCGCGATTTCCCGATCCCCTTTGACCCCCGCGCACAAACGCGCTTCGCTCGCCGCCGTCCGGCCGCCGTTCGGCGCGTCCGACCCGCCGCCGGCTTCGTCTCTTCCAGGCGCACCTCTCCATACCATCAATTTGAAGTTTGGTCGCGATTTGAGTTCGGATTTCTGCAGAAAGCGATAGGGTTCGAAACTGGATTCTGTCCGATTTTGGGGCTCGATTTTGGTACGTTTTTGGGGCTTTTCCTCCGGTGTTTTTGGGGCGTTTTGTGCTGCGTTTTGTGTCGAAAATTTTATGCTTTGTGGTTCAAAGAAATTGGTTGCCAATTGATTCGATTTGAGCGCTGGTTGCATGGGTTAGGGTTCGAATTTTTGGGGGTTTTGGCTAGGGGGCGGTGATTCTTGTTAGTGATCGATTAATTCATGTTTTAGATGATTTATGGTGCTTAGTTTGGGTTCGATTTGTGTTGTGAAGGTTCAAAAATTTGTGGGGAGTTATTGAGCAATTTTCGATAATGGTTAATTGTCGTGTGTTGACAATATTTTTTAGGGTTATGGGTATGCTTGAGCATGGGTTGCATGTTCGTAAATAATTGTGAATTATTTATCGTGTTAGCACATCATTCCTCGGGGCATGGAACTCGAGCAAGGTTTGGCTCGGACTTCGGAAATTTAAGGTACGTGCGACGTACGAGCATTACTTTATATAAGAGCATTTGTGAAATGCATAATGTATTCTAATTGCATTAGATGGTTGTGGGTATGGCTATATATATATGTGTTGATATGACTATGGAACGACCTAGTCTTGACATCGTTGCAACAAGTGTGTGTAATACTAGAGTAGTATAACCTTACATGAGATATGGGGTACTGGGTTTATATGACTATTGTAGGGCATTTGAGATGCCTGAGAATGATCGTGGAATCATGTATTCATTATAAGACATGTGAGATGTCTAAGTATAATGGAGAATTGGTAAAATAAGTGCT
Source organism: Haberlea rhodopensis (assembly GCA_907163345.1). Taxonomy (NCBI): domain Eukaryota; kingdom Viridiplantae; phylum Streptophyta; class Magnoliopsida; order Lamiales; family Gesneriaceae; genus Haberlea; species Haberlea rhodopensis. The sequence goes on along the minus strand of CAJQUN010000088.1, from coordinate 1,531,671 downwards.
AGGCATTTGAGCTATCTGTGATTGGTAGCAGAGTCGAAAAATCAGTATTAGATATCGAGATATCTATATTTGTATGTATAATGAATTTGGAATCATTAATTATTGATACTTGAGAATCAGGCATGCTATGAGTTAAATCAATGTGTTGATTTACTGATTTTTGAGATTTGATGAGTTTGATGATTGTGAGAACAGGGACAGTACACGGAATCCCGGATGAGGACGTTGCCATCCAGGGAGTATCATTTAAAATTCATTAGTATTTACTTTTGTTGTAAATTATGAATTCATTATTGTGATTATGGGATTTTGTGTATTGGTATGCTCACCCCGTTGGGGGCTGTCTCTGTTGGGGCAGGTGAACAGGTACATCGATGGCTGTGGAGCTGAGCTCGAGCTGTTGATTGGATGTACTCCCAGGATCGTGATACCAGGGCTTGATGGAGCACGGTATCGTATAGAGTACTTTTATACACCCGAAGGTTATATACATATTTATGATGCTCGCATGTGAGCACGGTTATGCTTGTATATGGGTTGTATATAAAGGCATGAGCCTTTCTCTCTTTCATTCTATGTTGCATGCAATTAAGAGTAGAATTGCTAATGATATGAGAGTCATGGGTGTATTATGTGGGTGTTGAAACCTTTTTATGTTGTCTTATGTGTGGTGTCTTCCCTGGCTGGGAATCTACTTAGCGTTGCTGTATTCTGTTGAGTATGTGTTTTTCCTGGCCGGGAACTACATATTGTGATGTGCTTTTATTTCGGGATGGCTCTATTTATGGGGAGACTCTGCCCAAATTTTTATAAAAGTCCACCATGTAAAAAGTGGTGTAATGGGGATGGAAATGGGCGGAATCTATGAGTCTAATTATGGGTAGAGATGATCTTAATGTTGAATATTAAAGAAATTTTGTAATTGTCATTCAATGGTAAATCATCTGTGTTTCCCGATTGATTTTATTGAAAGCATGTACATCACATAATGATTAATACACTAATCAAGGGTTAAGGGCTTGGGGTCCTTACACCTGTGCCACAACTCACAATCATAACCAACAGGTTATATTATGATTCCATAGATGTCATGACATATAATTGTTCCACTATGATCACATATCATAAATGCACATAGGCAAAATAGTTGTGTCACACAACACTAACTACTGTCATGCATAAATATGTGCTACCCATTCCTACCAGCATGTTCCAGGCCCTCAACAGCCCCAAAGAGCTAACCACTGCTCTGATACCACTAATGTAAGGACCCCCGTGCTCTTAACCCGTTATTAGTGTATTAATCCATGCCATTAGTGCATACAATCGTTCATGTAGGGAAAAACCACTTGTCGTTATAGCCAATCATGCTACATTTAAAATTCATTTACATTATTCCATATAATGTCTAGTTTCCCCTCAACCAAGTCTACATACATCATGCACCAATATAATACACTAACATGCTCTTAGTTCATTTAGCAATTCAATAAATAATTGCATGCTACTCATAAATGAAGAGAGAAAGGCCCTTGCCCTTTTATACATACCATATACACATAATAGTGCTCACATGCGAGCATCGAATAAGTCTATGTATATCAAATGTATAAAACGTCGTGCTCAATACCGTCTCTGGTACTCCGATCTCTGGATTCACTTCAAATCCAAAGCTTGAGCTCAACTCCAAGCCATCGATATACCTAATAACCTGCCCCAACAGAGACAGCGCCCACACGGGGTGAGCATACCAATATCCCAAATCCAACAATCATAATAATACAATTCATAATTTACAACAATGTAAATGCTATGAAATACAAAATATACTCCCTGGATGGTATCATCCTCATCCGGGATTCTCTGCACTGTCGTTGTTCTCAAAACAACTGAATTCATCAAATTCCCAAATGTTAGTTAATCATTACATTGATTAACGAATCCATATGCTATATACCGATATCATAACCATAATATCAATCATTAAACATTGATTACAATTATCCCATTTATCTCATTATGGTTCCATAGTTCTATCTCATTGCTCGCTCTACAATAGCGGCATTTCATTCTCACGCATGCTCAACACCAGTGGCGTCATAACTGATGTTCGCTCAAAGGTGACAACATCTCAATCCTTGCTCGCTCGAAAGCGGCACCATATAATTCCCAATGTATATATGTCCATTCATAATGATTACTATAAACCATGCAATTCAATATATATTTATTGCAATATCGCGTACCATGCACTCACAATTGCAATTATAATAAAAGGGCTATGCTCGTACGTCATACGTACCTTATGATTCCGTAGTTCAAGTCCAAACCTTGCCTTGGTCCCGTGACCAATGAATTATATGCTTATTATCTTCGAGAAATCCGGCTCCTAGGATGAGCCTCCATCGATTTTGCTCAACCAAAGGGAAAGGGAAAGGGTTTGGGGTGAGAGAATGGCGTGAGGGAGAGGAGAGGGAGGAGAGATTCCGTATAATGACGGAATACCGAGTCTATTTGGTATATATAGCTCCAAAGCTCCAAAATACCGACTCCTCCACAAATACATCATGATTCATTAATCTGTTTTCAATAATTATCTCTCCAACTCAAATTCCATCATCAGCCCCAGTACAAAGTACTCCAGACCCCAGATTCCACCAAAAACCAAATTCCAAGGTTATCACCACGATGAGAATGCAATATCATCCCTTGGATCCAACGACTCCAAAAGTCGGATTTAAAATCCCCGAGAGTCTCGAAACCGCAATCAATTCATAATTGCCACTTATAAAATCCATTAAGGATTATTACCACACCGGGATTAATACCATTAATCCCCGGGTATCACAATTGCATTCCCGCCACACGTGTCAACCGCGACCCTGAACAAATCCAAAACATGGCCATCCCTCGTTTACCCTGGGATTCAACGATCCTAACACATGGATGTTATCAAATTACCCAGAAATGAATTACCATAACCCCAAGGTACTACAATTACTCCTCGGAGGAAGTTAACCAAACCTCACGATCATTCTTCAGAATAAATCGTGCCATCGAGATTACAAATCTCAAGGTGATACAATCTATCACCGGAGATTCATTCATCCAAGCACGTTAACCCGACGCTCGACGAGGACCAAATAAATGTTGGCATTCGTATACACACTGGTATACATGCCTAAGTACCAACACAACATGCATACTCAATGCAATAGACTCAGGTATCTCCAATCATATCCAAAGTCTCATAACCAACTGTCAATTCCCAGCTATTCTCACCTCGCGGAGAAAAAACGATTGACACACCAACGACCAATGGTGTGATTCCAACATCAACACCACACAACCCGACTCATTGAATCTCCCAAAGATTCGGTATGTATATCAATACCGCCTTCCTCACAAGGAAAATGTCATGAACTCATGACCCTCCAACCTCGAACTGCCATTCGGAAAACCTGGATATATTTATACCAAAACATATCCCAGAACCAATAAATTACACAACTGGTCCAGTATAGTGCATCAATGCCACTATTACCAAAACGAAATCCGCATACACAATGTATACACATCTAACGATGTTCTGTACTAATATCATAGTACTCCACAAATCTCGAGCATCTCCCCCAGAGACGCCTCCTCGAACGTCTCGCCGGCAATATAAAGCCGTCACCTAGTCCAACACTAATAGTGCTTACCCTGGTTGATTCACAATCAACCCTCAACCAAAATTAACTGTCTCCATGACAGTACAATTCAAATCTCTTCAAGAGATAAAATCAATATAGTAGTATCACCACACTAACTATATCTCACAATTCAATTGTGTTCCCCCTTGCACGCCATATGCAAGATGCTCAACCAGAGACAAAAATGACTCGTCGACACTCACGTTGGTACTCCCAACAGAAATGAGCTGTCCCAGTACAAGTCCCTTAACATTTGACGTATAAACATCCCTGGGAGGCACTCCCTGCCTCAAACCTCATGCGACATAGTGACTACTAGAGTCCACTATTACCCTCATCGTATCATCATACGATTTACCAAACTCGGTTCCAGCGGGCAGTATAATGGCTACAACAAGCACACTATATCACTGCAACAATACCTGGCTAGCAAATCGCTGCCTCCATAGGCTTATACCAAACCTACCAACATGCCAAAGTTCCATCCCGGTATGCCATATCGTACAAACCATTAGAGTAGTGGGTCATCACCCAATATTTCTCTAAAATACCGAAGCATAATGGACATCCCGGTGTCCTTGCTCAACCACGATGCAATCCTAATCCATTAGGACTTATTCCACACCCTCAGGGTGGGTGTGACCATGTATACTCCACGTCACAACGACAAAAACAAGTAGTTTCCTCAATAACTACTCTTACAACCAATCACTTGGCCTTAGTCATCCCAACGAGTATACCCAAAGGTACCACTACTCGTAAAATATTTATTTCAAATACATGATGCGGTGCCCTCACCGGTACAATGCATCAAATAATTCATCGAGCAAACCTGCTCGGCGTAATGGTCTCGTCAACCGGTGACGTAGACATCACCTTGTGCTCACCATCGGCACTCAAACCATGTGACTAAATACATACGCCCAGACGTATTATTCATCAAAAAGACGCTACACGTCTACATAGAACATCCGTTATGGCTCGTCATCATGTGACGGTATATGTCAACATATGACATCCAAATGGCATCGTCAACTCGTGACGGTATATGTCGATACACGACATCCATAATCTCATCGTCAAACACATGACGGTATATAACAACACATGGTGTCCACAATATATTTTTATAGAGGTTATGTCATAAGTGCGAGACATATAGTGAGAATTCCCTAATGCTATAAGTGTATACACAAATTATCATAATTAATGCACTAATGACAATATTAAAAGTTGGCGTCTTACAATCTTATTCCATTGATAACTGGGATTATATTTTTACCTTAATCTGGCTTCTTCTTTTTTTGTCAATTTTACAAATATTAAATACTATGGCCATTGGGGATTTTTAATAAAATAATTTTAGTCAATTCTACCATTTATTTTAATTTACCGATCATTAGATTGGAATAAGCAAATGAGTAAGTATTTCATCCATTTCTTTTTCTTTATGTTGTCACCCATCAGTAACTTTATGTAAATTCTATTCCAAAACTGAATCAATTTCTAATGTTATCTAGAGAAAATTACAAGAAGGTATCGCTTTCCAAAATATCTTTCAACTAAATATCTCAAAAAAATCTTCTTTCAAATAATACATCTTTTAGAAAACTTATTTCAAATAAGTCCATTTTATCAAAACCTAATCTAATTAGTCCATTTTATCCAGTCCATTAATTATGACTAAAATATCATTGCTCTACACCTTCATCCTCAAACCTTTGCCCACTTTCCACCATTCGCGTTCTTTATCGTTGAATATCCTTGAGTTTTCGATCGACAACAACAATTATCGTTGATTTTTTCCTCGTTAATTCAGTTCGCGCTCAAATTTACAAATTAACGAGTGAAAAAAGATCGTGAAAAGATGGAGAGAACACCATTGAAAATCCAATTCTGAAGCTATAATATGCATACATGTGAACTTGTTAGGATCGGAGTAGTGTTTAATAGGGGGTTGATTACTATCTTCATTCTCCAATACTCATTAAAAATAATTTTACTCAATTCTGCCATTTATTTTAATTTACCGATCGTTAGATTGGAAAAAGCAAATGAGTAAGTATTTCATCCATTTCTTTTTCTTTAAGTTGTCGCCCATCATAGTAACTTTATGTAAATTCTATTCCAAAACTGAATCAATTTCTAATGTTATCTAGAGAAAATTACAAGAAGGTATCGCTTTCCAAAACATCTTTCAACTAAATATCCCAAAAAAATCTTCTTTCAAATAATACATCTTTTAGAAAACTTATTTCAAATAAGTCCATTTTATCAAAACCTAATCTAATTAGTCCATTTTATCAAACCCTAATCTAATTAGTCCATTAATTATGACTTAAATACCATTGCTCTACACCTTCATCCTCAAACCTTTGCCCACTTTCCATCATTCGCGTTCTTTATCGTTGAATATCCTTGAGTTTTCGATCGACAACAACAATTATCGTTGATTTTTTCCTCGTTAATTCAGCTCGCGCTCAAATTTACAAATTAACGAGTGAAAAAAGATCATTAAAAGATGGAGAGAACACCATTGAAAATCCAATTCTGAAGCTATAATATGCATACATGTGAACTTGTTAGGATCGGAGTAGTGTTTAAAAGGGGGGTTAAAAACTGATGTTCGCTCAAAGGCGACAACATCTCAATCATTGCTCGCTCGAAAGTGGCACCATATAATTCCCAATGTATATATGTCCATTCATAATGATTACTATAAACCATGCAATTCAATATATATTTATTGCAATATCGCGTACCATGCACTCACAATTGCAATTATAATAAAAGGGCTATGCTCGTACGTCATACGTACCTTATGATTCCGTAGTTCAAGTCCGAACCTTGCCTTGGTCCCGTGACCGATGAATTATATGCTTATTATCTTCGAGAAATCCGGCTCCTAGGATGAGCCTCCATCGATTTTGCTCAACCAAAGGGAAAGGGAAAGGGTTTGGGGTGAGAGAATGGCATGAGGGAGAGGAGAGGGAGGAGAGATTCCGAATAATGACGGAATACCGAGTCTATTTGGTATATATAGCTCCAAAGCTCCAAAATACCGACTCCTCCACAAATACATCATGATTCATTAATCTGTTTTCAATAATTATCTCTCCAACTCAAATTCCATCATCAGCCCCAGTACAAAGTACTCCAGACCCCAGATTCCACCAAAAACCAAATTCCAAGGTTATCACCACGATGAGAATGCAATCTCATCCCTTGGATCCAACGACTCCAAAAGTCGGATTTAAAATCCCCGAGAGTCTCGAAACCGCAATCAATTCATAATTGCCACTTATAAAATCCATTAAGGATTATTACCACACCGGGATTAACACCATTAATCCCCGGGTATCACAATTGCATTCCCGCCACACGTGTCAACCGCGACCCTGAACAAATCCAAAACATGGCCATCCCTCGTTTACCCTGGGATTCAACGATCCTAACACATGGATGTTATCAAATTACCCAGAAATGAATTACCATAACCCCAAGGTACTACAATTACTCCTCGGAGGAAGTTAACCAAACCTCACGATCATTCTTCAGAATAAATCGTGCCATCGAGATTACAAATCTCAAGGTGATACAATCTATCACCGGAGATTCATTCATCCAAGCACGTTAACCCGACGCTCGACGAGGACCAAATAAATGTTGGCATTCGTATACACACTGGTATACATGCCTAAGTACCAACACAACATGCATACTCAATGCAATAGACTCAGGTATCTCCAATCATATCCAAAGTCTCATAACCAACTGTCAATTCCCATCTATTCTCACCTCGCGGAGAAAAAACGATTGACAGACCAACGACCAATGGTGTGAATCCAACATCAACACCACACAACCCGACTCATTGAATCTCCCAAAGATTCCCAATCGGTATGTATATCAATACCGCCTTCCTCACAAGGAAAATGTCATGAACTCATGACCCTCCAACCTCGAACTGCCATTCGGAAAACCTGGATATATTTATACCAAAACATATCCCAAAACCAATAAATTACACAACTGGTCCAGTATAGTGCATCAATGCCACTATTACCAAAACGAAATCCGCATACACAATGTATACACATCTAACGATGTTCTGTACTAATATCATAGTACTCCACAAATCTCGAGCATCTCCCCCAGAGACGCCTCCTCGAACGTCTCGCCGGCAATATAAAGCCGTCACCTAGTCCAACACTAATAGTGCTTACCCTGGTTGATTCACAATCAACCCTCAACCAAAATTAACTGTCTCCATGACAGTACAATTCAAATCTCTTCAAGAGATAAAATCAATATAGTAGTATCACCACACTAACTATATCTCACAATTCAATTGTGTTCCCCCTTGCACGCCATATGCAAGATGCTCAACCAGAGACAAAAATGACTCGTCGACACTCACGTTGGTACTCCCAACAGAAATGAGCTGTCCCAGTACAAGTCCCTTAACATTTGACGTATAAACATCCCTGGGAAGCACTCCCTGCCTCAAACCTCATGCGACATAGTGACTACTAGAGTCCACTATTACCCTCATCGTATCATCATACGATTTACCAAACTCGGTTCCAGCGGGCAGTATAATGGCTACAACAAGCACACTATTCACTGCAACAATACCTGGCTAGCAAATCGCTGCCTCCATAGGCTTATACCAAACCTACCAACATGCCAAAGTTCCATCCCGGTATGCCATATCGTACAAACCATTAGAGTAGTGGGTCATCACCCAATATTTCTCTAAAATACCGAAGCATAATGGACATCCCGGTGTCCTTGCTCAACCACGATGCAATCCTAATCCATTAGGACTTATTCCACACCCTCAGGGTGGGTGTGACCATGTATACTCCACGTCACAACGACAAAAACAAGTAGTTTCCTCAATAACTACTCTTACCACCAATCACTTGGCCTTAGTCATCCCAACGAGTATACCCAAAGGTACCACTACTCGTAAAATATTTATTTCAAATACATGATGCGGTACCCTCACCGGTACAATGCATCAAATAATTCATCGAGCAAACCTGCTCGGCGTAATGGTCTCGTCAACCGGTGACGTAGACATCACCTTGTGCTCACCATCAGCACTCAAACCATGTGACTAAATACATACGCCCAGACGTATTATTCATCAAAAAGACGCTACACGTCTACATAGAACATCCGTTATGACTTCGTCATCATGTGACGGTATATGTCAACATATGACATCCAAATGGCATCGTCAACTCGTGACGGTATATGTCGATACACGACATCCATAATATCATCGTCAAACACATGACGGTATATAACAACACATGGTATCCACAATATATTTTTATAGAGGTTATGTCATAAGTGCGAGACATATAGTGAGAATTCCTAATGCTATAAGTGTATACACAAATTAGCATAATTAATGCACTAATGACAATATTAGAAGTTGGCGTCTTACAATCTTATTCCATTGATAACTGGGATTATATTTTTACCTTAATCTGGCTTCTTTTTTTTTGTCAATTTTACAAATATTAAATACTATGGCCATTGGGATTTTTAATAAAATAATCGGAAAAAAAATATTAATAAAATAATCGATGTGTATAAAAATGATTAAAATGACTCAAGTCGCCATTTAAAATGGCGCCTTCATTTGAAAGCACCATCTCAAATGACATCTTCATTATTTAAAATAAAATAAAAAATTGAAGGTGTCATATAAGAGATGCCTTAATAAAATATTATTTTTTTTACTGAAGACGCCTTATGAAATGGAGCCTTCATTAATGAATTTTGAAATAAATAAACTAAAACATCTGTCAAATCTTGCCAATTAATGTTTTATTTCCTTGAATCGATCAAAGAAATCTGAACTTAATCAATAAATATGAGAAAAAATCAATCAGTCATCCCCGCATTTCATGCTCTTTTTTGTCCTTGTTGTTAAATAAATATAATATATGTAAAACCTTAATGCCTATCCTAATAAAAACAACTCCTTTTTACTGTTTTACAAGGCCATTGCATGTGAAAAGGACAGAAACAGAAGACATGGACATTCAAAGACCCATCAAAAGAATAAATTAACATAATCAGATTCATCTCATCTAAATAGAAGCTTAAGGTAAAGGCAAACCTCTAGGAAGAACATGTAAATCTGCTAAATCAACACTCGTCAGATCAAATGCAACACACGTTTTGTCCATGTGTGGGGACGAGGCTTTATGTTTATAGTAATTTGTAAAATCATTATTTGGATGGAGAAGACTAGAACACATAGATGTGCATTTTAAGTTCAGACAACATTTTTAAATAGAAAGGATTTCACTGTCTGGATATAGTTTACTCGTTTTTCTCGCACCGGACAGAAATACATTTTATTGATTTCTATTAGTTATATATGTTTTTTTTCTTCTTCAAACTTTGAGTTATATCTTTTTTGAATTATTTATTCGAAGGGATGCTAAAGTGCTTGGTATGATGTTTGATCATTCACATTTCCATGTGAATAGTTGTAATATTCCAACAATCTTTCAAAGAAAAAAAAAATCAATTGCTTGAGAAGCTAATACGTATAGTTTTCAATAACCTGGTGATTGATTGATTGGGAAGGTCTCTTCAATAATTTCCCATGATTAGGAGAGAGGATTAATAATTTCCCATGAAGGCATCTTCAGTAAAAAAAAAATATTTTTTTGAATGCGTCATCTTATATGTCGCCTTCAATTTATTTATTTTTAAATAATAAAGATGTCATTTGAGATGGCGCCTTCAAATGAAGGCGCTATCTAAATGGCGATTCGGGTCATTTTAATGACTTTCCTACACATCGATTATTTTGTTAAATTTAATTTTTTTCCGATTATTTTATTAAAAAACACATGGCCATTAGTATATCCATTTGATATATCAAAGGATCAACGATGATATTTTGAGTGAAAGAAGATTAACACTTGTGCGTGATCCAACTTGATTCTTTATTTGGTTAATGTAATCTAACACAATCCACTGAGATTAAATGCTTATAATTGTTGTTGTATAAATTCATTTATCATTTCTATGAAAAATAATTCATATAAAAAATAAGATTCTCAACGGAATGCTATTAAAATATTTAAGAAATATATTATTTCTATTCTCAATCAAATTTAGTGGGATTTAGAATATGGCAGTTTCAAAAATAATATTGGTCAAGCATCTGTTTTCATTTGCGATCTTTTTTAAAGATTTTTTTGTTAATGACCTTCAAACACATAAAAAATAAAGGGCAAACAAAAATCAAAAATTAAAAAAGATATTTTTAAATCATGATTAAATAAATATCATTTATTTAAATAATTGCGACTTGATCCCGTCACTGACAATGAAATTCTCCTCACGCTAGCATTGTATTAGTTTCTTGATGACATGAATGAATGAATGATTCACCGTGGGTCATACTCCAATATTACTATATTTTAACACATAAAAAAATATATTTATATTAAATTTAATGAGAAATAACTAATATTTTCACAATTAACCATTATAAATTCAATATATTTGGTTATTACTAAAATAGTTTTAATTTTTTGACAATATTCACAATAATTGTTTAGGGATAGAATTATATATTAGTTAATTATTATTGTTTTTGGCGAGGTGTGATCTATGATGAATTGATATTCCTGAAAATCACTTGGTGTGGCGTCAGATACTTTTAGGACATCGACATCTCTCGAACATCTATCGAACACGTGTTAGGACACGCCAAGTGGCGTGTCCTTAATTTAAAAATAAAAATTAATTTGGACATCTGTGTCGGACACTTCCGAAGGGCGTGTCCAACAAGAAAATGATATTTTTTGGGATAATTATACAATTTAAAAAGCTTTTAACTAAAATAAAATTTGAACGTGTTTGTTAAACTTTATGATAATTTAAGTAACATACATTTGGTGCTGATATCTTTGATACTATAATGATTTAGTGACATTTATTTATTTATGCGCTTATTGAATTTGGTAAGAATATATTTGGTGGTATATTTTATCTACACGTGATTGCTAAAGTTTATGTTAATTGAAGTAATATGCATCTGATGTTAGTATGTGTGATATTATGATGATTCCAGTGTCGTGCATTTATTTATACGCTTCTTGAATTTGGTAAAAATATTTTTGTTGTTTTTACATGGTTTTAGAATTTAAAAAATGTGAATTGAATATTTTGTCATATAGTATATGTATAATATCTATAAAAATATACACGAGTGCCCCAAATGTGTCGTATCCTGTAAATTTTAAAACCCGAGTTGTCGTGTCCGTGTCAAGTCGTGTCTGTGTCGCCATATCAATATCACTACATCATAGGGTGTGATTAATAATCAAGTGAAGAAAATATGACTATGTTTACTTGCTTTAGACATAACAAACTAGAATTTAATCATTGGTTCTATTTTGAGAATACCACCGAGACCAATTGCTTTCCCGGTTGGTTCTCACCCTTTAGCTCAAAAATAGGATGCCTCGTGTTCGAGATTTTGTTGGCACATAAAAATCCCCTCCCCCTACTTAAAAACAAAAAAAAACAAAAACAAAAAATATTTACCATCATTGAATGACATCTCAGTAACCCTACTTCTCCAATCAAAATTACTATTGAGTTTCGTTGAATTGTTTGTTGCGAAATGTGAGTGTATTAAACAAATTACTACTTTCCATGAATAATTAATTAAAAATGGCCACTAATTGCTAATGAGTTTGGCCTAAATCTTCTCATATGCTTTAAAACTAAGGGCAGGCGTGGATTGGGACTAGCTTTATGAGCCATCATCAGCCAACCACCTAGTCGTACGGACGAGTAAAATTTTGATTTAATTCAACTGAATTGATTAGGGATTTTTGTTATGTCAATTTGGAAACTCAATTTTAATTTTTAAAAATAGAGGCTAAATCGGTTAATTTTCTTGTTTTAGTTTCAAAAATATCTGTTAATCAGTATTTTTTAAACTAAAACAAAAAAATTAACTGATTTAGCCAATATTTTTAACTGATGTTTTTATTTTAAAAAACGTCCTTAGTTTTTTTTTTTTAGAAAAAATATTGTTAAATTCACGTTCGGTCATAAAAAAAAGTTTGGTTTGATCAGTAACCAAACCGACCGAATGCTCACCCTTACCCAGCTAGTCTTCATTCAAGGTCGAATCTAGTATTGAGATTAGGAAGACATAATTGTAGGATTTTTAAATGTATAGGCAAAATATTACATATATCATGCTTAATGTATCCATTCAAAAAACAATGTTCAATGTCTCAAAAAATTATTATTTTTTGCACGTCATAATATTTTTATTGCTAACTGTACACTGAGAATTTAATATATTTATAAGTTCCAAAAAAATATAATATGTTTTTAATAAAATAATAATAATTTGTTCTCGAGTTATGCTCGGACATGTGCATCCAGCACAGTGAACCGTGTCTATGCATTAATCTATATCAAATTTAGTTATTAGTTTTTGACATTTAATAATGGAGTTAATATCAAAATTATATTTCAGAATATAGAATTGACTTTAAATAATATACTATTATTAAATAATAACAATTCTGGTCCAAACCGTTTTGCTCCATCCTGTTTACAATGTCAAAAATTATTTGAAGTCATAAATTTTAGAATGTTTCGGTTTTGACGTTAATTCACTATAAAAAATAATAGAAAAGGCACCATAAGGAAAAAAGTAAACTAATAAAAAAATCTCTAAACCCAAAATTTATTTAACTTTACTACAATTATCCATTATTCTATATTCTAACTTCCCAATAATACTTTCATCTTTATCATAACTCTCTACCCCGCAATACTCTTACAAAGTTAAAAATGATTGATTGTTTTATACCCCTAAAGTTTTAAATACTTTTCAAAAGTTATCCAAAGTTTTACCATTTTTTTCTTATAACCCCTTCCTTCGCGATCCGTCTTTGAAATTGGTATCTGGGCCTAGGTTTATTCTAGAAATACTAAAATAATATATTGAATATTAATATTTGTTAGGATCGGTCCGGAGTGTTTAGAGGGGGGGTGAATGAACACTCCTTCTAAAATTTAATCCCGTGAGATTTCTTTCGTATTAGTGAAAGAAATCTGTTTCTTAATCAACTCTTTTATAGAACAGACCACTGAATGTATAAGTGCGGAACGGTCTGATCTTATAAGAGCGGCTCGATGGCTTGAATGAAAGAACAAGTGCAGAAAGATAAGAGCACAGAAAATGTTTGACTTTGATTTATACAATCCTGTTGTACAAACCCGATTCAGGCTGGATTTACCCCACTACCAGTCTGAAACTCCTAGTCACCCGATCTGTTCAGACACTCTCTGTCTGACAGTTACAATTTGTTTCTCACTTCTGTTTTTCAATACAGACTACACAAGATGCGCACAGTGATCCTAAATGATCAAATATTACAAAGTAATCGTGCTTAAGAATAATTTCAGCTTGAGAGCTTCTGAGCTTGTAAGCTTGTGCTGATTTGCTTTCTTGTGCGTTTTTCGATTGATCAGTCTCTTGTGTCCTTGTATGTCTGTGTGTGTCGTTCTTTCTGTATTGTTGTTGCATCCTTTTATAGTTGCATGTACCAACGACATTATTTCCCTTAATGTGCAACTCTTGACTCTGCTTATTCTCTGAGTAAGCTACAGTCTTCTTCTTCAGGATACTTGCCGTTCTGGTTCATGCTTTCGGCGACTGTCAGGTAAGCTCTTCTTTGTCTTCTTACCTTTTATGACAATCTTCAGTCTTTGGTCCTTTGTAGCATTAATTACGACATTAAATGCTACAATAAATAGCCGTTAATGATTCTGACTGAAGAGCCAAACTTTATACATCCTTGACTGCTCTGATCTGATAAAGATTGAGATCGATCTGAAACTTCGATCTAGTCAGTCTGATATCCATCGATCCGGTCTGATATGTGATATGTCTTATCAGCTTGTTCTGTTTTGAGCTATCGATCTGGTCAGTCTGATTACCCTCGATCCGGTCTGATATGCTTTGTCATCTTATCAGCTTGATCTATTTTGGGCGATCGATCTGGTCAGTCTGATTTCTCTCGATCCGGTCTGATATGTTTTGTCATCTTTAAAATCTCATCGATAAGGTTCGGAACTAACAAATTCCCCCTTTTTGATGATGACAAAACCTAGCTTCCAAGTCTTTTTAACCAGTCTGATAAGAACTCTGAAGCGTATACTTTCGGATCGATTACTTCTTCTTGTTCAAAATAAATGAACATAATTAAGTTGGATCGATTAAGTCTTTTATTATTAAGCCTTTTAGTTTAGTTCAAAATAAATGAACAAGGACTTAACAATTGCATACAGACAGTCTGAATATATAAACAATCTATTTTCTTGAAGACTGAGACTGATGCGGCTTGAAGTCTTTTTTCTTTTCCCCCTTTTTGTCAGCAGCAATCTCTTGGAGAAAATCTACAATTTGTGCTAGCTGAGCGCTGATAGCGTCAAGACGAGTATCTTGAGCGCGAAGGGAGTTGGCGACGGATGCTCTGACTTCAGTGGCCAGCTCGATCTGCTCTTTTCTCAGGCTGTTCTTATAAGTGGCTTGCTGAGAGAACAAATCGTTCAGTCCTCGTTGAAGGCTGCCGATATTGGCTGTCATCTTCTCTTTGAATGAATCAAAGTCCAAAGTTGTAAGCCTCTGACCTTGATGAACTTCTAGAACACGTTGAGAGAGTGACATGCAGTTGTCAGATAGGTGCTGAAGAGTCCTTGCCAGAAATGGAGGTGCATCAGATTGTCGGCTGGGAGAGTGATCTGATGACGACAAAGCATGATCATCTTCTTCAGCAATCGGCACAAGTGAAGATACAGCAGCTTGGTGACTTTCGGACCGGATCAAGGTGACCAGATCCGAAGAAAAGTCTTGTAGGAAAGCCATATCTTCATCGGATTGGACTGGAGGAGTGCTGGGTCTGGAAGGCTCCTCAAGTTGTAGAGCTGCAACAACAGTGGATACCACCAGATCCGGATCGACGAACTCTGGTGCGCCAACTGTTGCAAGTTCTGCGGTTGGACTGATGTGAACGTGGGAGTCTGACGATCCCAATGGAATAGATGTTGTTGGAGAATCCAACAAAACATTCAGTGTTTCATCTTCTGTAGCAGACGGAGCATTAGGCAATGGCTGCTCCGCTGTCTGATCTGTTACTATGTCTGCAGTCTGATCTGCTTCGCGATCTGCAGTCTGTTCTGCTGCACGATCTGCAATCTGTTCTGCTGCTCTAGAGGGAAGAACCTCAATGAAAGGTTCGGCCAGAGTCTTGCTGGCAGAGGGATGATCCGGGCTGGTTGTTGGAGTGGATACGCTGATTTTCTGTCGTTGAAATCGGACAGCTAACTGGAGAGCATGAATATCCATCTCTAATTGAGCAATAACAGCCGCATCATCTCTGGCAGTTTGAACATTCGGATCGAAGTTCGCTTTCTTAGCAGTTAAGAGCAGAGTCGCCAGTATGAATCTTTGATTGGCCTTAAATAGCTCTTTACGCTGCACAGCAATCCGAACATCATTGGTCTCTGTCCCCTTCAGAACTTCTTCTTCCATTTTCTGAAGGCGTTTGAGTTTGCCGAAGAACATCTCAATGTGGTTGATCGTTCTGTATTCGACGTACTCATAAAAAATCACAATGAGCTCCTTCACTTTCTCTTCAACTTCCTCCATAGCAATATCAATTGCTGTCTGTGCTGCAGATTTGGGCTTAGAGGAAAGTGGTTCGGAGAGAATGGTTTTGCCTTTGCCGGTGGAGGGAGGGGACTTGATCCCGGATTGGGTATAGTCTCCCAACTCAGTGATAACAATCCCTTTCACCACGGGAATGGCAGAGGGGACTCGGATGGTTACCTTTGGTGCAGTGGTTGAAGTGGTTGAGATTTGGGTTGTAGGTTGGGGTGCAGGGGTGGCTTTTGTTGGAGGCAATATGGGTAAGGCTTTTGGTTTGGTAATCTGGGTTCTTGGCTTCTTGGGAAGAGGCTTGGCTGGTGGCGAGGGAGCAGACTGAGTTTCTTCAGAGTCAGTCTGGATGGTTAACTTTTGCTTGACTCGTGGTTTGCGAGCAGCAACCTGGGCTTCGCCCTCCTCAATCTTGACAGCCACCAGATCGGTGGGAGTAGGTGGAGCACTCTTGGACTTCAGCAGTGCTAGTCCTTTGGAGTTGAGAATCTTGAAGGGACTCAGAGCAGACTGCTTGCCTAGCTCAATGTCCAAAGATTCTAGGAGCTTGCTGAGAGGAACAGCAAAGCAGACGGCCTGTTTGGAGGCGATCACTGTTTCCATCAGAACTCCAAAAAGAATCACGGACCAGTTCATCTTCTGTCCGGAAACAATAGCAGCCATGGCCCTGAACTTCTCGGCAGTGACGGCGTCAAAACTCCCAGCTTTGCCCAATAATGGCTTGCCCACAATTTCGCATAGCACCTGGAAATGAAATAGCATTTCCTTCTTTTTGAATGAGGGCTGCAGGCGATGGCCAAAAATAGAGATCTTTTCCTGAAGAGCTATGAGAGAGGCTTGAGGAATCTGCCCAAACTCAGTCAGTCCGGAGTTGGATAGACCAAAGGTCTTGGCCAGCGTCATCGGCGAGATTTCAAAAGTTTTGCCCTTGACAGATGTGGATATGAATGACTTCTGGGATACGGCATTGGCAAACAGTTCACGAATCTCCGACTCGTAAACCACTGTGCCACACTCCAAAAAGTTTCTCAATCCAGACGATTTCAAAGCTCGGAAAATGGAAACCATCTCTGAATCTTCAGTCCTGTAAATGTCATTGAACTCAACGGAGAGAGAGTTGTGAGTGATGGTAGCCATTGGAATAAAATGGAAAAAGTATACGAAAAGTTTTGAGGGAAGATGAGAAAGTTAGAGACCAGACAGGCGGTAAATGGTAAAAAGTGAATGAAAATGAAGTGTTCAGCCCGCTAAATAAGAGAGAGAAGACACGTGTCTTTATCTCGAAGACTGATAAATAAATAATTCAAAATAAACGGACAGGATAAAAGAAAGATAAGGCGGTTAAAATGCAATCAGTCCGGGCTATTTTTTTTTAAATAAATACAAAATAAAAGATTTATTGTCCAGACAGATCATATGATAACATCAGATTGACATAGATCGGTCTGAATGTTCGGACCGGTCTGTGTCTTTCTAAACATTGTATTATCGATCTGCGCCAACAAAATTCTTTAAGCGCGAGAAGAAGAGAACATCTAAAGTATCAAGATAAGTCAATTAATCCAAGAATTTGACGGAAATAATTAAACTTAGCCTCAGGGAGTGGTTTGGTGAAGATGTCTGCTGCTTGCTGCTCTGTTGAGATGTGCTCGATCCGAATCTCCTTTTTGCCAACATGATCTCGAATAAAATGATGTCTTATATCAATATGCTTTGTTCGAGAGTGCAGAACTGGATTATATGTTATAGCGATTGCACTTGTGTTGTCGCAAAATATCGGAGGGTCAACAGCTTGGATCCCATAGTCTTTGAGCTGGTGTTGAATCCAGAGCATTTGAGCGCAACAGCTTCCAGCGGCAAGATATTCTGCTTCAGCTGTAGATGTGGCAATTGATGTTTGCTTCTTACTGAACCAAGAGATCAATCTTTCACCGAGAAATTGACATGTTCCACTGGTGCTTTTACGATCAATCTTACAGCCAGCGTAGTCTGCGTCTGAATATCCAATCAAGCTGAAGTTAGAATCTTTGGAGTACCAAAGACCAACGTTCTGAGATCCTTTCAAGTATTTCAGAATACGCTTAGCAGCAATAAAATGTGATTGCTTTGGTTCTGACTGAAATCTGGCGCACATACAGACTGAGAACATAATATCAGGCCGGCTCGCTGTAAGATATAAGAGCGATCCGATTAGTCCTCTATACATAGATACTTCGACTGTCGTTCCCCCTTCGTCTTTGTCTAACTTGATTGTAGGACTCATTGGAGTGGATGCAGTTGAGCATGTTTCCATTCCGAATCTCTTAAGCAGCTCTTTGGTATACTTGGTTTGGTTGATGAAAATTCCATTGCTGAGCTGTTTGACTTGGAGACCCAAAAAGAATGAGAGTTCTCCCATCATGCTCATCTCAAACTGTCCCTGCATCAACTTGGAAAATTTCTCGCATAATTTGGGGTTAGTTGACCCAAAGATTATATCATCAACATAAATCTGAACCAACAGGGTATGTTCCCCCTTAATAAATTTAAAGAGAGTTTTATCTACTGAGCCGATCTGAAAGTCATGGTTCAGCAGAAATTGAGATAGAGTGTCATACCAGGCCCTTGGTGCTTGTTTCAGACCATATACTGCTTTATTCAGTAGATATACATGATTAGGGAATGAGTGGTTCTGAAATCCAGGAGGTTGCTCAATTTAAACTTCCTCCTGAAGCTTACCATTAAGAAAGGCGCTCTTGACGTCCATCTGATATACCTTGAAGTCTTTAAAGGCAGCATATGCAAGAAAGATTCTGATTGCTTCATGTCTGGCGACTGGTGCAAAGGATTCATCGAAGTCAATTCCTTCTTCTTGTCGGAATCCTTGTGCCACCAGTCTGGCCTTGTTTCTAACCACAGTTCCATCTGAGTCCAGCTTGTTTCTGAAAACCCATCTGGTTCCAATAACAGGCAGATCGGTTGGTCTGGGGGTTAGACTCCAAACTTGATTTTGTTCGAATTGATTAAGCTCTTCTTGCATTGCCTTAATCCAGTTGAAATCAGTCAGAGCTTCATCGATCTTCTTAGGTTCCAGAGTTGAGATGAAGGCAGCATGAGTGAACTCATCCATCATCTGTCCTCTGGTTCTAATCGTGCAGAGGGACTTCCAATCACTAGATTAGGTGGATGCCTCTTAGTCCATCGATAGCTTGACTCTGGATTGTATGGTCCAGCCGGATGAGTAGTAGTAGTGGTATGATCAGCATTTTCTTTGATATGAGAGTTTGGATCATCCGGATCGGCTCGATCTGAAGAAGCTTCATTGCCTTGATCCGATCTTGCTGGTACTTCAGGTTCTGGTGGGTTGTCTCTTGACCTGTTAACTATAATCTCATCATCACTGTTAGCTTCGAGATGGATGTTTTCCATCTGATTTTGAATTGATTCTTTGTTACCCTCAACACACAAAGATTCATCAAAAACTACATGAACTGATTCTTCTACAGTTAAGGTTCGATTATTAAAAACTCGATAAGCTTTGCTAGTTGATGAATATCCTAAGAATATTCAATTATCTGACTTAGCTTCAAATGCTGTAAGATGATTCTTACCATTGTTGTGAACGAAGCATTTACAGCCAAATACATGAAGGTGAGAAATAGACGGTCTGTTACCAGTCCATATTTCATATGTAGTGAGATTCAGCTTCTTGTTAATCATAGACCGATTTTGAGTGTACAGTATTTACAGCTTCTGCCCAGAACTTTTGTGAGATTCCAGAATCAGCAAGCATTGTTCTTGCTGCTTCTTTGAGCGTTCTGTTTCTTCGTTCTGCAACTCCATTCTGTTGAGGAGTTTGAGCGGCTGAGAACTCATGCTTAATTCCATGATCTTCTAGAAAGGATTCAAGATTCTGATTTGAAAACTCAGTGCCTTTGTCACTTCGAATCCTGTCTATGCTGGATGATTTCTCGTTCTGAGTGCGTTTCAGCAGCTTGATCAACTTCGGACCGGTCTGATCTTTACTGCTCAAAAATATAGTCCATGTAAAGCGTGAGTAATCATCAATAACAACAAGAGTATACCGCATTCCCCCTAAACTTGTTATTGGTATAGGACCAAACAAGTCCATATGCAATAGTTCTAAACAACGGGAGGAGGATTTGGCATTCTTGTTTTTGAAGGATGATCTTATCTGTTTGCCCATTTGGCAAGCTTCGCAGATCTTATCCTTAGCAAAGTCGATCTTGGGCAGACCGATAACTAAATCATGTTTACATAGGCTAGAAATAGTCTTAAAATTGATATGATTCAATTGTTTATGCCATAGCCAGTGTTTATTATCATTGTTAGCGATGAAGCAAGTAGGATTATCAGGTTGAGCATGATTCCAGTTAATCTTATATGTATTTCCATTCCTGATTCCTACAAGCATGGTTATACCGTCTGATGACTTAACAGTGCAAGTGTGTTTGTGAAATTCTACAGCATAACCATTATCACAAAGTTGACTTATACTAATCAGATTATAGCACAGATTTTCAACTAACAACACATCATTGATAATAATGTTACCATGGACAATCTTACCCTTGCCCACGGTCTTACCCTTCGAATTATCTCCGAAAATGATCTTGGGTCCAGTACATTCTGTGACTTCAGACAGCAGCTCGATGATTCCAGTCATGTGACGAGAACACCCGCTGTCCAAGTACCAGTCTGATGCAAGTTTCTTCGGTACCTGTCATCAAACATATTTATTGTTGGTACCCAGTCCTATTTGCGTCCAGAACGGATTAGCCCTTTGGGAACCCACACCTGTATCAGCTTTAGTGGCTTGTGTGTGTGTGGTGTGCTGTGAGCTGGTCTGTTTCGATGTTGTGTGTGATAATGTATGCGATATGGAACCCTTTGATTCTCATGAGGTAGTCTATATCTTCGTTGAACTGGTTTTGAATTATAGTAATTGTATTGTCTTCCTTGCCTTCGATCTTGCACCCTTAGATTTGGTCTGAAAGACGTAAAGCTTGCTGGTGCCTTTTCTTTGGCTTGGTTGACATATCCAATTCCTTTTCTCAAACCTTGATTCACGAAAGAGACTCCCGTTTGAATCGTAGGTGCTTCAGTTTCATATACTGTGCTGGATTTAACAAATGTCATTTGTTTGATTTTGTTCTTTACCAGCAACAGTTCAGATTCATCTTTGGTGGATTCTTTGGTGTCAAAGTCTATGCCGGTGAAATCACCAACGTTTCTTTGCACCTCTTGTAATTCTTCCAAAGATGTTCTGGATTTTGTCCATGTCTTGAATATATGAGAAAGCTTAGCATTTTGTGTGCTAATTCTCTTATTTTCTTCATGGAGCTGATCATAGGAGATTTTCAGCTTATTCAGCTCGATCTGGAGATTGTTGCACTCACCCTGCTCAGAGCAGCTTGGTTTGTTGTGCTCATCCATTTGATCACTGACTTTAGCTTTATTCTTCTCAAATGATTCAGCTAAGATCCTATAATCATTGGCCATGTCTTGCAGTGCGGACATGAGCTCTTCACGTGTAAATTCATTTGAGTCAAAGTCAAATACCTCGTCTGTCTGACTCATCTCTTCATCTGCCATTAGACATTGAATATCTTCTTCGCTTTCGCTGGAAGAATATTCGGAGCTGTCTGAATCGGAGTCAGTCTGAGCCCACTTGCTGTTTCCTTCTTCAGCTACTAGGACCTTTTGGGACTTTCCATGATTTTTGCGGTCTTTGTAGTGCTTCTTTTTCCTGTCATCGCGATGCTTCTCCTTCCGTTCTTCTTTCTTCGGTCTGGTGCAATCTGCAATGAAATGTCCGGTCTTACCACAATTGTAGCAAGCCTGATCATTAACAGCATCGTCTTTTCTTGGCTTATAATGATGAGAGGGTTTAAAGTTCCTCTTATTTTTAGACATGAATTTACCAAATTTCTTAATAAATAATGACATAGCATCATTAATTATCTGTTCAATAGATCGATCTGATGTGGAGGCGATCTGGTCTGGAATAGTTGCCAATGCTTTGTTTGGTTGAGAGATGAATGGCTCTGCTTCACCTCTGCTTATCAGTTCGAACTCATATGCTTTAAGATCTGCGAACAGATCATGAAGTTCAACCTTGTTCAGATCTTTGGACTCCCTCATTGCAATGGTCTTAACATCCCATTCTTTAGGCAGGGCTCTCATAACTTTTAGAGCGATCTCTCTGTTTGAGTATTCTTTGCCCAGACCATTCAGTTCATTAATGATGCCAGTGACTCTTTCATCAAACTCGTTTAGAGTTTCTCCACTCTTCATCTTTATGCCCTCAAATCTTTGAAGAGCAACAGTCAGCTTGTTTTCTTTGGTCTGGTCGTTGCCTTCACATAGCTGTGCTATCTTCTCCCAAATTTCTTTGGCAGTAGAGCACATTTTGATTTTGCTGAACATGTTCTTGTCCAATGTCTTGAACAAGATGTCTTTGGCAACGTTGTCGAGATTTGCTTTCTTTCTTTCCTCATTCGTCCAGAGGGATCTGTCCTTCTCTACCATTTGTGGTTCACCACCAGTAATGGCGACTGCTGTATTGACTTTCAGAATCTTCATTGGTCCATCAGTGATGACGAACCACATATCGTCATCCTGAGCTGCCAGATGAGCTTGCATTCTGATTCTCCAGTCATCATAGTCTTCCTTTGAGAACATAGGAATTTTGTTGAATGATGCCATCAGCTCAAGTGTCTTTGTGCTGATTAAGATGACCTGCTCTGATACCACTTGTTAGGATCGGTCCGGAGTGTTTAGAGGAGGGGAGTGAATGAACACTCCTTCTAAAATTTAATCCCGTGTGATTTATTTCGGATTAGTGAAAGAAATATGTTTCTTAATCAACTCTTTTATAGAACATACCACTGAATGTATAAGTGCGGAACGGTCTGATCTTATAAGAGCGGCTCGATGGCTTGAATGAAAGAACAAGTGCAGAAAGATAAGAACACAGAAAATGTTTCTGGAAGTTCGAAGGTGGTGTAATCCTTCTACGTCTCCCCTTCTTCCAATTAAGGAAGGTTTATACTAGAAGACTTTGATTTATACAATCTTGTTGTACAAACCCGATTCAGGCTGGATTTACCCCACTACCAGTCTGAAACTCCTAGTCACTCGATCTGTTCAGACACTCTCTGTCTGACAGTTACAATTTGTTTCTCACTTCTGTTTTTCAATACAGACTACACAAGATGCGCACAGTGATCCTAAATGATCAAATATTACAAAGTAATCGTGCTTAAGAATAATTTCAGCTTGAGAGCTTTTGAGCTTGTAAGCTTGTGCTGATTTGCTTTCTTGTGCGTTTTTCGATTGATCAGTCTCTTGTGTCCTTGTATGTCTGTGTGTGTCGTTCTTTCTATATTGTTGTTGCATCCTTTTATAGTTGCATGTACCAACGACATTATTTCCCTTAATGTGCAACTCTTGACTCTGCTTATTCTTTGAGTAAGCTACAGTCTTCTTCTTCAGGATACTTGCCGTTCTGGTTCATGCTTTCGGCGACTGTCAGGTAAGCTCTTCTTTGTCTTCTTACCTTTTATGGCAATCTTCAGTCTTTGGTCCTTTGTAGCATTAATTACGACATTAAATGCTACAATAAATAGCCGTTAATGATTCGGACTGAAGAGCGAAACTTTATACATCCTTGACTGCTCTGATTTGATAAAGATTGAGATCGATCTGAAAGTTCGATCTAGTCAGTCTGATATCCATCGATCCGGTCTGATATGTGATATGTCTTATCAGCTTGTTCTGTTTTGAGCTATCGATCTGGTCAGTCTGATTACCCTCGATCCGGTCTGATATGCTTTGTCATCTTATCAGCTTGATCTATTTTGGGCGATCGATCTGGTCAGTCTGATTTCTCTCGATCCGGTCTGATATGTTTTGTCATCTTTAAAATCTCATCGATAAGGTTCGGAACTAACAATATTATCCTTTAAACGGAGGAGACAATACACGATAATATGGATTCGAACTATCGTTCGAAGTGTCAGTCATACAAGTGGTACTTCCAAAAATTGGAAGAACAAAATCAAGAACATCTGGCCGAAGTTAAACACTTCAACCAGAAATGGAAAATCTTACAATAGGTTGTTGCTAACCAAGTTAACATATACCAGTATCAACAACAAGAGAAGTTAGCGAGGAACCTCTACGAACCTCAAACTTCAATTCGAGTTATCAGAAGCTCAGGAAGAAGACCATCCTGAACACAACCCCATGATTCCAGATCCAATCAATCCAACAGGATCCGGAACAGATGAATAGGATGGAGAACCAACCTTTCGAGAAATTGAGCCGGATACTTCTAAGATATCTCAAGATCTTAGAGAGATCCAGAAGACAATGCAACGTTATGGATACCTACAATACCATGTCCCTGCACAGGTCCATCAGATTCAAAGTCAGATGGAAATTATGATCAAACATCATGAGGAACTTCTTCAAAACTTTCGAGATGTTCAAACCCGAGTTAAGGAGTGGAGTCAAGACCAAGTTCTTCAGGAAGAAAGAAAGAATGGTGGTTACCACCGTCCTATGGAACAGAACCCCTTTTACACCAAAGGTCTCAGAATTAAGTGTAAAGTTTAATGGGGTAGATGAAAAGTCTCAACACTTAACATCAGATTAATATGGATTTAAGTCTCACACTTAATCTGACATCAATTCTGCAGGTAGGTGAAACGTCTCAAACTTAATACTCAGCAGAATATGAAAAGTCAGGTAGATGAAAAGTTATTTCAGAAATCCGTGTAGTAAAAAGATAGGACTGCCTTCGCGCGGCGCGGCGCGGCGAGCCGAGCGGAGCGGACGGACGGACGGCGCGCGAGGGGCACCCATCTTTACTACTTAACTACACTCTATTGATTTGTATCTCATTATAAACAAACCATAAGTGTCTCAATTACTCAATGTGGGATTTCTTTAGCCTAATTGACTATTCATAATTAACTTACCATAATTTTGTTCTCATTAACAAAATAAAACATAATTATTGGGCTCTTAATTATTAACCCAATAATACAATTTTTATTAATCCAACAATGGCGCCTTCAGTAAAAAAAAAATATTTTTTTGAATGCGCCATCTTATATGTCGCTTTCAATTTATTTATTTTTAAATAATGAAGACGTCATTTGAGATGGCGCCTTCAAATGAAGGCGTCATCTAAATGGCGATTTGGGTCATTTTAATGACTTTCCTACACATCGATTATTTTGTTAAATTTAATTTTTTTCCGATTATTTTATTAAAAAACACATGGCCATTAGTATATCCATTTGATATATCAAAAGGATCAACGATGATATTCTGACTGAAAGAAGATTAACATTTGTGCGTGATTCAACTTGATTCTTTATTTGGTTAATGTAATCTACCACAATCCACTGAGATTAAATGCTTAATAGTTGTTGTTGTTGTATAAATTCATTTATCATTTCTATGAAAAACAATTCATATAAAAATTAAGATTTTCAACGGAATGCTATTAAAATATTTAAGAAATATATTATTTCTATTCTCAATCAAATTTAGTGGGATTTAGAATGTGGTAGTTTCAAAAATAATATTGGGCAAGCATCTTTTTTAAAGATTTTTTTGTTAATGACCTTCAAATACATAAAAAACAAAGGACAAACAAAAATCAAAAATTTAAAAGATATTTTTAAATCATGATTAAATAATTTTGTTTAAATAATTGCGACTTGATCCCGTCACTGACAATGAAATTCTCCTCACGCTAGCATTGTATTAGTTTCTTGATGACATGAATGAATGAATGATTCACCGTGGGTCATACTCCAATATTACTATATTTTAACACATAAAAAAATATATTTTTATTAAAGTTTAATGAGAAATAACTAATTTTTTTCACAATTAACCATTATAAATTCAATATATTTGGTAATTACTAAAATAGTTTTAATTTTTTGACAATATTCGCAATAATTGTTTAGGGATAGAATTATATATTAGTTAATTATTATTGTTTTTGGCAAGGTGTGATCTATGATGAATGGATATTCCTGAAAATCACTTGGTGTGGTGTCGGATACTTCCAGGACACCGACACCTCTCGGACATCTATCGGACACGTGTTGGACACGCCAAGTGACGTGCCCTTAATTTAAAAATAAAAATTAATTTGGACATCCGTGTCAGACACTTCCGAAGGTGTGTCTTACAAGAAAATGATATTTTTGGGGATAACTATACAATTTAAAAAGCTTTTAACTAAAATAAAATTTGAACGTGTTTGTTATATGATAATTGAAGTAACATACATTTGGTGCTGATATCTTTGATACTATAATGATTTAGTGACATTTATTTATTTATGCACTTATTGAATTTGGTAAGAATATATTTGGTGGTATATTTTATCTACACGTGCTTGCTAAAGTTTATGTTAATTGAAGTAATATGCATCTGATGTTAGTATGTGCTGTATTATGATGATTCCAGTGACGTGCATTTATTTATACGCTTCTTGAATTTGGTAAAAATATTTTTTGTTGTTTTTACATGGTTTTAGAATTTAAAAAATGTGAATTTTAATATTTTGTAATATAGTATATGTATAATATCTATAAAAATATACACGAGTGCCCCAAATGTGTCGTATCCTGTAAATTTTAAAAATCCGAGTTGTCGTGTTCGTGTCAAGTCGTGTCTGTTTTGAGAATACCACCGAGACCAATTGCTTTCCCGGTTGGTTCTCACCCTTTAGCTCAAAAACAGGATGCCTCGTGTTCGAGACTTTGTTGGCACATAAAAATCCCCTCCCCCCTACTCAAAAACAAAAAAACAAAAACAAAAAAAAAAAAAAAAAAAATTTACCATCATTGAATGACATCTCAGTAACCCTACTTCTCCAATCAAAATTACTATTGAGTTTCGTTGAATTGTTTGTTGCGAAATGTGAGTGTATTAAACAAATTACTACTTTCCATGAATAATTAATTAAAAATGGCCACTAATTGCTAATGAGTTTGGCCTAAATCTTCTCATAATCTTGCCGGTGCTTTAAAAATAAGGGCTGGCGTGGATTGGGTCTAGCTTTATGAGCCATCAGCCCACCGTCTAGTGATAGGGATTTTTGTTATGTCAATTTGGAAATTAAGTTTTACTTTTTAAAAATATTAGCTAAATCATTTATTTTTCTTGTTTTAGTTTCAAAATATCCGTTAATCGGTATTTTTTTAAACTAAAACAAAAAAATTAATTGATTTAGCCAATATTTTTAACTGATGTTTTTTATTTTTTAAATCGTCCTTAGTTTTTTTTTTAAAAAAATATTGTTAAATTCGCGTTCGGTCATAAAAAAAAGTTTGGTTTGATCAGTAATCAAACCGACCGAATGCTCACCCTTACCCAGCCAGTCTTCATTCAGGGACGAATCTAGTATTGAGATTAGGAGGACATAATTGTAGGATTTTTAAAGGGCAAAATATCACGTATATCATGTTTAATGTATCCATTCAAAAAACAATGTTCAATGTCTCAAAAAATTATTATTTTCTGCACTTCATAATATTTTTATTGCTAACTGTACACTGAGATTTAATATATTTATAAGTTCCAAAATAATATAATATGTTTTTAATAAAATAATAATAATTTATTCTCGAGTTATGCTCGGACATGTGCATCCAGCACAGTGAACCGTGTCTATGCATTAATCTATATCAAAGAAAAAAGTAAACTAATAAAAAA
The DNA here is from genome assembly GCA_907163345.1 of Haberlea rhodopensis. NCBI lineage: Eukaryota > Viridiplantae > Streptophyta > Magnoliopsida > Lamiales > Gesneriaceae > Haberlea > Haberlea rhodopensis. The sequence continues at coordinate 1,503,486 of CAJQUN010000088.1, read as the reverse complement.
ATCTCTATCCACTATTCTATATTCTAACTTCCCAATAATAATTTCATTTTTATCCTAACTCCCTACCCCACAATACTCTTACAAAGTTAAAAAGGATTAATTGTTTGATACCCCCTAAGGTTTTAAATACTTTTCAAAAGTTATCCAAAGTTTTACCATTTTTTCTTATAACCCCTTCCTTCCCGATCCGTCTTTGAAATTGGTATCAGGGCCTAGGTTTATTCTAGAAATACTAAAATAATATTTTGAATATTAATATTATCCTTTAAACGGAGGAGACAATACACGAGAATATGGATCTGAACTGTTGTTCGAAATGTCATTCATACAAGTGGTACTTTCAAAAATTGGAAGAACTAAATCAAGAACATCTGGCCGAAGCTAAATGCTTCAACCGAAAATGGAAAATCTTACAATAAGTTGTTGCTAACCAAATTAGCATATACCAGTATCAACAACAAGAGAAGTTAGCGAGGAACCTCTACAGGATGAACCTCAAACTTCAATTCGAGTTATCAGAAGCTCAGGAAGAAGACCATCCTGAACACAACCCCATGATTCCAGATCCAATCAATCCAACAGGATCTGGAACAGATGAATATGATGGAGAACCAACCTTTCGAGAAATCGATCCGGATACTTCTAAGATATCCCAAGATCTTAGAGAGATCCAGAAGACAGTGCAGCGTTATGGATACCTACAATACCATGTCCCTGCACAGGTCCATCATATTCAAAGTCAGATGGAAATTATGATTAAACATCATGAGAAAATTCTTCAAAACTTTCGAGATGTTCAAACCCGAGTTAAGGAGTTGGAGTTAAGACCAAGTTCTTCAGGAAGAAAGAAAGAATGGAGTCCATGGATCAGAACCCCTTTTACACCAAAAAGGGAAAGCATAGGAGGTCAGAATGTCTTTGACGGAGACTGAAAAAATGATCGCAGTCCTACGAGGAAATCTCAACCTGGAAGATCTACGTGATCTTATTGATTCGTTTGCGGGATTAAATTTCTCGTAGACTTTAAAACAAATCATGTTGGCGGAATTCCTCGACTTCCACCACAAGAGAGTTTTGGGTCACACAATCCACCACCCGAATGTAAGGAATCCAACAAGCAAAGTACGCAGCGGAAATAAAATTTATGGATTCCTAACCGAGGACCTATACAAAGTATTCATATCGGAATGTAAAGGAGTCTCACCCTTGTAGCGTGTTTGATGCAGAAGCGATGCCAAACCACGAGTCACGAGCAAAACCTCCAAGATCTTGCCTCTACGGTATCCACACGATCAAATCGAAGAGGTTGTTCAAAAACAAGTTGCTAGACTTGTTCTTAAACCAAAACTGAACTCACGGTTCAAAACCGATCAACGACGGCCGTCAAAACCACCACGTCACGGCGGCACGGCGGCGTGAGGTGTGAGGATGAGGCGGTGGCCGAGAGCTCTTATGGAGTGGCTATTAGGTTTTCGTGAATTAACTCTTTTTCTCTAAACCTTGTTAGCATGATATATGTTGGATTTAATTAAAGGCTTTCTCAAAGCCTCATGGGCCCAAACCCATGATTTAATTAAATCCTTATAATCATGTAATTAAGACTCTTCTTAATTAATTAATTAATCCAATGAATTTAATTCCCCTTATCGATTTAATCTTTTGTGCGACCCGATAGGATCTTGCAATGTTCGCAGCGACATAAAATCTAATTTTATGTCACAAGCAATGAGCGGTATCTAGTAACACATCAAGGCTTCCCACATTACAAGAATGTCATTGACTCGACATAACCTACGAACTGCAATAATATTAACCATGTAATTAATCCCTTTGTCCAATGTGTTTAGATTGAACACGAGTCATGGAATAGTCATACTCGTATATTCAATCTTTATTTCTTGATCCCCAAGTAGAACTAGAATAAACGAATAAGCTCGATATCACATATCGACTCATTCGAGCACAGCCATGCATTTTAGTCTTACTTGATCAAGGGCCCAAACACTTCTCTTGTTATATGGGAGGGACAAATCCTTTCTTGATCACTCAACATCCCTCTACATAATTCGTGATGCATCCAATGATTGTCTTTATAGTTTACCCTGTTACAGGTAACGTTTGACAATATCAAGATACATGACTCCTTATGTTGGGATCTCTGGTGATCTCAAGTCGTAAGGATTACATACATCATTATCACTATGAGAATTGCTTATGACGTTCATATAACTATCCATGTAGCATTCTCATGGTGGGTCTGTCCAGTACATCGTTCTCTAACATGTACCATGTGTTGATTTGGTATCTCATATCTATGAACAATTCATCAATCAAAACATACTAGTCTTAATGCATTATCATTATCCTAATTCATAATAATACTTGACTAGGGACAATCTTTAAGAACAATACAATATTATTCTAAGGACATTAAGTTATATATTAATTCATATTACACAGATACACGAATAATATATAATAATGAATTGCCATTAACAAAATCATAATACAGTGTATGTCATAAACAATCATCTAATGAGTTGTCTTAGGGCATATCCCAACAAATCTCCCACTTGCACTAAGACCAATCAGACATATACTTAATGCCTAGAGATCTAGTATGACGATCATGCTTCTGCTGTGATAGTGGCTTCGTCAGTGGGTCAAATACATTATCATCAGTTGGTACTTTGCATATTTTTACATCTCCTCTTTCAACAATTTCTCGAATGAAATGAAAGCACCGAAGTATGTGCTTGGATCTTTGGTGAGATCTAGGTTCCTTAGCCAATGCGATGGCTCCATTGTTGTCACAATAGAGTTCAATCGGATCTAGTATGCTAGGCATCACCCCAAGTTCAGAAATGAACTTCTTGATCCAAACAGCTTCCTTTGCTGCATCTGAGGCAGCAATGTATTCATCTTCAGTTGTAGAATCGGCTACTGTCTCTTGCTTCGAACTCTTCCAGCTTACAACACCTCCATTTAGGCAATAACACATATCCTTATTGCGATCGGAAATCATCTTTGTCGGTTTGGAAGCTTGCATCAATGTAACCTATTACATTGAGCTCTTCCTCACCTCCATAAATCAAGAATGCATCCTTAGTTCTTCTCAAGTACTTCAGGATATTCTTGACTGCAATCCAGTGATATTCACCTGGATCAACCTGATATCTGCTCGTCATGCTCAGAGCATACGAGACATCAGGACGAGTACATATCATGGCATACATGATAGATCCAATAGCTGACGCATATGGAATCTTACTCATGTGTTGTCTCTCATCTGGTGTTGAAGGACACTGATCCTTCGAGAGATGTATCCCATGTGTCATAGACACGAATCCTTTCTTTGATTCTTGCATGCTAAACCGTTTTAGCACTTTGTCTATGTATGTACTTTGACTTAGGCCAAGTAATCTTCTTGATCTATCTCTATAGATCTTGATACCTAATACATAGGTGGCTTCACCCAAGTCTTTCATAGAAAAGCAATTTGATAGGCTTAGATTTTAAGTGTTTTTAGCTGTAATTTCTTACCATTTTTAGTACTTTTTCCTGGATGAAATTACGCTTTTTGGTGTTTATTTGCTTGTTTCAGGAAAATAGGTTGGAAATGGAAGAATTGAGCTAAAATGAAGGAAACGGGTGAAATCGAGGCAAAAAAGTGGAAAATTCAGATTTTGCAAAATCTCGATCGATCGATAATATGTACCCATCGATTGAGCCGGGCAGAGAGTTCAGCACCAATTTTTTCAAAGTGTCGATCGATCGATCGAGGCAGAAACTTTTAAACGCTGAAGCGAACAGTGCACCGATCGATCGAAAAATCTTTTCGATCGATCGAGACGCGATTTTCTGCAAATCTGATTTTCCAAAATTAACGTGATCTTCGGTGGTTTAAAAAGGGTATCTCTTCCATACCATAAGATATCATATCAGAGAGGGAGAGGACCGATTTTATCACTCTAAAACCCTAGAGCCGCCGTCGACAAGAAGGAGGAGAAGCCATCTTCCTCCGTTCTTCATCCAAGCTTGAGCGAGCCGTTTCCGGAGTGCAAGGAAGGATCAAGAGAAGAGATTACGGTGCAACGCACGGATTCGTTCCAGCATTTATCGTATTTCTAAACTCAGATTTATTTGATTTACATTATCTTTGGATGTTTTTGAGGTTGAGAAACAATTAACATCTTATTGATTTGTCTTGAATTGAATCTAGTTTATTTTATTGAGTTTGATTTTAATTGTGTTTGATTTATTGATTCGATTGTGTTTGAGTGTATTGGTATCTTATTGTTCATGAATTGAATGCTTATTAAGATCAAAGCCTAGCTAACTTTGATATAATCTTGTGAGTTATAACCAAGATCGAGAGATAACGTTATAATACGCTACATTAATTCATGATGTATGTTTAAGATTGAGATCGAGAGATAAAATCACATACGTGAAGTCTTTGAATCGAGAGATTTAGAGTAACGAGGTTTTGAATATTTATGCAATATCGGATTAGTAAATAAGTGAACGAGAGTTACTTGTTCTAATTTGATATTAGTTTCTTTACAGCTCGAGAGAGTGTATTGAATAATAACGAAAACCTTTCACCTTAAGAGTCAATTGTTTGTTAATTGCCTATTCAAACGAATCTTTAAAGATAACATAGTTGAACGAAGAGCGAGATAAATTTCTCGAGCGGAATTCCTTTACATATCCCATTCATTTTATTTATTCTTATTTTATTTAGGTCCTTTAGTTATAAATTTGCAGTAGTTAATATACTCTTTTTAATCGTAGGCTAAATATAATTTTACTGGTCTTATTTGGTACTTATACGTTAGTCCCTGTGGATTCGACAACCCGTACTTTCATTTAACTATACTAAAACTTGACACCGTGCACTTGCGGTAAAGAATCGCTATACTGAGAATTTTCTGTTTAAAAATAAAGCGGTCAAGTTTTTGGCGCCGTTGCCGGGGACTAATATGTATAATATCATACGAGATTAGTTAATTGTAATTTAGCCAATTTGTATTATTTCATGTTTATTTTTCTTTTTCGTTTTAGTTAGTTGTTCTTGTTTTTGATTTGCTATTTGTGTTGTTGTCTCCTTTTGTCTGATCCAGTACAGGAACCATTCTTCTAGTGCATGCTCAGAAGAGAGGAGCCCATTCTCGAGCCATTTGATCCTGAAATAGAGAGGACTTTACTTAGAAGACTACGAGAATCTCGAGCAATGGCCGACAATAACGAAGCACAGAACCCGAGATCGATGATGGATTTTGCACAGCCAGCGTTTCATGGATCTTTATCCAGCATCACTAGGACAACAATCCAGGCGAATAACTTCGAGATCAAGCCTGCAATTATCCAAATGATACAGCACTCTGTAATGTTTGGGGGAGCTGTCACGGACGATCCACACACTCACATCTCCAACTTCTTGGATATCTGTGACACGTTTAAACATAATGGCGTCTCCGACGACGCCATCAGGTTAAGGCTCTTCCCTTTTTCATTGAGAGACAAAGCTAAATCCTGGTTGAATTCTTTACCTGCAGGATCGATTACAACATGGGAAGGGATGACAAAAGCTTTCTTATCGAAGTACTTTCCTCCCTCCAATACGGCAAAGATGCGGAACGATATCACTACGTTCGGGCAATTCGATCCCGAGAATTTATACGAGGCGTGGGATCGTTTCAAAGATTTATTGAGGAGATGCCCACATCACGGTCTACCCATCTGGCTGCAGGTACAGACTTTCTACAATGGTTTGTTTTCTGCTAACCAATCTATGATAGATGCAGCATCTGGGGGATCGATAATGCGGAAGACACCGGAAGATGCGTATGACTTATTGGAGGAAATGGCGTCCAATAGCTATCAGTGGCAATCAAAAAGGAACACGCCACATAAACCAATGAGAGTCCATCAAGTTGATGAAATTACTGCTATTTAGGCTCAGTTGGAAGCTATGAACCGGAAGATAGAAAGCATGAGTGCAGCAGCGATGCAAGTTCAAGCTGTCTTCTGTGATTTATGTGGAGGCGGTCATCCGAGCATTGAGTGCCAGGCAGGTAACCAATTTAACCAATCTACTGAAGCTGTGAATTTCGTAGGGAACAGGCAGCAGAACAATCCATATTCGAATTATAACCAACCGTGGAGGAACCACCCAAATATGAGGTGGTCAAACCAAGAGAATGTGTTGAATCCACAACCACAGCCGGGGTTCACACAAAAACCGAGTATGGAGGAGCTGATGGCGAAACTGATTTCGTCGACTGAGGTGAGGATGCAGAATCAGGATGCATCGATTAAGAACCTGGAAGTGCAGATAGGGCAGCTGGCCACGTTAATTTCTGGAAGGACGCAAGGTACGCTCCCGAGTGATTCTGTGAAGAATCCAAAGGAGCAATCAAGTTAACAGACGAGGAGTTGACAGTCCAGCTTGGGACTATAAATTAAGAACTTTCTTTTCTTTCCTCGAGTTTTTGTTTTTAGTTCTTCATTTTAGTTTGGTTGTTTTCAGTTTTTAGATGTCCCGAGAATGAATCCGTGCAATTTTGTGCAGGTGTAAAATCAAGAAAGATGTAGGCGAAGCAACCCGAGAGAATTTTTTTTGAAAAATTCAATTTTTGTCTTCCGGTGCTGGCGATCGATCGAAATTTATTCTCGATCGATCGCCCAAAAATTTTAAAGGACCCAGAGGTTCACTGCCTCGATCGATCGATCGAAAAAATTTTCTCGATCGATCGATCTGGAGAAAATTTTGAAAAATAATAGGGCACCGAAGAGCATTCTGCACAACAGAAATTTTTCCTCTCCTCTCCAACGCATAAACAAATCGCCTCCTCATCCAACTTCTCATCCATTTTCTCTCCAAGTTTCAAAATTTCTTCAAATCTTTGAAGTAAGAATTATTCTGATGAGATTTTAATTGCAGATCTGAAGAATTGCATGCTGAATTGGGTAGAATTGCATCCAAAAGAGAAGTCCACGCCAAGTGTCAAATTCATCAAAGTTCAGATTTTTTCTTGGTAATTGGTTTTCAATTTCATATATTTTCATCCTTTGGTGAAATTTTTTTGTGGTAGTTGAATTGGGTTGAGAAGAATCAAAGTTTGGGGGAATTGTTGTTGTGTTGCGGGGTGTTGGTATTGCTGTATTTTGGGTGCGGTGTTTGTGTACAGTTAAGCGAATTAATTGAGAACAACTTAGCAAGACAATGGCTCCAAGAAAGAAGGCAAAGCAGGCAGAGGTCGCACAAAAGGAAAAAACAGACGGAGGCCACCACTTCTGAGCCAGAGTATGACAAACAGAAGTTTGAAAATGCCACAGCAGCTGAGTTGTTTTCCAGTTATCACAAGAAACCCCTCAGTCATGAAAGGGGCATGAGTTTAGACAAGATTGAATGTCCGGTCATAAGGGCAGTTAGGCAACGAGGTTGGTTTCAGTTTATTCAAACACCGATTGATGCTGTGGTTCCACTGGTAAGGGAATTCTACACGAATCTCCGAGTTATCCCACCAGGCCACATAGTGAATGTTTTTGTCCGAGGGAAGGATGTACTTGTCGATCAGGCAGCAATCAATAATATCTACCGGATGCCATTCATACATAACTGTGCGTACCAATCCTTCCTAAAGAGTACGATCAATTACGATGAGGTACTTGCAGTTATTGGCATGCCGGGAAAAGATTGGCAGCGGAATGATAAGGGAGAGCCACAGGTGGTTCTCAAGAAGCATTTGACACCAGAGGCCCAAGCATGGTTCTCATTTGTCGCCTCACGGGTCATGCCTTCGACCCACACTTCTGAAGTGACAAAAGACAGAGTGGCCCTGGTATTTACCATTCTCACAGGGCAGGATGTGGATCTGGGTGAGATTATTAGTGATCACATCCATGAGATCGGTAGCAGCCCACCTACCTCCGCATTGCCTTTTCCATCCACCATCACTGCTTTATGTCAGAGATGCGGAGTGCAATGGGGGGAAGATGAGGAGTTACTGCCACCGAAGAACCCGATTGTTGTTGATGGTCCACCGCCCCCTACAGGCCGAAGAAGAGCTGAGCCCCGACCCTCGGACACCGGACATGCTGGAGCATCATCATCCTCTGCTGCAGAGCGTACACGCATCACTTTGGACTCCCTTCACAGGGATCTCCAAGACATTCGCCTGGAGCAGCAGAGCATCCATAGCAGGCAGCGGGACATACATAGCATGCAGAGAGCATTACAGATGGACCATGAGCAGGTAGCTCAGCGTCAGATGGAGTTCATGCAGTACCAGAGTGCATGGAACACTGCCATGGCCCAGGGCTTCCCAGGATTCCAGTTCCCGCCAGAACCATACTTCCCACCATACCAGCCGCATGCACCCCCACCTGCTGGTTACCCACCATTTCCACCATATCAGGGTGAGTAGCATCACTACTGTAAGGACCCCTAGCCCTTAACCCTTGATTAGTGTATTAACCACTATGTGTGGCACATGCTTCTATACAAACCAATCGGGAAACTCAGATGATGCTTACAAAATTCCTTTAATATTCAACGTTATAAGATCATCTCTACTAACATATAGACTCATAGAGTTGCCCATTACCAACCCCATTTTGCCACTTTTTACATTGTGGACTTTTATAAAAATTTGGGCAGAGTCTCCCCGTAAATTGAGCTATCCCGAAATAAAAGCACAACACATAACATAATTCCCGGCCAGGGAAAACATAATACTCATCAGAATGCAGCAATACCAAGTAAATTCCCAGCCAGGGAAGACACCACACACAAGACGACAAAAGTGGGTTTCAACCCCCACATAATACACCATCGACTCTCATATCATTAGCAATTCTACCCTTAATTGCATGCAACATAGAATGAAAGAGAGAAAGGCTCATGCCTTTATATACAACCCATATACAAGTATAATCGTGCTCACATGCGAGCATCATGAATATGTATATAATCCTCAGGTGTATATATGTACTCTATACGATACCGTGCTCCATCAAGCCCTGGTACCACGATCCTGGGAGTACATCCAATCAACAGCTCGAGCTCAACTCCAAAGCCATCGATGTACCTGTTCACCTGCCCCAACAGAGACAGTCCCCACACGGGGTGAGCATACCAATATCCCAATCCAGTAACCATAACAATATAATTCATAATTTACAACAATGTAAATGCTATGAAATACAAAATATACTCCCTGGATGGCATCATCCTCATCCGGGGTTTCCTGTACTGTCCCTGTTCTCAAAACACTGAAACCATCAGATTCCCAAATGCCAGTTAATCATTACATTGATTAACAATTCTATGAGCCATATACCAATGTCATAAATAATAACATCAAATCATTAAAACAATGATTATAAACAATCCGTGTTCCTCACTTATGGTTTCATATCTCCATTTCATTGCTCACTCTACAATAGTGGCATTCCAATTCCACGCATGCTCGATGGCAGCGGCGTCATAATCGATGTTCGCTCACAGGCGACAACATCCAAATCACTGCTCGCTCAAAAGCGGCACCATGCAATTCTCAATGCATATATAAGCATTTGAAGAAAGTACAATAAACCATGCATTTCAATCTCCGTTTATTACTAATATCATGTGTCATGCATTTCCACAATAAACCATGCAATTCACACACATTCATTGCAATACAGTGTACCAAGCACTCAATAATTGCAATTATATTAAAGGGCTATGCTCGTACGTCAATACGTACCTTAAATCTCCGAAGTCCGAGCTAAACCTTGTTCGAGTTCCATGCCCCGAGGAACGATGTGCTAACACGATAAATAATTCACAATTATTTACGAACATGCAACCCATGCTCAAGCACACCCATAACCCTCAAAATGTTGTCAACCCACGACAATTTACCATTTAAAAGACCTGGGGCAGGGCATATACAGGGAGGGAAATCGAATGAGACAATATCGAAAATTGCTCAAGAACCACCCCTAAATTTCGAACCCTAACAACACAAATCAAACCCAAATAATCACCATAATTCATCTAAAACATGAATTAATCAATCAACAACATGAATCATCATCCCCAAGCCAAAACCCCAAATTTCGAGCAAAAACCCCACGCAAACAGCATCCAAATTCGAACCATAAGCAACAATTTTTTTTTGAACTTTAAAGTCTGAAATGATCGACCCAACAACACCATAAAAACGCCCCAAAAACACCTGAAAAAAAGCCCCAAAATCGTACCAAAATCGAGCCCCAAAATCGGACAAAATCCAGTTTCGAACCCTAGCGCTTTCTGCAGAAATCCGAGCTCAAATCGCGACCAAACTTCGAATTGATGGTACGGGAAGGAGCGCCTGGACGAGACGAAGCCGGCGGCGGGTCGGACGCGCCGAACGGCGGCCGGACAGCGGCGGGCGCGGCGCTTGAAGTGGCGGGGGTCGAAACAGATCGGGAATGGCGTACGCGGGGGAGAGAGAGAGTGACGGGAAAATGTGGGGAAAAATGGCTCCGATAATTAAAATCTCGGGTTCAACTGGTATTTATAGCAAAAATACCCCGAAATACTAATAGTCCCACAAATACATCATGATTCGTTAAAAATCATCTGTTTCCAAAAATTCTCTCTCTAACTCCAAAACCCCCTACCGGTGCCCACACAAAGCATCCGAGATTCCGAAACACTTCAACAACCCAACTCTTAGGTTTTACACCGTAATGAGAATACAATCTCAACCTCGGGGTCCAACAATCCCAACCACCCAAATAAATGAGCCCAGAAGGCCCAACACCTCGATTAAACTCCAAATTGCCACGTAAAGCAACTTTACGGGTTATTAACACTCCGGGATTAACATCCATAATTTCTGGTCATCACAACTACCCAGTCCCCCCTCCGGAGCATGACGAGGACGACGATCAGTGACGATCGTCATCATGGTATGTGTTTTGCCTTTACGCTTATTTGTTTTGTACCTTGAGGGCAATGCACATATTAAGTTTGGGGGGGGTTTTGTTTATATTGGTGTATATATGTAGTTTTTGCATTTCTGCTTCTTGTTTTGTTTCTTTTCCTTGCATGACTGCACTCTTTTGAGACTAAATCGTCCTTGAGCACTATCAACAAATTTTTTTCTTAAAATGAGTTAGTCTTGAGAAATGATGAGTTAGATTTGCAACGGTAATGCATGATGAAATTAATCCTCATCTAGATAGGAGTCATGAAAAATGTCAACTTGTTTGTGTATATCCTTTGTTGAGCTTATGTCAAAATTGAGGAATAGTTTGAGCACATTTTGAGTCATGATTGAGTGAAGTATGTATTGAATAAAGTGAAAACTTGTGTTAACTATGATTAGTCTTGATATTCTTAGAAAACTCTACAATTTATTTGAAAGCACTTTGAGGCGAAATTTTATAATTAGGAACTTGACTTGGAGATGATTTAGGCGATTTTTGGACCGTTTGTGCGTTTCAAGCTTACCTTGTTTACATCATTCCTTAGTGTCCCCTCTTGAGCCTTGTTGAAAAATAATGGTATATGCATTGCATATAATTAGACCCCCATTCGACATTTTTGGCTAACTTATTATATGTGAGACCCCGTTATCACATCAAGTTACTAAGGTGCAATTTAGAGAACTAAACATTCATGTGAATATATCAGAGTAACGTATTGTGTTGATTAACCTGAGCTTTAGAGATAACAGTACCAAAATGTTTCAAAAGGAATAACACAATTCATACTAAGGTACTACATTATAGTCTTACTCTACTCAGTAGAAGCTATACAAAAATTTTCTCTAACATGCTAATCCTGTAGCACTCCTTACAGCTCAGCATATCAACCCCAACCCTGGTTCTCGTCCACAAAAGCACCTACAAAGACAACCCCAACACATGAGCATAAAACAATTCATATTCAACATAATATGAAAGTAAGGCATAAATGCACAATCCTAAACACAAGCACTTCCTGTATTTCCTGCATTTATAACGCCCATTGGTTGTCCCTGTACCATAATTCATAATAAAACACATTATATGAATGTATGGCTTCATAAATAAATGTCATGACATTTCCTCTTTTTCTTGAGTCAGTCATCATCAGTTATTTTAATGCTTTCATAACCTCAAAACAAGCGGTATCGCATACTCGCTTCTTCATACTAGCGGTATCTCTTCCTCGCTCAGTATGGTATACCTCGCCTCCATGTGCAAGCGAGCCTCCCCCTCCCGCTCCACATTTTCAGCGGTAAAGCGTAAGCATTAAAACCTTAACTGTGATCGCCCTGAGTCGTGGAATACACCTCTTTATTCCACATCACAATATGCAACAACAATGCATAATATGCAACACAATGCATAATAACATGTATCATAATCCTAATGCATCACATTGCATTCATCATGTGTCACACAGACAAACATAAGTACATGTTACCGTCGGGATGCCCGTACGTCGCTTACGTACCTTTCCAAAATGTGGTGTGTTGCAGGACTCTATCCCCTGCGCTGTGTAGCTACCTGTGAAGGCTCTACACCAGTGTATAACACAATATTAGATGTCTCATTACGATCCAATATCAAAACTTTAACAAAATATATCAATTTATATTTTTCAACATTCTGGGTCTCTCGATCGATCGGCCCCTCTTCCCGATCGATCGAGAAGACGCCTAAAATCAAAACCAAGATTCTGCCTCGCTCGATCGATCGAGATGAAATGTCGATCGATCGAGATGCTCTGTTCGAGAAATACCAACCCAGAATTCTCGAACACCTATATTCACACCCTTCGATCTAGCATTTAACATACACCACATGTTTGAACAATTATGCTAGCAATTACAATACACTACTCCGAGTGTATTCATACCAAATTTACACCCCAAACATAAGCCCACATGCATAAACGTCGATCATTCAAACAAGTACTGGATCAACTTTTCTGGAAACAGGGCAACATATTCATATCCAGATTTCTTAAGCACCTCACTTCATGCTATTAAATCTATCACATATAACATAAAGAATGCTCGAACAAACATGCCATGGGCTTCACAAAACTACCATGCATAATTTTACATCAAAGGTTTACCAAAACCTAAGCTTGACGTGTATGATAATGCCTTCATAAAAACACTCCCCACACATATATTTCCTGAAAACAGGGCACTTGAACCTTGCCCAGAATTTTCGAACACTTCCTTTCACATGATTAAATCCTTCACATAATACATGAAACATGCTCAAGGAAATATACTGGTACCTTTAACAAGCTACCATACACAAAATCACATTAAAGGTTCAACCAAAACCTAAGTTAGCATGCTTCAAACATTCAAGGTAAAACCTTTCCTAACATGAAAACAGGGCACTTCCCTGCTCGGATGTTCGAGGAACCCTTTTCTCTACTACAAATCTAGTACATAAAGCATGCAAGTTACTTATCAAAACATGCTAGAGGCTTCACAAACATCACATAAAGGTACTCATAACAATATATCTTTATACCCTAAACTAGCATGCCAAATCTGCTACAAAGAACAAGCATGCTAGGAATTTAAAAACTGGGAAGAACATGTGACTCCTCACCACTTTTGCCCTTCGATTTTCTATATGAAAGGATGAATGAAATCCGATCACTTTCCTCCTAGAAACCGACCAAGTTGCAGACAAAATGAAGGGAAGAAGAAGGAGTCTTTTTGGAAGAGGCACAATGAAAATATCTTCATGTAAAGTGGCCACCTAGTCAATCTGCTTTCCCAGAAAAACAGGGGAGGGGCGTGGGTTCAACAAGTGGGGGTGGGGTGGTTGCATGTAGGGTGATTTGGTGGTGTTTAATTGTGTCCCGGTATTTCATACGATGTATAAAAATATCTTTCCTTGATATTTTATTATTTTACCACATCAACACAACAATTAAAAACACCTAACATGCTCCGCTCCCTAAACCACATCATCAAATTAAATAAATCACTCCCACATACAAAACGCCTTTAACACATAGATTCATAATTAGCACCCTTAAATGCATGATTACCCACATAATCATTTCGGGGATATCACAATACTCCCCTACTTATAAGATTTCGTCCCCGAAATCAAACATGCTGCTAACCAGATAAAAAAACAGTACATAAACGCATACCAGAAAACAGCTCTGGATAGTACTGCACCATGTGTCGCTCTGTCTCCCACGTGGCCTCCTCGACACCCCTACGATCCCACTGAACCTTGATCATAGGAATAACCTTGTTCCGAAGTCTGCGGTCTGCCCTATCCAAAATCCTGATAGGCCGCTCCTCATAAGAAACATCGGACTCAATCTGCACCTCTGAAGGCTGCAACACATGTGAAGGATCCGGCTCATACTTCCTCAGCATAGACACATGAAACACGTCGTGTATACCAGACAGAGAAGGCGGTAAAGCCAAACGGTACGCCAGAGTACCAACACGCTGTAAGATCTCATACGGCCCCACGTATCTAGGAGACAACTTCCCCCGCATACCAAACCGTACTACGCCTCTGAAAGGTGAGATCTTCAGAAAAACTCTGTCGCCTAACTGAAACTCCAACGGCCTACGCCGCTGATTGGCATATGCTGCCTGTCTGTCCTGAACTGCCTTCATCTTTCTCTTGATAACCTTAACTTTCTCTTCCATTTCCTGAACCAACTCTGGTCCTCCAACCGACTTACAGTCCAAGTCATCCCAACACAAGGGTGACCTACAACGCCTACCATAGAGGGCCTCGAAAGGAGCCATCTGTATACTTGCCTGGTAGCTATTGTTGTAAGAGAACTCCACTAAGGCTATCGAGTCCTGCCATGATATGTCAAACTCTAGCACACAAGCTCTCAACATATCCTCGAGCGTCTGTATCGTACGCTCGGTCTGTCCGTCCGTCTGAGGGTGATAGGCTGTGCTCAGCCTCAACTCTGTACCTAGAGCTGTCTGCAGACCCTCCCAGAAGTGAGATGTGAACCTCGGATCTCGATCGGACACTATCGAAACAGGGATCCCGTGCAGTCTCACCACATCTCTGACATATAACTGTGCCATCCTCAAGTGCGTATATGTCATACAGTAGGGAATGAAATGAGCCACTTTAGTCAATCTGTCCACGACTACCCAGATGGCATCAAAACCCGAAATAGTCCTCGGTAAGTGGGTCACGAAATCCATAGACACGTGCTGCCACTTCCACTCGGGTATCTCTAAACTCTTTAGTTCACCTCCAGGCCTCTGTCTCTCAGCCTTCACCTGCTGACAAATCAAACAGCGCTTGACAAATGAGGTGACATCTTGTTTCATACGCCTCCACCAGAACTGGCTGCGTAGATCCTTATACATCTTCTTCCCGCCTGGGTGGATACTCATCCTCCTGCAATGAGCTCGCTGTAATAAACCCTGACGCAACTCGGGTGTATCTGGAACCACCCATCTATCGCCAAGTCTCAGAGAACCGTCCTCAGCCACTCTGAATCTCGATGGCTGACCTGAATGAACCACTAATATCCATCTCTGAACCTCTACATCGGTCCCCTGAGCCTTCCTGATGTGATCATAAATAACAGGCTCAGCTAGCAAGGTCAAAACCTGTACTGGTGAAGAAGATACATCAAAATCGAATCCCAAATGGCAGTAGGAGCCCAACATAGCTGATAAACACATGGCATCCTCTGCAGTGCTCCGCACCTTCCGACTCAGGGCGTCGGCTGTCAGATTTGCTTTCCCGGGATGGTATAGGATTTCACAATCATAATCCTTCAGCAGGTCCATCCATCTCCTCTGCCTCATGTTCAGCTCAGCCTCGTCTCGTGTGGCTTCAACTGTCTCGAAGCATAAGCCACTACATGTCTGTCCTGCATCAGTACGCACCCTAATCCCTGTAGCGATGCGTCGGTATAAAGAACAAATCCTTTGTTCTCCTTGGGAATCACTAGAACTGGTGCAGTAGTCAGTCTGTGCTTCAATTCCCTGAAACTCTGCTCACAAGCATCTGACCAACAAAATGAGACTCCCTTCTGAGTCAGCTGTGTAAGTGGCTTGGCGATCCTTGAAAAACCCTCGACGAAACGTCGATAATAGCCAGCCAAACCAAGGAAACTCCGAATCTCACTGACTGAAGTAGGGGCAGACCAATCCATAGAACTGCCTCTATCTTCCTCGGGTCTACTGATATCCCCTCTCGTGATATGATATGGCCTAAGAAGGCTACACTGCTCAGCCAAAACTCACACTTGCTGAGTTTGGCGTACAACTGATGATCTCTGAGGATCTGGAGCACTATCCTCAGATGATCGGCATGATCCTCCTCATTCCTTGAATAGACTAGGATGTCATCAATGAACACGATCACAAACTGATCGAGGTAGTCCTGAAATACTCTGTTCATCAGGCTCATAAATGTAGCAGGGGCATTCGTCACCCCGAATGGCATCACCAAGAACTCATAGTGCCCATACCGAGTTCTAAAAGCCGTCTTTTGGACATCACCAGCTCTAACCCGTACCTGGTGATAGCCTGACCTCAAATCTATCTCGGAGTACACCTCTGTACCCTGAAGCTGGTCGAACAGATCATCGATCCTCGGAAGCGGATATCTGTTCTTCACTGTAGCCTTGTTCAGTTGCCTGTAGTCAATGCACAGACGCATCGATCCATCCTTCTTTTTCACGAACAAGACTGGCGCACCCCAAGGCGATACACTAGGACGGATGTATCCCTTGTCGAGGAGCTCCTGTAACTGTACCTTCAGTTCCCTCAGCTCTGCCGGTGCCATCCTGTATGGGGCACGAGAAATGGCCGATGTCCCTGGCAGCAGCTCTATAGCCAACTCCACATCCCTGACAGGCGGAAATCCCGGAATCTCATCTGGGAACACATCAATGAACTCCGCCACAACCGGAATGTCCTCGGCTCTCACTTCCTTTTCCTCAGATACATCCACAGCATAAATGATGTAACCTGTGTGGCCGCGCTCCAATAATCGCGCCATCTTAACCGCTGATATTACCGGAATCTTTGGACGAGAGCCGTCCCCATAAAGGTCCACTGGAACCCCTGATCAGACAGAAAACGGACAATCCTCTGCCGGCAGTCTACCACAGCTCGGTATCTGCTCAACACGTCAATGCCGATAATGCAGTCAAAGTCTGCCATCTCTAACTGAATCAAATCGGCCCTCAGATCATTGCCCTCAAAATAAATGAGGCAATCAGATAACAGCCGATCCGCAATCACATGCTTCCCTGTGGGTGTCGAGACCATAAGAGGCGTGGGTAACAGAGACGAGCACAAGTGGTGTCCCTCCACAAAAGCAGTAGATACAAAAGAATGGGAAGCACCTGTATCTATCAATATAAGTGCAGGGTACGTAAATAAATGGCACGTACCAGCAATGACCTCCTCTGGGGCTGCCTCAGCCTGCTCCCTGGTCAGTGCATACACCTGTCCCTGCGGCGGTCCTGCCGTCTGACCTCCTTGTGGTCGTGGTGCAAACTGCTGTCTCTGTGGTGCCCTCCCAGCATCAAACCTCGGCATATTCGGCCCTGAGTCTGTCTGACCTGCCCGATTGGGGCAACCTCGAGCAAAGTGGCCCACCTTGCCACAGATATAGCAACCCTGACAGTCCCGTGACAAGTGCCATCCTCCACAGTTGCTACACTTGTTTCCCACTGTCTTGCTCCCCTGTGTGGGTCCCTTATTGTTCTGTTTCTGACCCTGAGACTTCTTCCCACTAAATTTGGAAGATGATGAGGCCCCATGAGCCTTGAACTGATCCCCTCGTGGCCTCAGACTATCAGCAGCAGGCCTCTGTGGTGGTACAGAAGGGGGTACAACATCCTTGTACGCGCCCACCGCAATCTCCGCTAACTCTGCCCGTGTCAGGGCGTCATCAAATGAACTGGGGTTGTTGGATATAACCCTATCAAATAGTTCTGGCCTCAATCCCTTCAGAAAATTCCTCATCTTTGCATGGCTGCTGACAGCAATATGAGGTACATACCTCAGCAGTGAGGAATACTGCATAGCATAGTCTGACACTGACATGCTACCCTGCTTCAAACTGTTGAACTCATCCTCTTTTAATTGTCTGGCAGCTGCAGAGAAATACCGGTTAAGGAACCGGGTCCGGAATACAATCCATTCAACTGCATACCTAGAGCTCTCAGCTCCATCACGGTGGTCTTCCACCACATAGCAGGCTTCTTAGCCATCTGAAACTCGGCTAATCTTAGCCATGCCGTGCGTGCACAGGGTGCAGTCACAAGTATCTGCTCTATACGTTCCAACCACTCCTCAGCTACTTCACCAGACTCAATTCCCTCAAACATGGGCGGATGGAAACTCAGAAACTGCTTCAAACTGAGCTCCCCTGGCAGTAACATCTTTACACTGGGCTCCACGCCCACAGCAGGTGGTGGTAAAGGGTTCGGCTGAGCAATACTGGCATTTCTACTGTCCATATCCCCCACCTCTTCATTGAGGTTCGCCATGCTGTAATACAATAGTTCACAACAATTCCAAAAGCAGTTCATAATATAAGCCGTTAGATAACAAGAGTATAATATTCAAAAGCATGTTAGTATAACACTTATACAACAATATGCATCACATGCATAACATGCCCAACAATGAATACCTAGTCAACTTGTCTCTAAAGGCTACCCTTCACTCTTCCCTGGTTATCTAACATGGCTCTGATACCACTAAATGTGAGACCCCGTTATCACATCAAGTTACTAAGGTGCAATTTAGAGAACTAAACATTCATGTGAATATATCAGAGTAACGTATTGTGTTGATTAACCTGAGCTTTAGAGATTACAGTACCAAAATGTTTCAAAAGGAATAACACAATTCCTACTAAGGTACTACATTATAGTCTTACTCTACTCAGTAGAAGCTATACAAAAATTTTCTCTAACATGCTAATCCTGTAGCACTCCTTACAGCTCAGCATATCAACCCCAACCCTGGTTCTCGTCCACAAAAGCACCTACAAAGACAACCACCAACACATGAGCATAAAACAATTCATATTCAACATAATATGAAAGTAAGGCATAAATGCACAATCCTAAACACAAGCACTTCCTGTATTTCCCGCATTTATAACGCCATTGGTTGTCCCTGTACCATAATTCATAATAAAACACATTATATGAATGTATGGCTTCATAAATAAATGTCATGACATTTCCTCTTTTTCTTGAGTCAGTCATCATCAGTTATTTTAATGCTTTCATAACCTCAAAACAAGCGGTATCGCATACTCGCTTCTTCGGTATCTCTTCCTCGCTCAGTATGGTATACCTCGCCTCCATGTGCAAGCGAGCCTCCCCCCTCCCGCTCCACATTTTCAGCGGTAAAGCGTAAGCATTAAAACCTTAACTGTGATCGCCCTGAGTCGTGGAATACACCTCTTTATTCCACATCACAATATGCAACAACAATGCATAATATGCAACACAATGCATAATAACATGTATCATAATCCTAATGCATCACATTGCATTCATCATGTGTCACACAGACAAACATAAGTACATGTTACCGTCGGGATGCCCGTACGTCGCTTACGTACCTTTCCAAAATGTGGTGTGTTGCAGGACTCTATCCCCTGCGCTGTGTAGCTACCTGTGAAGGCTCTACACCAGTGTATAACACAATATTAGATGTCTCATTACGATCCAATATCAAAACTTTAACAAAATATATCAATTTATATTTTTCAACATTCTGGGTCTCTCGATCGATCGGCCCCTCTTCCCGATCGATCGAGAAGACGCCTAAAATCAAAACCAAGATTCTGCCTCGCTCGATCGATCGAGATGAAATGTCGATCGATCGAGATGCTCTGTTCAAGAAATACCAACCCAGAATTCTCGAACACCTATATTCACACCCTTCGATCTAGCATATAACATACACCACATGTTTGAAAAATTATGCTAGCAATTACAATACACTACTCCGAGTGTATTCATACCAAATTTACACCCCAAACATAAGCCCACATGCATAAACGTCGATCATTCAAACAAGTACTGGATCAACTTTTCTGGAAACAGGGCAACATATTCATATCCAGATTTCTTAAGCACCTCACTTCATGCTATTAAATCTATCACATATAACATAAACAATGCTCTAACAAACATGCCATGGGCTTCACAAAACTACCATGCATAATTTTACATCAAAGGTTTACCAAAACCTAAGCTTGACGTGTATGATAATGCCTTCATAAAAACACTCCCCACACATATATTTCCTGAAAACAGGGCACTTGAACCTTGCCCAGAATTTTCGAACACTTCCTTTCACATGATTAAATCCTTCACATAATACATGAAACATGCTCAAGGAAATATACTGGTACCTTTAACAAGCTACCATACACAAAATCACATTAAAGGTTCAACCAAAACCTAAGTTAGCATGCTTCAAACATTCAAGGTAAAACCTTTCCTAACATGAAAACAGGGCACTTCCCTGCTCGGATGTTCGAGGAACCCTTTTCTCTACTACAAATCTAGCACATAAAGCATGCAAGTTACTTATCAAAACATGCTAGAGGCTTCACAAACATCACATAAAGGTACTCATAACAATATATCTTTATACTCTAAACTAGCATGTCAAATCTGCTACAAAGAACAAGCATGCTAGGAATTTAAAAACTGGGAAGAACATGTGACTCCTCACCACTTTTGCCCTTCGATTTTCTATATGAAAGGATGAATGAAATCCGATCACTTTCCTCCTAGAAACCGACCAAGTTGCAGACAAAATGAAGGGAAGAAGAAGGAGTCTTTTTGGAAGAGGCACAATGAAAATATCTTCATGTAAAGTGGCCACCTAGTCAATCTGCTTTCCCAGAAAAACAGGGGAGGGGCGTGGGTTCAACAAGTGGGGGTGGGGTGGTTGCATGTAGGGTGGTTTGGTGGTGTTTAATTGTGTCCCGGTATTTCATACGATGTATAAAAATATCTTTCCTTGATATTTTATTATTTTACCACATCAACACAACAATTAAAAACACCTAACATGCTCCGCTCCCTAAACCACATCATCATATTAAATAAATCACTCCCACATACAAAACGCCTTTAACACATAGATTCATAATTAGCACCCTTAAATGCATGATTACCCACATAATCATTTCGGGGATATCACATTATACCTACCTTGGATTGAGCCTAAATGAAAAAATTTTATCCGTCCCTAAGGGAGTATAATGAATCTCATTCATTGCACTGAATTGTTATATGTAGATGAGTTCATTGTGAAAAACAAAAAATGAACAAAAGAATGAGCAATAAGAAAAGATGTAGAGAAAAGCCTTGAAAAAAAAATGAAAACATTCAAATAAGACCCAAAGTGGCCAAGGCTAGAAAAAGTTGAAGAGAAGCTCAATATTGTGCGAACAAATTTTTGAACTGATTCTATTATACTCTCTTCTTTGCATTTATCCTACCTTTTCTTTGGAGCCGACACCAACAGGCCTAACGCTATAAGCTGTTAAAGACCTTCTGATCCAAGTCTAGGGAATAATTACATTAGTGGAGAAGTGCTGGATAGTAGATTTGTAGAGTATTTAAAGTAATCTTGACTTTGAGTTTTTATGGCACATTTTGATCTTAAAAGATATGTATAGAACTCATGTTTGACAATAACACACACACACATTCCGATGTTGCGATGTATTGTTTAGCTTAGGAGAAAACGCTTCCTGTTGAACTTTGAATGATTCTTATTGATGTGTAAGTAGGATTGCTGAGCTTTTACCTAGAGTTGTAAATATGATTCATTCAAAGTATTAAGTTTGACTCTACTTTTTGAGCTTATTGCTTGCTCGAGGACGATCAAGTCTAAGTTTGGGGGAGTTGATAGGCTTAGATTTTAAGTGTTTTTAGCTGTAATTTCTTACCATTTTTAGTACTTTTTCCTAGATGAAATTACGCTTTTTGGTGTTTATTTGCTTGTTTCAGGAAAATAGTTGGAAATGGAAGAAATGAGCTAAAATGAAGGAAACGGGTGAAATCGAGGCGAAAAAGTGGAAAATTCAGATTTTGCAAAATCTCGATGGATTGAGAATATGTACCGATCGATCGAGCCGGGCAGATAGTTCAGCACCAATTTTTTCGAAGTGTCGATCGATCGGAAGAAAATATCGATCGATCGATCGAGGCAGAAACTTTTAAACGCTGAAGCGAACAGTGCACCGATCGATCGAAAAATCTTTTCGATCGATCGAGATGCGTTTTTCTGCAAATCTGATTTTCCAAAATTAACGTGATCTTCGGTGGTTTAAAAAGGGTATCTCTTCCATACCATAAGATATCATATCAGAGAGGGAGAGGACCGATTTTATCACTCTAAAACCCTAGAGCCGCCGCCGACAAGAAGGAGGAGAAGCCATCTTCCTCTGTTCTTCATCCAAGCTTGAGCGAGCCATTTCCGGAGTGCAAGGAAGGAGCAAGAGAAGAGATTACGGTGCAACGCACGGATTCGTTCCAGCATTTATCGTATTTCTAAACTCAGATTTATTTGATTTACATTATCTTTGGATGTTTTTGAGGTTGAGAAACAATTTAACATCTTATTGATTTGTCTTGAATTGAATCTAGTTTATTTTATTGAGTTTGATTTTAATTGTGTTTGATTTATTGATTCGATTGTGTTTGAGGGTATTGGTATCTTATTGTTCATGAATTGAATGCTTACTAAGATCAAAGCCTAGCTAACTTTGATTTAATCTTGTGAGTTATAACCGAGATCGAGAGATAACGTTATAATACGCTACATTAATTCATGATGTATGTTTAAGATTGAGATCGAGAGATAAAATCATATACGTGAAGCCTTTTAATCGAGAGATTTAGAGTAACGAGGTTTTGAATATTTATGCAATATCGGATTAGTAAATAAGTGAACGAGAGTTACTTGTTCTAATTTGGTATTAGTTTCTTTACAGCTCGAGAGAGTGTATTGAATAATAACGAAAACCTTTCACCTTAAGAGTCAATTGTTTGTTAATTGCCTATTCAAACGAATCTTTAAAGATAACATAGTTGAACGAAGAGCGAGATAAATTTCTCTAGCGAAATTCCTTTGCATATCCCATCATTTTATTTATTCTTATTTTATTTAGGTCCTTTAGTTATAAATTTGCAGTAGTTAATATACTTTTTTTAATCGTAGGCTAAATATAATTTTACTGGTCTTATTTGGTACTTATACGTTAGTCCCTGTGGATTCGACAACCCGTACTTTCATTTAACTATACTAAAACTTGACACCGTGCACTTGCGGTAAAGAATCGCTATACTGAGAATTTTCTGTTTAAAAATAAAGCGATCACAATTCCCTAGCCAAATCTTTACAGATTGTAGGGCATGGATATCATTCCCAATGAGAAGTATGTCATCCACATACAATATCAGGAAGATAATTATGCTCCCACTGACCTTCTTGTAGACACAAGGTTCATCTACGTTTTTGATGAAACCAAACTCTTTGACTGCATCATCAAAACGAAGATTCCAACTCCGAGAAGCTTTGCTTCAATCCATAAATGGATCGTTGTAGCTTGCATATCTTTCCAGCATCCTTTGGATCGACAAAACCTTCAGGTTGTGTCATGTACACATCCTCAAGTAAATTTCCATTAAGGAAAGCTGTTTTGACATCCATCTGCCAGATTTCATAGTCATGAAATGCAGCTATTGCAAGTAAGATCCTAATGGATTTAACCATGGCAACTGGCGAAAAAGTTTCATCTAGTCAATACCATGAATTTGTTTGAAACCTTTTGCAACCAGTCGACCTTTAAAGGTTTGTACATTACCATCCATGTCGGTCTTCTTCTTGAAAATCCATTTGCACCCTATGGGTCTAACCCCTTCAGGCGGGTCAACCAAAGTCCATACTTGATTTGCATACATGGATTCTATCTCAGATTTCATGGCTTCTTGCCATTTATCAGAATCATTGCCCATTATAGCTTCTTGATAAGATGACGGTTCATCCTCATCAATAAGTAGTAAGTCACCTTGTTGAGTCACAAGAAATCCATATCTCTGTGGCTCACGGCGTTCTCTTACAGAGCTACGTTGGGCTTGTGTCTCTTGAGCAGGCAATTCATCCACAACAGCTTGTGGTGTCTGCTCTGTTTCCATCTAAATATCAGGTTCAATGTTTTCTTGTGGTTGAACTTCACTAAGTTCTATTTGTCTCCCACTGGTTCTTCTCGAAATAAATTCTCTTTCAAGAAAGACACCAGTCCGAGCAACAACTACTTTGTTCTCGGTGGGATAATAGAAATAGTATCCTTTCGTTTCCTTAGGATACCCCACAAATAAACACTTATCAGATTTGGGTCCAAGTTTATTGGAGGCGTGACGTCTCACGTAAGCCTCACAACCCCAAATCTTCATAAAAGACATACTAGGACGCTTCTTAGTCCATATCTCATATGGTGTCTTTTCTACTGATTTAGATGGAACACGGTTCAGTATAAATATCGTTGTTTCTAAAGCATGTCCCCAAAAGGAAGTCGGAAGATCTGCATGACTCATCATTGATCGAACCATGTCCAACAAAGTTTGATTCCTCCTTTCGGATACACCATTCCATTGTGGAGTATAAGGAGGAGTGAGTTGTGGGACTATCCCACACTCCTTTAGATAGTCATGAAACTCTTGGCTTAGGTATTCACCTCCTCGATCTGATCGGAGGGTTTTGATACTTTTGCCAAGCTGGTTTTTTACTTCATTCTTGAAATCCTTGAACTTTTCAAACGTTTCATATTTATGTTTCATTAGGTACACATACCCATATCTACTGAAGTCATCAGTAAATGTAACGAAGTATTGAAAACCACCTCTAGCTTGTGTGCTTATTGGTCCACATACATCACTATGTATGAGACTCAATAAATCATTTGTCCTTTCAACATGTCCCTTGAAAGGAGCTTTAGTCATCTTGCCCATTAAACAAGATTCGCATGTTTCATATGATTCAAAATCAAATGAATCCAATACTCCATCCTTATGAAGTTTTGATATGCGATTCTCGTTTATATGGTCCAATCGACAATGCCAGAGATAAGTTGGATTTGAATCATTATTCTTAATCCTTTTAGTATTTATGTTATAGACAGGCATATCAAGATTTAATACATAAAGACCATTAATTAATTGTGCACTAGCATAAAACATATCATTCAAATAAATGGAACAACACTTGTCCTTTATAATAAATGAAAAACCAATCTTGTCCAAACAAGAAATTGAAATAATGTTTCTAGTAATAGATGGCACAAAATAACAGTCTTGTAAATCTAATAATAAACCAGACGGCAAAGTTAATAAATAATCTCCAATAGCTAATGCAGCAACTCTTACTCCATTTCCCACTCGGAGATCAACCTCGCCTTTCGCCAACAACCTACTCCTTTTGAGATCCTGCACATTAACACAAATGTGAGAACCACATCCAGTATCTAATACCCATGATGAAGAAGTAGATAAATTGACTTCTATAACAAAAATACCTGAAGCAGAAGTCACACTTCCTTTTGTCTTCTTAAGATCTTCCAGATATACTTTGCAGTTTCTCTTCCAATGACCGGTCTCACCGCAATGGAAACAGTCCCCTTCCTTAGACACTCCTCCCTTTGGCTTGAGAGCAGAAGCATGAGACTTAGACTTAACAAAGACTTTCTTGTTCTTCTTGTAGCCTTTTGCTTTAGTCTTTCCTTTGCTCTTATTCACAATAAGAACATTTATAGGCTTAGACTTCTTTGAATTTGCTTCATATGTTCTCAACATACCAAGCAATTGCGGTAGTGTCTTTTCGATTTCAATCATATTGTAATTGAAGACAAATTGACTGTAGCTATCAGGCAACGATTGCAAGATCACGTGTGTGGCCAACTCTTGGTCCAATGGAAAACCCAGCTTTTCAAGATTCTCAATGTACCCAATCATCTTTAGTACATGAGTTCCAACAAGGCTTCCTTCTACCATTCTGCACTGGAATAACGCTGTAGAGACGTTATACCTCTCTTGTCTAGATTGTTGTTGATAGAGTTGCTTTAAGTGTTCGATCATATCAAACGCCTCCATTTCCTCATGTTGCTTCTGAAGCTCAGAGTTCATGGTGGCAAGCATAAGGCAACCAACATCAAGCGCATCATTCTGATACTTCTTGTAAGCATCCTTATCGGTTTTAGCAGCCGTTACGGGAGGTTCCTTAGCAGGTAAGGGTTCCGCTAGGACATATTGATTTTTTTCTTGTTTGAGGACAATCCTCAAATTCCTATACCAGTCTAGGAAATTTGTCCCATTCAGTTTGTCCTTCTCAAGGACCGATCGTAATGACAGTGTGCTAGTTACATTGTTTGATGCCATGGATATCTACAATATAAATATGCAAAATAAGTTTACGATTTTTAATCATTTAATAAGGTCTTATATTAAATGATACTCCCACTATTTTGTTTAAAATATCAACCCTCGAAAACTTAGTGGGCCAAGATCCATATTTCACCTAATCCTGAGTTAGCTTTGGCTAATCACCCAAGACTCGGTTATTTAGGTAGACAACACTATGTCAATTACATCACATGTAATTCTTGGATGGTTGGACGAACAACACTTTGTTCAAATTCATCTAATGAATTATTATCCAACCATATGCCTCTAGGTTCCCAATCCTATTGAGATAACGCTAGTTAAGTCGAGCCCAATTTTAAAATAACACGGATATCACTTTTATCCTTTCGCGTCTTACTAAGATTGTCACGGTGCTTTGCTTTGGCAAACCCACACAAGTTCAATTGAAGTCTTGACGAGTATTTTTAATTGGAAGGCATCTTGATTTGACTTAATATTATAAGAGGGATTTATTGATCTCATGATTTTATTAATATTGAAAATATGTCTGGTACATATATGAATATATACATATCTACATATATGTATATCAAGCATCAATATTAAATAAAACATTAAACATGCATCTCATACATCAACATAAAATAAACGTGACATGGTTATAGCCCCAACTAATGATTTTCTCAAGCCAATGAGAAAATACTAGAAGGTCAACCTAAGGTAACTTCACCAAGCACCTCTATGGCTCCCTTTTGTGAATGGCCTCCTTATCCCGACACCTTGATCCATCATCATTGATCTCCATCAATTAAATAAACTATACTATATAACAATTACATGATATAGAGAATTCCTCGAGTTACATTCGAGGGGAACGTAGGGGAGGGATAACATTTAGAAAAATAGAGAAGGCACGACTCGCAGGCCGTATTAAATTACAAACATTCACAAAATCCTATCTAATAGGTCATAGGGCTATAACCATGCACCATGCTCAAACAACCACATAAAACATGCTATAACAATTAATGAATTAAATTCTAAACATTTTAAAATTTAATTCTAATTAAAATTGTAAAATAAAATTTTGGAAAATTATCATACGCTCGTGACATCACATGCCACGGAGACTCGTTGCGTCACAAGCCATGGACCAAAAGGGTTCAAAGACCCTAACCACACGGCTGGACCATGCATGAGCCTAGGGTTCGAAACCCTAGCCCAAGTCACGGTCCATCCCGTGTGAGCCATGCGGCGGCCGCTAGGGTTCGAAACCCTAGCCGTCTCATTCTTTCCATGCACGGTTCATGACGGTGGCGGCTCGACCATCTCGAGCCAAGGGGTTCAAAAAACCCTAGCTCTCACGTGGAGGTAGCCGCCAACTCGCATGATTTCGTGAACCATGGTCCGAACTTTCAATGCGCCGCCACGATTTTAATCGATCCAAAAGGGTTTGAAACCCTAGTTGGTGTGGCGGCTCGGCCCATGCTCGAGCCAAGGGTCCAAACCCTAGCTAGCATGCGGCGGCCGTGAGTCATGGTTGGTGATGGCCAAACCATCAAGAGCCATGGGCTCGGTTTTGCGCCTTCGTGTATCGTATACATAAATTGTCAATTATATCATATATAATTTTACGATGATTTTCACAAACTCGATTTACTCATATCATATATGATTATATACAGTTTCAAAGCATGCAATATAATTCTAAATATGATTAAACAATTAACCACATAATTCCAATATGAGCTTTGTACACGGCTCTGATACCACTGTAAGGAATCCAACAAGCAAAGTACGCAGCAGAAATAAAATTTATGGATTCCTAACCGAGGACCTATACAAAGTATTCATATCGGAATGTAAAGGAGTCTCACCCTTGTAGTGTGTTTGATGCAGAAGCGATGCCAAACCACGAGTCACGAGCAAAACCTCCAAGATCTTGCCTCTACGGTATCCACACGATCAAATCGAAGAGGTTGTTCAAAAACAAGTTGCTAGACTTGTTCTTAAACCAAAACTGAACTCACGGTTCAAAACCGATCAACGACGGCCGTCAAAACCACCACGTCACGGCGGCACGACGGCGTGAGGTGTGAGGATGAGGCGGTGGCCGAGAGCTCTTATGGAGTGGCTATTAGGTTTTTGTGAATTAACTCTTTTTCTCTAAACCTTGTTAGCATGATATATGTTGGATTTAATTAAAGGCTTTCTCAAAGCCTCATGGGCCCAAACCCATGATTTAATTAAATCCTTATAATCATGTGATTAAGACTCTTCTTAATTAATTAATTCATCCAATGAATTTAATCCCCTTATCGATTTAATCTTTTGTGCGACCCGATAGGATCTTGCAATGTTGGCAGCGACATAAAATCTAATTTTATGTCACAAGCAATGAGCGGTATCTAGCAACACATCAAGGCTTCCCAAATTACAAAAATGTCATTGACTCGACATAACCTACGAACTGCAATAATATTAACCATGTAATTAATCCCTTTGTCCAATGTGTTTAGATTGAACACGAGTCATGGAATAGTCATACTCGTATATTCAATCTTTATTTCTTGATCCCCAAGTAGAACTAGAATAAACGAATAAGCTCGATATCACATATCGACTCATTCGAGCACGGCCATGCATTTTAGTCTTACTTGATCAAGGGCCCAAACACTTCTCTTGTTATATGGGAGGGACAAATCATTTCTTGATCACTCAACATCCCTCTACATAATTCGTGATGTATCCAATGATTGTCTTTATAGTTTACCCTGTTACAGGTAACGTTTGACAATATCAAGATACATGACTCCTTATGTTGGGATCTCTGGTGATCTCAAGTCGTAAGGATTACATACATCATTATCACTATGAGAATTGCTTATGACGTTCATATAACTATCCATGTAGCATTCTCATGGTGGGTCTGTCCAGTACATCGTTCTCTAACATGTACCCATGTGTTGATTTGATATCTCATATCTATGAACAATTCATCAATCAAAACATACTAGTCTTAATGCATTATCATTATCCTAATTCATGATAATACTTGACTAGGGATAATCTGTAAGAACAATACAATATTATTTTAAGGACATTAACTTATATATTAATTCATATTACATAGATACACGAATAATATATAATAATGAATTGCCATTAACAAAATCATAAAACATTGTATGTCATAAACAATCATCTAATGAGTTGTCTTAGGGCATATCCCAACATCGAAGGAGATCAAAGCATGCCCCCACATAGATGATTTTACCATTGGAGCAAACTTAGATTCCCCAGTTGTAGTGAGAAGTCGTCCCCGCAGGCCAGATATACATCAAAGGCCTTACGGGAAGTTTTAGTTACATCTGATTCATCCATATGGTCTTATGCTCAACATGGATATCTTGATTTTAAAAATCGAGAAGTTCTTATTGATGAATGGGCTTCAACAATGAGAATAGCAGCAGGAACGCTTGATCTAAGCAAAGAACGATTCATATTACTCCTTAAAATGAGTCTGGAAGGATCAACCAAGATTGCCTGGGAACTCGGTGACCCAAGTACCAAGGAAGAAGTTTTAAGCGGAGAGTCCCTGAAAGAAATTGTGGACAAGATGTCAAAATTTTTTAAAATCCGTTTCATTGAAGTAGACTACTTCGAAGGAATGGAGGACGAATAGGCAAAAAAAATAGACACTCTCTATATATCGTGGAACTACATGATATCTGTTATTTAGACGAGTACATCAAACTCTTCACAGAGTATAGATGGAAGGCAAAGATAATAGAAAAGGATGCAGCACAGCTGTTCTTTGCCAAAAATACCGAGTACATGGAGAGAAATGATTTATCCAGGAATATACACCACAAGAAATGGAGACGGTGTCCAATAGAATGTCATTTCTTAAAATGAAGCTTGTGGATTGGTGCTATCAAGCAAAGCTCTAAAAGAACTACAAGAAGCTAAGAGGAATCAACAAGACAACTCATCTTTGCTGTACAGGGAGTGATATCCCTACTATCATTGGAAACTACCCACAAAGGCTGAAGATGAAGAAACACAGGAGTCATCCTTATGCCCGAGGAAGTAGTTAGAAAAGAAGTAGGTCTTCATGGAGACCTAGAAAGTTCTGGTCAAAGCAAAAAGCCCGAAGTTACAGATTCGGGCAAAGATTAGGACCAACAAGGAGTAGAACATTGTCAATAGGTTCTAATCAAGCAAGTACTAGCAGAGCACCGATGAAGAGGACTTTCAGACGCACACATACCCATGCAAATGAGAGTTTCAAAGATCGTAACTGCTGAACATGCGGAGCAAGAGGACATATCTCTACAGATTGTCCAGAGAACCAAAGCCGATGAGTAAGACAGTTCGAGCATATCAAGGAGTTCGAGGATACTGTTTATTTCCAGGATTTGGTGCAGGAGTATCAATTTGAGGATATCCCCTCAGATGAAAGCATTTATGAAGAAGAAATCTATTCTGATAATGGAGGTGAATCCAGTACATAATCAGAGTGAAGGAGAATTCCTTAACACAGGATCAGAGAAGAACCGTTGGGTTTTTCTCACATACCATGGTTTCTCATAAAATTCTTATGAGGATCATGAAAGAAGAGTCAAAGCTTCAGATGTATGATGGATTTACAATTGGAGCAATGAAAAAAGCCATAGATATGATTGATATGATTTGTCCTCGAAGCAGGAAGCATCAAAAAATCCTGATGTATTCAAAACAACATAAATGCTGAAATGCCCAGAAGGCTGGAGAGAAGTGCAGATAATCTTCGACATTACTGAGAAAAAACAATATCTTCCCTTGTGATTGTTGGGATATGCCCTAAGACGATTCATTAGATGATTGATTTTGGCATACAATGTAATATGATTTTATTAAAGACAATTCATTATTATATATTATTCAAATGTCTGTGTAATATGAATATATATATGTGTTAATGTCCTTAGAATAATATTGTACTATTCTTAAATATTGTCCCTAGTCAAGTATTATCATGAATAAGGATAATGATAATGCATTGAGACTAGTATGTATTGATTGATGAATTGTTCATGGATATGAGATATCAAATCAACACATGGGTGCATGTTAGAGAACAATGTACTGAACAGACCCACCATGAGAATGCCATGGATAGTTATATGAATGTCATAAGCAATTCTCATAGTGATAATAATGTATGTAATCTTACGACTTGAGATCACCAGAGATCCCAACATATGGAGTCGTGTATCTTGATATTGTCAAATGTTACCTTTAACAGGGTAAACTATAAAGACAATCATTGGATACACCACAAATTATATAGAGGGATGTTGAGTGATCAAGATAGGATTTGTCCCTCCTATATAACAAGAGAAGTGTTTGGGCCCTTGATCAAGTAAGACTAAAATGCATGGCCATGCTCGAATGAGTCGATATGTGATATCGAGCTTATTCGTTTATTCTAGTTTACTTGGGGATCAAGAAATAAAAGATTGAACTATATGAGTATGACTATTCCATGACTCGTGTTTATCTAAACACATAGGACAAATGGATTAAGTTACATGGTTAATATTATCACAGACCATAGGTTATGTTGAGTCAATGACATTCTTGTAACTTGGGTAGCCTTGATGTGTTGCTAGATTCAGCTCATTGCTTGTGACATAAAATTAGATTTTATGTCAATGACAACGTTGCAAGATCCTAACCGTTCACACAAAAGATTATATCGATTAAGGGAAGTTAAAATTCATTGGATGAATTAAGTTGATTAAGAAGAGTCTTAATCATATACTTTAATGGGCCATATTTAGATATATAGAGATATATTTAATTATGATATATATGTATATACAGAAAAAGATTGGGCCAAGGGTTTTATGAAAAGCCTTAATCTGATTAAGATTAGCCGCCTCATTTTTCTTCTGTTATATATATCAGTAAGCTTTTACGTTAATTGTGATTAACTTAAAAAAAACCTAAACCTAATATAAGAGAACATCGGCCGCCATCTTGTCTTGGTAGCGCATCTCTTCTGGTTGAAGATCAAGTCTAGCAACTTGTTCTTCAACATCCCTTTTCGATTTGATCGTGGATACCGTAGAGACAAAACTTGAAAAGTTTTGCTACTGACTCGAGGACGTGTTGGACGTGCTGCTTCGTGGGATTCTGCTCAAACACGCTACAAGGGTATGATTCTTTTCACCCCGATATGATTAACTAGGTATAGGTCGCTGGTTGGAATCCAAATTTTATTTTATTCCGCTGCGTATTTGTTAGGATCGGTCCGGAGTGTTTAGAGGGGGGGGGGGGGGGGGGGTGAATGAACACTCCTTACAAAATTAATCCCTTGTGATTTCTTTCTGATCAGTGAAAGAAATCTGTTTCTTAATCAACTCTTTGAACAGAACAGACCACGAATAAGTAAGTGCGGAAACGGTCTGCTCTTGTATAAGTAAGAATAGCTCGATGGCTAAGTGCAGAATGATAAGACACAGGATATGTTTCTGGAAGTTCGAAGGTGGTGTAATCCTTCTACGTCTCCCCTTCTTCCAATTAAGGAAGGTTTATACTAGAAGACTTTGATTTATACAATCCTGTTGTACAAACCCGATTCAGGCTGGATTTACCTCACTACCAGTCTGAAACTCCTAGTCACTCAACCTGCTCAGACACACTCTGTCTGACAGTTACAATATGTTGCTCACTTCTATTTTTCACTACACAATGCGCACAGTGATCCTACAATGATCAAATGTTACAAAGTAATTGTGCTTAAATGAATAACTTCAGCTCGAAAGCTTCTGTACTTTGTGAGCGTGTGCTGTTTAGCTTTCTTGTATATTTTTCAATTGACCAGCGTGAGTTGTAGAGTCGAGTTCTTTTTGCATCTGTTTGTTGCATCCTTTTATAGTTGAAGGTGGCAACGGCATTGTTTCCCTTAATGTGCAGCTATGACTCTTTTTAGACTCTGAGAAAGCTACAGTCTTCTTCTTCAGGATACTTGTCGTTCTGGTATATGCTTTCGGCGACTGTCAGGTAAGCTCTTCTTTGTCTTCTTACCTATTATGGCAATCTTCAGTCTTTGGTTCTTTGTAGCATTAATTGCAGCATTAAATGCTGCAATAAATATCCGTTGATGATTCGGACTGAGAAGCCATCCTTTATGTATCCTTGACTGCTCTGATCTGATAAAGGTTGAGATCGATCTGAAGCATCGATCTTGTCATTCTGGAATTCATCGATCCGGTCTGATATGTACTATTCTTTATCAGTTTGCTCTGATATGTCCGATCGATCTGGTATGCCTAATTTACATCGATCCGGTCTGAAATGCTTTGCCATCTTGCTCTGCTGAGACCGATTGATCTGGTCAATCTGATTTCTATCGATCCGGTCTGAACTGTTTTGTCATCTTTAAAATCTCATCGATAAGGTCCGGAACTAACAAATTCCCCCTTTTTGATGATGACAAAACCTAGCTTCTAAGTCTTTTTAACCAGTCTTGATAAGAGCTCTGAAGCGAATGCTTTTGGATCGATTACTTCTTTGTTCAAAATAAATGAACATCATTAAGTTTGATCGATTCAATCTTTTATTATTAAGCCTTTATTAAAGTTCAAAATAAATGAACAAGGACTTAATCAAAAGAAGGATTTTATTGATCATCAAGAAATCCTAAATACAGACAGTCTGACAAGTTAAATGACTAAGACTGCTATCTTCTTGAGCTTGGAGGCGGCTTGAAGTCTGTCTTCTTTTCCCCCTTTTTGTCAGCAGCAAGCTCTTGAAGGAATTCAACAACTTGGGCTAGCTGCGCGCTGATAGCGTCAAGACGAACGTCTTGAGCACGGAGGGAGTTAGAAACAGATGCTCTGACTTCAGTGGCTAACTCGACCTGCTCTTTCCTCAGACTGTTCTTGTAGGAGGCTTGTTGAGAAAACAGATCGTTGATGCCGCGCTGGAGGCTTCCGATACTGGCAGTCATTTTCTCTTTGAAAGAATTAAAGTCCAAAGTTGTGACTCTTTGACTTTGATGAACCTCGAGAATTCGTTGAGTTAATGACAGACAGTTATCAGAAAAGTGCTGGAGAGTCCGTGCCAGGGATGGAGGTGCATCAGATAGCTGGCTGGGAGAGTGATCTGATGATGACATAGCAGGAGCATCTGCTTCAGCAATCGGCACGATGGAAGAAATGGCAGCTTGATGAATTTCGGATCGGATCAGAGTGACCAGATCCGAGGAAAAACTATGAATGAATGCCAAATCTTCATCTGATGGTCCCGGAGGAGAGTGGGGACTGGAAGGTTCCTCATCTTGGAGAGCTGCAACCACTGTAGATACCACCAAATCCGGATCGAGAAGGTCTGGTACTTCAGTTGTTGCACATGCTTCAGCTGGACTGTTTTGAGCAAGGGAGGCTGATGACTTCAATGGAATATATGTTGTCGGAGAATCCAACAGAACATTCATTGATTCATCATCTGTTGCAGACGGAGCATTAGGCAATGGCTGCTCCGCTGTCTGTTCTGGTACGAGTTCTGCAGGCTGGTCTTCTGTCTGTTTTGCTTCAGCAGAAGGGATAACCTCGATAAAAGGTTCTGCCAGAGTCTTGCTGACAGAAGGATGATCCGGGCTTGTGGCTGGAGTGGAGATACCTAGCTTCTGTCGTTGAAAGCGGACAGCTAGGGATAGAGCATGAATATCCATCTCAAGTTGAGCAATCACAGCCCCATCATCTCTGGCAGTAGGAGCAAGCGGATCGAAGTTCTTCTTTTTGGCAGTGAGAAGCAGATTGGCCAGTCTGAATCTGTGTTTTGCCGTGAATAACTCTCTGCGCTGCACCGCAAGTCGAACAACATCAGTTTCAGTGCCTCTCAGAACCTCGTCTTCCATCTTCTTCAGTCTGTGCAACTTTCCGTAGAACAGATCAATGTGGTTGACAGTCCGGTACTGGACATATTCATCAAAGACCACAAGGAGTTCAGCTAGCTTCTCATCAACATCCTCCATAGCGATGTCGATGGCAGTCTGTGCAGCAGATTTGGGTTTAGAAGAGATGGGTTCTGTGAGAATGGCTTTTCCCTTGCCGGTGGAGGAAGGGGACTTAATCCCTGATTGGGTATAGTCACCCAACTCAGTGATAACTATCCCTTTGACCACGGGATTGGCAGAGGGAATTCTAAGGGTGACTTTGGGTGCAGGGGTTGAGGCTTGTGAAGGCTGAGCGGGGGGTTGAGGTGCAGGGGTTGCTTTAGTGGGTGGCAGTATGGGTGGAGGTAGATGTCTGGTTGGTTTGGTAATCTGGGTTCGGGGTTTTTTGGGAAGTGGCTTGGTTGGGGATGAGTGAGCAGACTGAGTTTCTTCTGAGTCAGTCTGAATGGTCAGCTTCCGCTTGACCCGAGGTTTGCGCACATCAGCTTGTTCCTCGTCCTTCTCAATCTTGACTGAGACCAGAGTTGTAGGAGTAGGCGGAGCACTCTTGGACTTCAGCAGTGCAAGCCCTTTGGAGTTAAGGACCTTAAAAGGGCGGAGAGCAGACGGCTTGCTCAGCTCGAGGCCTAAGGACTCCAAGAGCTTGCTGAGAGGAACAGCAAAGCATACGGCGTGCTTGGATGCAATCACCGTTTCCAGCAGTACTCCAAACAGAATCATGGACCAGTTTATCTTCTGTCCAGATACAATAGCTGCCATAGCCCTGAACTTCTCGGCGGTTACAGCATCGAAGCTTCCTGCTTTACCCAAAAGTGGCTTGGCTACCACTTCGCACAGCACCTGGAAATGGAAGAGCATTTCCTTCTTCTTAAATGAGGGTTAATCGGTGGCCAGAAATGGAAATCTTCCCCTGAAGATCTAAGAGAGATGCTGGAGGAGTCTGTCCGAACTCTGTCAGGCCGGAACTGGGGAGGCCAAAGGTCTTGGCCATTGTTGTTGGCGAGATCTCGAAAGATTTGCCCTTGACAGATGTAGAGATGGATGACTTCCGGGAGACGGCGTTGGCGAACAGCTCGCGGATTTCTGGTTCATAAACAACGGATCCGCATTAAAAAAAATTCCGTAAACCAGATGATTCCAGGGCTCTAAAAATGGACACCATCGCAGCATCTTCTTCCCTGTAGATATCATCAAACTCAACGGAGAGTGAGTTATGAGTAATGGTAGCCATATGAAAGAAGTTTAAAGAAGGTGCGAAGAGTAAGAGAGTAGGAGAGTAAGAAGGTAGAAAGCGGTAAACTGTAAAAAGTGAAAAAGTATGAAATGTTCAGCCCGCTAAATAGGAGAGAGAAGACACGTGTCTTTATCTCCAAGACTGAGAAATAAATTATTCAAAATAAACGGTCAGGATGAAGAAAGATAAGGCGGTTAAAGTACAACTAGTTAAAAGGTTAATCAGTCCGGGCTGTTTTGTTTGTAGAAACAAATAATTGTCCAAACAGATCATAGGATAAAATCAGACTGACAAGGATCGGTCTGAAAGTTCGGACCGGTCTGTGTCTTTATGAACATTGTATTATCGATCTGTAGTGACAAAAATCTTTAAGAGCGAAAAGAATAAAAACATCTAAACTAATTAAGATAAGTCAATTAAACCAAGAATTTGACGAAAATAATTAAACTTAGCCTCAGGAAGTGGTTTGGTGAAGATGTCTGCTGCTTGCTGCTCTGTTGATATGTGTTCGATCCGAATTTCCTTTTTGCCAACATGATCTCGAATAAAATGATGTCGAATATCAATGTGCTTTGTTCGAGAGTGCAAAACTGGATTATACGTTATAGCGATTGCACTGTGTTGTCGCAAAATATCGGAGAGTCAACAGCTTGAATGCCGTAGTCTTTGAGCTGGTGTTGAATCCAGAGCATTTGAGCGCAACAGCTTCCAGCGGCTAGGTATTCTGCCTCAGCTGTGGATGTGGCAATAGATGTCTGCTTCTTACTGAACCAAGAGATCAATCTTTCACCTAGAAATTGACATGTTCCACTGGTGCTTTTACGATCGATCTTACACCCAGCGTAGTCTGCGTCTGAATATCCGATTAAGCTGAAGTTTGAATCTTTGGAGTACCAAAGACCAACGTTCTGAGATCCTTTTAAGTATTTCAGAATACGCTTGGCAGCAATGAAATGAGATTGCTTTGGTTCTGTCTGAAATCTGGCGCACATACAGACTGAAAACATAATATCGGGCCGGCTCGCTGTAAGATACAATAGCGATCCGATGAGTCCTCTATACATGGTTACTTCAACTGCCGTTCCCCCTTCGTCCTTGTCTAACTTGATTGTTGGACTCATTGGAGTTGATGCAGTTGAGCATGTTTCCATTCCAAATCTCTTGAGGAGCTCTTTGGTATACTTGGTCTGATTGATGAAAGTGCCATTGTTGAGCTGTTTTACTTGAAGACCCAGAAAGAATGACAATTCTCCCATCATGCTCATCTCGAACTGTCCCTGCATTAACTTAGAAAATTTCTCGCACAATTTGGGGTTAGTTGACCCAAAGATTATGTCATCAACATAAATCTGAACTAATAGGGTATGTCCCCCCTTAATGAATTTAAAGAGAGTTTTATCTACTGAACCGATCTGGAAATCATGGTTCAGCAGAAATTGAGATAAAGTGTCATACCAGGCTCTTGGAGCTTGTTTCAGACCATACACTGCTTTATTTAGTAGGTATACATGATTAGGATACGAATGGTTCTGAAATCCAGGTGGTTGCTCAATGTAGACTTCTTCCTGAAGCTTTCCATTAAGAAAGGCGCTCTTGACGTCCATCTGATATACTTTGAAGTCTTTAAAGGCAGCATATGCAAGAAAGATTCGGATTGCTTCAAGTCTGGCGACTGGTGCAAATGATTCATCGAAGTCGATTCCTTCTTCTTGTCTGAATCCCTGTGCCACCAGTCTGGCTTTGTTTCTAACCACAGTTCCATCGGCGTCTAGCTTATTTCTGAAAACCCATCTGGTTCCAATAACAGGCAGATCGCTTGGTCTGGGAGTTAGACTCCAGACTTGATTTTGTTCGAATTGATTAAGCTCTTCTTGCATTGCTTTAATCCAGTTGAAGTCAGTCAGAGCTTCATCGATCTTCTTGGGTTCCAGAGTTGAGATGAAAGCAGCATGAGTGAACTCATCCATCATCTGTCCTCTGGTTCTAATCGGTGCAGAAGGACGACCAATCACTAGATTAGGTGGATGCTTCTTAGTCCAGCGATAGCTTGACTCTGGATTGTCTGGTTCGGTTGGAATAATAGCAGCATGATCTGCATCTACTTTAATATTTGAGTCAGGAGCATCTGGATCAGCTCGATCTGAAGAAGCTTCAATGGCCTGATCCGGTCTGTCTGGCACTTCTGGTTCTGGTGGATTGTCTCTTGACCTGTTAGCTACAATCTCATCATCACTGTTAGCTTCGAGATGGATATTTTCCATCTGATTTTGAATTGAATCTTTGTTGCCCTCAACACATGATGATTCATCAAAAACGATATGAACAGATTCTTCTACAGTTAAAGTTCGATTATTAAACACTCGATAAGCTTTGCTAATTGAATATCCTAAGAATATACCATTATCTGACTTAGCTTCAAATGCTGTAAGATGACTCTTACCATTGTTGTGAACGAAGCATTTACAGCCGAATACATGAAAGTGAGAAACAGATGGTCTGTTACCAGTCCATATTTCATATGGAGTGAGATTCAGCTTCTTGTTAATCATAGATCGGTTTTGAGTGTAGCAAGCAGTATTTACAGCTTCTGCCCAGAACTTTTGAGAGATTCCAGAATCAGCAAGCATTGTTCTTGCTGCTTCCTTGAGCGTTCTGTTTCTTCGTTCTGCAACTCCATTCTGTTGAGGAGTTCTGGCGGCTGAAAACTCATGCTTGATTCCATGATCTTCTAGAAAGGATTCAAGATTCTGATTTGAAAACTCAGTGCCTTTGTCACTTCGAATCCTGTCTATGCTGGATGATTTCTCGTTCTGAGTGCGTTTCAGCAGCTTGATCAACTTCGGACCGGTCTGATCTTTACTGCTCAGAAATATAGTCCATGTAAAGCGTGAATAATCATCAATAACAACAAGAGTATACCGCATTCCCCCTAAACTTGTTATTGGTATAGGACCAAACAAGTCCATATGCAGTAATTCTAAACAGCGGGAGGAGGATTTGGCATTCTTGTTTTTGAAGGATGATCTGATCTGTTTGCCCATTTGGCAAGCTTCGCAGATCTTATCCTTAGCAAAGTCGATCTTGGGCAGACCGATAACTAAATCATGTTTACACAAGCTAGCAATGGTCTTAAAGTTGATATGATTCAAGCGCTTATGCCATAGCCAGTGTTTATTATCATTGTTAGCGATGAAGCAAGTAGGATTATCAGGTTGAGCATGATTCCAGTTAATCTTATATGTGTTTCCATTCCTGGTTCCTATGAGCATGGTTATACCGTCTGATGATTTAACAGTGCAAGTGAGTTTATGAAATTCTACAGCATAACCATTATCACAGAGTTGACTGATACTAATCAGATTATAGCACAGATTTTCAACTAACAGCACATCATTGATGATAATGTTACCATGGACAATCTTACCCTTGCCCACGGTCTTACCCTTTGAGTTATCTCCGAAGATGATTTTGGGTCCAGTGCATTCTGTGACTTTAGACAGCAGCTTGATGTTTCCAGTCATGTGACGAGAGCACCCGCTGTCCAAGTACCAATCTGATGCGAGATTCTTCTGTACCTGTCATCACACATATTTATTGTTGGTACCCAATCCTATTTGGGTCCAGAACGGATTAGCCCTTTGGGAACCCACACCTGTATCAGCTTTAGTGGCTTGTGTGTGTAGGGTGTGCTATGTGCTGGTCTGTTTCGATGTTGTGTGTGATAATGTGTGCGCTGTGAAAACCTTTGATTTTCATAAGGTAGTCTATATCTTCGTTGAATCGGTTTTGAGTTATAGTAATTGTATTGTCTTCCTTGCCTTCGATCTTGCATTTTTGAATTTGGTCTCACAAACACAAATCTTGCTGGTGCCTTATCGTTGGCTTGGTCGACATAACCAATCCCTTTTCTCAAATTTTGATTTACGTAAGAGACTCCTGTTTGAATCTTAGGTGCTTCAGTTTCATATACTGTGCTGGATTTAAC
Organism: Haberlea rhodopensis; assembly: GCA_907163345.1. NCBI lineage: Eukaryota > Viridiplantae > Streptophyta > Magnoliopsida > Lamiales > Gesneriaceae > Haberlea > Haberlea rhodopensis. Next base: position 1,462,880 of record CAJQUN010000088.1, on the reverse strand, counting down.
AAATGTCATTTGTTTGACTTGATTCTTTACCAGCAACAGCTCAGACTCATCTTTGGTGCATTCTTTGGTGTCAAAGCCTATGCCGGTGAAATCACCGACATTTCTTTGAGCTTCTTGTAATTCTTCCAATGATGTTCTGGATTTTGTCCATGTTTTGAATATATGTGAGAGCTTAGCATTTTGTGTGCTAATTCTCTTATTTTCTTCATGGAGCTGATCATAAGAGATTTTCAGCTTATTCAGCTCGATCTGGAGATTTTTGCACTCACCCTGCTCAGAGCAGCTTGGTTTGTTGTGCTCATCCATTTGAGTAATGATTTTGGCTTTATTCTTCTCAAATGATTCAGCTAAGATCCTATAATCATTTGCCATGTCTTGCAGTGCGGACATGAGCTCTTCTCGTGTAAAATCATTTGATTCAAATTCAAATACCTCATCTGTCTGACTCATTTCTTCATCTGCCATCAGACATTGAACCTCTTCTTCGCTTTCGCTGGAAGAATATTCAGAGCTGTCTGAATCGGAATCAGTCTGAGCCCATTTGCTGTTTCCTTCCTCAGCAACTAAGACTTTTTGGGATTTCCCATGATTCTTGCGGTCTTTGTGGTGCTTCTTCTTTCTATCATCACGATGCTTCTCTTTCCTTTCTTCTTTCTTCGGTCTGGTGCAATCTGCAATAAAGTGTCCGGTCTTACCACAATTGTAGCAAGCCTGATCGTTAACAGTATCATCTTTTCTTGATTTATACTGATGAGAGGGTTTGAAGTTCCTCTTATTTTTAGACATAAATTTACCGAATTTCTTTATAAATAATGACATAGCATCGTTACTCATCTGTTCAGCAGATCGGTCTGATGTTGAAGCGATCTGGTCTGGGATGGCTGCCAGGGCCTTGTTGGGTTGAGAGATGAATGGCTCTGCTTCACCTCTGCTTATTAGTTCAAACTCATAGGCCTTGAGGTCTGCAAACAGATCATGAAGTTCAACCTTGTTAAGGTCTTTTGATTCCCTCATGGCAATGGTCTTTACATCCCATTCCTTTGGCAGAGCTCTCATTACTTTCAGAGCGATCTCTCTGTTAGAATATTCCTTCCCCAGACCATTCAGTTCATTTATGATGCTGGTGACTCTTTCATCAAACTCATTTAGAGTTTCACCACTTTTCATTTTTATGCTCTCAAATCTTTGAAGAGCCACAGTTAACTTGTTTTCTTTGGTCTGGTCGTTGCCTTCACATAGCTGTGCTATCTTCTCCCAAATTTCTTTGGCAGTAGAGCACATTTTGATTTTGCTGAACATGTTCTTGTCCAAAGTTTTGAACAAGATGTCTTTGGCCACATTGTCGAGGTTTGCTTTCTTTCTATCCTCATTCGTCCAGAGGGATCTGTCTTTTTCTACCATTTGTGGTTCTCCACTGGTAGTGGCGACTGCTGTATTTATTTTTAGGATCTTCATTGGTCCATCGGTGATGACGAACCACATGTCGTCATCCTGAGCTGCCAGGTGAGCTTGCATTCTGATTCTCCAGTCATCATAATCTTCTTTTGAGAACATGGGGATTTTGTTGAATGATGCCATCAGCTTAATATTCTTTGTGCTGATTAAGATGACCTGCTCTGATACCACTTGTTAGGATCGGTCCGGAGTGTTTAGAGGGGGGGGGGGGGGGGGGTGGTGAATGAACACTCCTTAAAAAATTAATCCCTTGTGATTTCTTTCTGATCAGTGAAAGAAATCTGTTTCTTAATCAACTCTTTGAACAGAACAGACCACGAATAAGTAAGTGCGGAAACGGTCTGCTCTTGTATAAGTAAGAACAGCTCGATGGCTAAGTGCAGAATGATAAGACACAGGATATGTTTCTGGAAGTTCGAAGGTGGTGTAATCCTTCTACGTCTCCCCTTCTTCCAATTAAGGAAGGTTTATACTAGAAGACTTTGATTTATACAATCCTGTTGTACAAACCCGATTCAGGCTGGATTTACCTCACTACCAGTCTGAAACTCCTAGTCACTCAACCTGCTCAGACACACTCTGTCTGACAGTTACAATATGTTGCTCACTTCTATTTTTCACTACACAATGCGCACAGTGATCCTACAATGATCAAATGTTACAAAGTAATTGCGCTTAAATGAATAACTTCAGCTCGAAAGCTTCTGTACTTTGTGAGCGTGTGCTGTTTAGCTTTCTTGTATATTTTTCAATTGATCAGCGTGAGTTGTAGAGTCGAGTTCTTTTTGCATCTGTTTGTTGCATCCTTTTATAGTTGAAGGTGGCAACGGCATTGTTTCCCTTAATGTGCAGCTATGACTCTTTTTAGACTCTGAGAAAGCTACAGTCTTCTTCTTCAGGATACTTGCCGTTCTGGTATATGCTTTCGGCGACTGTCAGGTAAGCTCTTCTTTGTCTTCTTACCTATTATGGCAATCTTCAGTCTTTGGTTCTTTGTAGCATTAATTGCAGCATTAAATGCTGCAATAAATATCCGTTGATGATTCGGACTGAGAAGCCATCCTTTATGTATCCTTGACTGCTCTGATCTGATAAAGGTTGAGATCGATCTGAAGCATCGATCTTGTCATTCTGGAATTCATCGATCCGGTCTGATATGTACTATTCTTTATCAGTTTGCTCTGATATGTCCGATCGATCTGGTATGCCTAATTTCCATCGATCCGGTCTGAAATGCTTTGCCATCTTGCTCTGCTGAGACCGATTGATCTGGTCAATCTGATTTCTATCGATCCGGTCTGAACTGTTTTGTCATCTTTAAAATCTCATCGATAAGGTCCGGAACTACCAGTATTGCATGTTGGATTCCTAACAGTGGTATCAGAGCCGTGTACGAAGCTCATATCGGGATCATGTTTTGAGTCATTTATGCATGCTAATTAAAACTGTAAGAACAACATATATGATATGTTATAATCAAGTTTGCAAAAATTATCGTAAAAATTATATATGATATAATTGACTAATTATATGTATAAGATACATGTGTGCGCGCGACCGAGCGCTTGAGGTGGGCGACCACATAGCCACAAGGGCTACTGCCTTACACCATGAGATGGGTGACCGCCTAGAAAAGGCGCGCGACCGAGCCACCCCTTCCTCACCAAGGCGCGCGACCGAGCCACTTAAGCATGGGCGTCCGGTTTGGCTTGTGAAGGGCGACCGGATTTGGCTTGTGAAGGGCGACCGGTTTGGCTGGTGAAGGGCGGCCGGTTTGGCTTGAAGGGCGACCGACGTGCATGGGTGGGCAACCAACTTGCACTGGCGGGTGGTCGAGGCATATGATGTCCCGAGCGTACGATAATTTTTCAAATTTTATTTTACAGTTTATGTACATAGAATTAAATTTTAAAATATTTAGAATTTAATTCATTTATTGTGATAGCATGTTTTATGTGTTGTTTGAGCATGGTGCATGGTTATAGCCCTATGACCTATTAGATAGGAATTTTATGAATGATTGCAATTTTAAATACAGCTTGCGTGTCGCGCCTTCTCTATTTTTTTTCTGAATGTATTCCCTCCCCTGTGCTCCCCCTCGAACGTAACTCGAGGACTTCTCTATATCATGTAATTGTTATATAGTATAGTTAGAGTTTTGTTGATGGAGATCATTGAAGATGGACCATGGTACCGGGACGAGGAGGCCATTCACAAAAGGACCAAAGAGGTGCTTGGAGAAGTTACCCTTAGGTTGACCTTTTAGATTTTCTCATTGGCTTGAGAAAATCATTAGTTGGGTTATAACCATGTCACGTTTATTTTATGTTGATGTATGTGATGCATGTTTAATCGTTTTATTTAATATTGATGCTTGATATATATATATATATATGTAGATATGTATATATGTATATGTACCGGACATATTTTCAATATTAATAAAATCATGAGATCTTTAAATCCCTCTAATAATATCAAGTCAATCAAGATGCTTTCCAATTAAAAGTACTCGTCAAGACTTCGATTGAACATGTGTGGGTTTGCCAAAGCAAAGCACCGTGACAATCTTAGTAATGCGCGATAGGGTAAAAGTGATATCCGTGTTATTTTAAATTGGGTTCGACTTAACTAGCGTTATCTCAATATGATTGGGAACCTAGAGGTATGGGGTTGGGTAATAATTCATTAGATAAATTAGAACAAAGTGTTGTTCGCCAACCATCCAAGAGTTACATGTGATGTAATTGACAAAGCGTTGTCTACCTAATAACCGAGTCTTGGGTGATTAGCCAAAGCTAACTCAAGGTTAGGTGAAATATGGATCTTGGCCCACTAATAGTACATGAGGCTGATGTTTTTAACTAAATAGTGGGAGTATCATTTAATATAAAGACCTTATTAAATGATTAAAATCATAAACTTATTTTGCATATTTATATTGTAGCTATCCATGGCATCAAACAACGTTACAAGTACACTTTCATTGCGATCGGTCCTTGAGAAGGACAAATTAAACGGGACAAATTTCCTAGACTGGTATAGGAATCAGAGGATTGTCCTCAAACAAAAGAAAAAGCAATATGTCCTTGAGGAACCCTTACCTACTGAGGAACCTCCCGTTACGGCCGTGAGGGCTGATAAGGATGCTTACAAGAGGCATCAAAATGACGCACTTGATGTTGGTTGTTTAATGCTAGCAACCATGAACTCTGAGCTTCAGAAGCAACATGAGTAAATGGATGTGTTCAATATGATTGAACATCTGAAGCAACTTTACCAACAACAAGCTAGACAAGAGAGGTATGACGTCTCTAAAGCGTTATTTCAGTGCAGAATGGTAGAAGCAACCCTTGTTGGATCTCATGTACTCAAGATGATTGGATACATAGAGAATCTTGAGAAACTAGGTTTTCCGTTGGACCAAGAGTTGGCCACATACGTGATCTTGCAATCGTTGCCTGGTAGCTACAGTCAATTTGTTCTGAATTACAATATGATTGAAATTGAGAAGACTCTACCGCAGTTGCTTGGTATGTTGAGAATTTACGAAGCAAACTCAAAGAAGTCTAAGCCCACAAACGTAATTATTGTGAATAAGGGCAAGGGAAAGGCTAAAGCAAAAGGCATTAAAAGGAACAAGAAAGTCTTTGTCAAACCTAAGCCTCATGCTACTGCACTTAAGCCAAAGGGAGGAGTGGCTAAGGAAGGAAACTGCTTCCATTGCGGTGAGACCGGTCATTGGAAGAGAAACTGCAAGTTATACCTGGAAGATCTTAAGAAGACGAAGGGAAGTGTGGCTTCTACTTCATGTATTTTTGTTATAGAAGTCAATTTATCTACTTCTTCATCATGGGTATTAGATACTGGATGTGGTTCTAACATTTGTGTTAATGTGCAGGATCTCAAAAGAAGTAGAGTTTTGGCTAAAGGCGAAGTTGACCTCCGAGTGGGAAATGGAGCAAGAGTTACTGCATTAGCTATTGGAGATTATTCATTAACTTTGCCTTCTGGTTTAATATTAGATTTAAAAGACTGTTATTTTGTGCCGTCGATTACTAGGAACATTATTTTCAATTTCTTGTTTGGACAAGATTGGTTTTTCATTTATTATAAAGGACAAATGTTGCTCCATTTATTTGAATGAGATGTTTTATGTTAGTGCACAATTGATTAATGGTCTTTATGTTTTAAATCTTGATATGCCTGTCTATACCATAAATACTAAAAGGATTAAGAATAATGATTCTAATCCAACTTATCTCTGGCATTGTCGCTTGGGCCATATAAACGAGAATCGCATATCAAAACTTCATAAGGATGGAGCTTTAGATTCATTTGATTTTGAATCATATGAAATCTGTGAATCTTGTTTAATGGGCAAGATGACTAAAGCCCCTTTCAAGGGACATGTTGAAAGGGCAAGTGATACCAATCAAACTACTAAACATATATCCACACTGGTGAAATAACTAATAATACATAAACTACTCACATACCACAAGGATAAACCCCTGGTAAATATATACATGTAATAATGGGATAAACAAAAGAATAACCTCTCAAGTGTGGCTCCCACCGGACGTGCCCTCTATGACGTCCTGGTCACCTGTATTACCTGACATTGTCCACGCACAAAGACAAAAACAACCCCCATTGGGGGTGAGCAAAAGCCCAATATGAAACGATCATGGAATATACAATATGTATCTATAAAATGTGATAAATGATGTAATGGCGCAATGCATGCCATGTCATGTCATGTCGGTATCAGGTCAATCACCAATCCACTGGGTATATCAGAATCAATCAGATCGCTATCAAATCATAGTAGCTCGAGCCTGCCAAGCATAAGGGATCATCAGTGATGCGTTGTCAAAGTGTCATCACATCCCAAGTCTCGACATAGTCAGGGACATACACAGAATGACATCAGCAAGGTGCCACAAATTCCTCGTCTCAACAAATCTTGGTAATCAGAGGAGACCAAGCTTCCCTATACCTCTCGGGCCATTTAATGTCGGTCACAGTATCGTGGTACCAATCTCCAATGATTATCCCAGAGTCCATAAAGGATAGGGTATTTAAGGATCATATCTCAACGTGCAATGTCATGCATCGATGTATATATAAAAATTATGTGTGAAAAAACATTTAATTTCATACATCGATGTGCCAATTCATGAATGCTGTGAATGCCACATAATTTAAATAAAATCACGTAGCCACATAATCTCATGTAATTCACAGAAGTCAACAAATCATATATCAAATGATACAGATATCTGTCGTATGTTAATCGATCGTAACATACCTTTCTTTCTCTATCTACAAGGGTACTTGAGCTTTGTAGGGTCGAAGTAGTCACTGCAGAGCAATATAAATTCATAATTCAATATACTAATCATTAAAAATTGGTTATCAATTTTAGTCACAGCTTAACCAATTTAGGGTAATTAAATTGATGCGATTACATCATAATTTAATTTGCTAAATTATTTTACACCAATTCAAATTATTATTCAACAATTATAGTCCAATTTAGTTGGTAATTATCGAAGCAAAGTCGGAAAAATCGGATATCAAATTTTACCCAAATTCGCACACAGTTCAAGCACACATTTCATACGATTCCGGCGAGCTCCGGCGGAGGTAGAGGCGGCGACCGGTGTAGAAAGTTTCGTCCAGGTACAAGGAAGAGATTCGATGCTTTGGCTGCGTCCAATTTGTTGTAGGATCGATGAAATCGAACCAAAAGCGCAGAAACCCTAACTCTCGCGACTTCGTTCGTTTCAGACCAAATCGAACCACTTTTAGAACACCAAAATTCGATTATGTGGTATGGAAATATGCGCATCTGAGTTGTGAACATGGTGCTAGGTCCGTATTGGCGAGAGGTGGTCGGACGGCGGCGAACGAAATGGATTTACATGCGGTGGTCGGTGGTCGCGCGAAGTGTGTGTTTTCGCACCTTTTAGTGTGTGTCTGCTATCTGTGTGTGTTTTACACGTTTTACTGCATGTTTTACGTCATACACCGATATATATTAATTCCCGACCCATTATGAACATCGATGTGTAACCGGTGTACTGGTGTATGTATATTACATATACAATCCACACCTGACTTCGTGTCCTTATTTGAATCACAAAAATTTAAATACAAATTTTATATTTATTAAATCATTTTAATAAAATTTTGATGTTAATCTGAATATTCCAAAAATATATTTGGCATTCACCATGTTCTGACCCGACTGTCAATTGACATGTACAATGTCAATTTTCACTATCATTAATTATATTATATTCTCATTAATTAATTTCTAACTAATTAACATAATAATGTACAAATTGCTCTTAATTCTCATTATCAAATATCGTGACATCACATTTACAAAATGTTAAGTATGATATCGAGTTGTTATCAAAGATAATATTCATCGTGTTTATTCTCAACCATATGATTGACATAAGATGAATCACATAATTGTTGAGAAGTTAAACATGATTTTTGATAATACGGTACGAGGGCCTTACATTTCTCTCCCACTTAAAAGATTTCGTCCTCGAAATCTCAAAAGTGCACATCAGAAATCATTAACCAATTATAGTACATATACATACTATAATCGGAAAACATCAAGTTCATAAACTCAATTCAATGAGATTTTAGCATTAAGCTGAATCAAATTAAGATTGTTGCGTTGAATCTCGAGGCACAAGTATAGTTTATTTATGTTATAAAAATGGAATATAATGGTTATCAGAAACCATATTTTCAGTTCCGAGCACAAAATTAACTGTTCAGTGTAAAACATTGAACAATTAAATTCAACCTCGTCATTTTGAAGAATGCATACCAAATCATGTTCGTATTTCCTACATAGTGAGGTACGAAGTACATTACTGGCAATACATAAAATAAATAGTCATGTCAACCACTATGCAAGATTCTCAATTTACTTGAAACTCTTACACAATCAACATGATAACATCAAACAATACCTTTAACATGAGAGAGCTTTGAAAATGATTAAATCACCCTTCTGAGGCATCCACATTTGTTCTTATACCTAACTTACCGAGTCGGAGCTATTTTCCATCATTCTGACATCCGTTGAATCTTATCTTCGGTTATTGTAACATTTCTAATTTCATCAAAACATTCCTCGAACTAAGATATCTTGCACTGTCTTAAGGATATATATATATATATATATATATATATATATATATATATATATATATATATATATATATATATATATATATATATATATATACCACATATAATCAAGCATATACTCAACTCAAATGTATTCTGGAATGAATTCCAGAATTCCAAAATAAAACCAAACTTTTACTAAGACATAGTCGAGAAAATAAAATACTCTCGACAGTTTTCATTACGTTAAATAGTATACGCAGTGTGATTGCCAGTCTACGAATAATATGTAGTCCTTGCAATCTAGAATATCCGTTTTGTATTCTACAATGTTGCCAAAGTTTGAAAACAAACTCTGGGTACTTAACAAATAAAATCAAGACAAATGATTTCACCAATCTTGGTCCATTAATGTATAACCGATCCATTTAGTTATACATATAAAAAAAATAAGTATATTACAATTCTAAAGTCTCATGGACAATCAATTGACCGTGTCCATTAAATAATAGCTAAAATCAGATGTATATCCCAAAGATAATAATTCTTCGGATTCCATAATCAAATACTATTTCGTTGAGCATTTGACAAAAGAAATCAATCATACAATAACATCGTTGATAAGAATCAAATATCTAACCTGAGATACGAACATTTACGTGTACCTTGGTGATTTGAACAACATAAGATAAACCACTTAGGAGATCTATCCACATGTGTTGCCTCATATAGAAAGTAGATTGAGAGAATAGATATTTCAAGCTCTGGTGGTCTGAATAAATAATGAATTTTTCCCCGTATAAACAATGGCATCCAAATCTTTAAAGCAAAACAATTGCCGCCAATTCTAAATCACGTATAGGGTATCGAATCTCATAAGATTTAAGTTGGCAAGACGTAACCCAAACCTTTTAAAGGGCACAGATGTGCAAACCATTATCCTCCGGTCGGAAGGAATAATAAATGAAGGTGCAATGGTTAGTCTTGTTTTCAATTTAAGAAAACTTGTGTTATACTCATCTGACCAAATACAGTTTTTAATTTTTCTATGTCAGATGAGTAATAGGTTTAGCAATTTTAAAACAAAACATCGCGATAAAAACAATGTTAAGAATCTCGCTAAACCCATGAACAATCGGACCTCAAGAACATTAGAAGGTATCAGTCAGTTTAACACTGTTTCAACCTTAGTTGGATCAACAAGAATACCATGTCGAGCAATGACGTGGCACAAGAGTATTACTTTGGTCATCCAAAATTTTCATTTGGATAGTTTGCCATATCTCATCACTTCTTCATAGGAAACTGAAATATTAATTTCAGATATCCTACAAGTACCAGTTTCTTTATAACATGATTCAAAGGTTACCATTCATTGCAATCCAAATTCAAATTGGACAGCTGATCAGAAGCATTTCGTAGATAGAATCTGAAATATCAACTTTAGTTATTCAACACATCATATTTTCATCTTGGACTAACCAAGAGATCATTAATAGAAACAATCACAATCAAGTCAAGGACTTTTTCAAAAGACTTGACTAATAAAGTCCAGGAACATATCAAGACTTAAAAGACTCGTATGGCTTACTCATATATCTAGCATTTGGCTTGACACTTGATACTACTCAGGGTGCAGATCCATTAGCATACGTAAAGAACTGCAATTCATAGTCATACAAAATATCATAATAATTTCGACTCATTCAAGTCGAATCATTTTATACACATAAAAATATTTGAAATGGTCGTGATTCTCAAATCGAGATTCTTACTCGTCTTTTTGGAAGTATATGCAGGAATCTTTTCTAGAACTTTACCATAAATGCACGAAATCTATGCTGAGATAAAATTCGGGTCCATGCAAAGTCTATCCAAATCCGGAACAAAGAAAATCATCATTCCTTGAACACAAGATCCATTAACATACGTGCATAGGTCCATGTCAGTTCCAAGTAAACATAAATAAAATTTGTCTAAAATATTAGATCCATGCCACGTCCGTGCAGGTCCATGTACCTATGTACTTTCTTTAATCAGGATATGTTACACATATGTGCTACATCTGTATTACAACCAATTTAAAAGTTCAACATGGGTATTAAATTTAATATTAATTCATCACTCATAATTTACTTTTTATTAATCAAATTATGAAATAGAACAAACATAAAGGAATTTCAGCTTGGATAACCAGGCTATAAAATTTCACACACATATTAAGCAAAAAATCAAACTACCTAATGAAAGTGATCATCAGTAGTTTCGATCATTCACTGATAATCATATTATTCTCCAAACAACAATAACATCTCATAAGGATAAGTAATAGAATTTCCTTAAAAAACAATGAATACTTAACTAGATATCAGTTAATCAGAGAAAATAACTTCCCCCACTTAAATATAAAGTGGGTGGATAAAATAAATTACCAACACCAATTTTGCCATTTTGATCTCCTTATGATATCTCCGTAACTGATAGGTAAGCATTTTATGACTTTTGCATACCCAGCTCTAGACTTATCTCGTATAGGAGACAATTTATGACAAAATAATCAATGCACATTTTGCAACAGATAACTTGTTGCAATTCAATATTCAATTTCATTTCAAATACAAAAAAAAATACATGAAAAATTATTCAAAGGATAACATCCCCAAGAATATTTCCAAAGGTTCAAAATCTATATCTCACATAGTTGTATCTTCAAAACATATAACAATGTTTATATATGATGTGTGTTCATCACTTTACTATTTATAACAATGTTAAACCCCATCTGTCATATTATCAAAGCAATGTCTCGCCCTTTCCAGCATTCTGAATGCCAAAATGAAGGTGTCTCTATGTCCCAAAACAGTTATACCTCAATCAAATCTAAGGACATCACATCACAAAGAAAATTCATCATTCGACGTTGTTAATTCCAATAGGTTTGAGAACAATTACATTGCTCTAACCACATTCATTTATATTAAAATTAATATCAGAATTGATATCAGCACTTCATTAGTAGTAGGTTTCAGAGACATACTCTTTCCCTACCTCATGCTGTCACATATAAAAGTTTATTCACAATAGTATAGTATTAATATCGTGAGCAATATCACTACTACACAAAATCAACATATTCACATCTCAATCTCATGTAACATCATACCAAGGCAATCTGTGATGACCAGGGATTATAGGTGTTAATCCCGGAGTATTAATAATCCCTAAAGTGGTTTTACGTGGCGATTTGGGATTTAATCGAGGTATTGGGCCTTCTGGGCTCGTTTATTTGGGCAGTTGGGATCGTTGGATCCAGAGGTTGAGATTGTATTCACATTACGGTGTAAAACCTAAGAGTTGGGTTTTTAATGTGTCTCGGGATCTCGGGTGCTGGGTGAGCACCGGTAGAGGGTTTTGGAGTTAGAGAGAGAGTTTTTGAAAACAGATGATTTTTAAGGAATCATGATGTATTTGTGGGGCTATTAAATTTTCGGGGTATTTTTGCTATAAATACCATTTAAACCCAAATTTTAGACATAATTTCATTTTCAGCCCCAATTCCTTCCCTCTCTCCCGCGTGCGATTTTCCCGCTGCTACAGCGCTGCCGCGCGCAAAAGCGCTCCGCCCGCCGCCGTCCGGCCGCCGTTCGGGGCGTGCGACCTACCGCCGTCTTCGTCTCGACGAGGCGCTTCTTTCCCCTCCATCAATTCGAGGTTTCGTCGCGTGTGGAAGTCGGATTTTGAGAAAGAGCGGCGATCCCCAAATTCTAGGGTTTATCGATTTTGGTCGATTTTTCTTCCGATTTCGTTTGGGTAACCTTCCTAACCCCTTTTTCCATGCTTGTGATGTGATTCCCTGCCAAATTGTGATTTATTGGCTCGAATGATTTCGATTTTCGTTGGCTTGGGTTCGATTTTTTGGATGGGTGCATGAAATGGGTTCGATTTTGGGGGTTTTGGAAGGGTTGTGGTGATTCTTGTTATGGATTGATTAATTCATGTTGTTGACGCATTATAATGCTTGATTGTGTTCGGAATTGAAGAATTGGATTCGAAATTAGGGCTTTGGATTTCGAATTTGGGGGTTTGGCATGTGGGATGATTATTCATGCTATGGGTTGATTAATTGACATTTTAGATGAATTATGGTATTTTATTGGGTTCGAAATTGTGAGATTAAGGTTCGATTTTTGTAGGGCATTCTTGAACAAATTTCGATTGTCTCATTTATTTCCTTCCCTGCATGTACCCTGCCCCGGGTCTTTTAAGAGGATAATTGTCGTGTATTGACAATGTTGTGAGGGATATGGGTGTGCTTGAGCATAGGTTACATGTTCGTAAATAATGGTGAATTGTTTATCGTGTTAGCACATCATTCCTCGGGGCATGGAACTCGAGCAAGGCTTGGCTCGGACTTCGGAGATTTAAGGTACGTGCGACGTACGAGCATTACTATATATATGTGAAATGCATAAGGTGTTTTTGATTGCATTGAATGTTTTGCGTATGGTTATACATATATGTTGATATAGCCAAGGAATGACCCAAATCTTGATATCGCCGCTTGTAGCGTGCGTGACACTAGAGTAGGATGACTCTTGCATGATATATGGGGTACTGGGTTTATATGACTATATTATGAGACATTTGAGATGTCTAGGTTTGTAGAATCATGTATTCTTCGTAAGACATTTGAGATGTCTAAGTTCGTAGAATCGTGTATTCATTACGAGACATTTGAGATGTCTAAGTTCGTAGAATCGTGTATTCATTATGAGACATTTGAGATGTCTAGGTTTGTAGACTCATGTATTCATTATAAGACACTTGAGATGTCTAAGTATAATGAAGGAATGGTAAAATAAATGCTAAGGCATTTGAGCTATCTGTGATTGATAGCAAGGTTGTGAAATCAGTATTAGATATTGTGATATCTGTAATTGCATGTTTAATGAATTTGTAATCACTATATGTTGATATTCGAGGATCAGGCATGCGATGTGTAAATCAATGTGTTGATTTACTGATTTATGAGATTTGATGAGTTTGATGTTGTGAGAACAGGGACAGTACACGGAATCCCGGATGAGGATGTTGCCATCCAGGGAGTATCATTTAAATTCATTAGCATTTACCTTTGTTGTAAATTATGAATTTCATTATTTTGATTATGGGATTTTGTGTATTGGTATGCTCACCCCGTTGGGGGCTGTCTCTGTTGGGACAGGTGGACAGGTACATCGATGGCTATGGAGCTGAGCTCGAGCTGTTGATTTGAGGTACTCCCAGGATCGTGGTACCAGGGCTTGATGGAGCACGGTATCGTATAGAGTACCTATATATACACCTGAGGATTTATACATATTCATATTCATGATGCTCGCATGTGAGCACGACTATACTTGTATATGGATTGTATATAAAGGCATGAGCCTTTCTCTCTTTCATTTAAGGTTGCATGCAATTAGGTTGAATTGCTAGAATGATATGAGAGTCATTGGTGTATTATGTGGGTGTTGGAACCCACTTTTGTTGACATATGTGTGGTGTCTTCCCTGGCTGGGAATCTACTTGTATTACTGCTTTCTGTTGAGTATTATGTATTCCCTGGCCGGGAATTTTGTTATGTGTTGTACTCTGTTTTGGGATAGCTCTATTTATGGGGAGACTCTGCCCAAATTTTTGTAAAAGTTTACAATGTGAAAAGCGGCACCAAGGGGTTGGTAAAGGGCAAACATATGAGTCTTTTATTGACAGGCAATGATTAAGTATCATCAGAGCTTCCCGATTGACATTTTATAGAAAGCATGTACCACACATAGTGGTTAATACACTAATCAAGGTTTTAAGGGCTTGGGGTCCTTACATTAGTGGTATCAGAGCAGTGGTTGCTCATTGGGGCTGTTAAGGGCCTAGGAAGTTATTGATAGCACATATTTATGCATGATGGCATTAATGTTGTATGACATAACACATTGTTTATGTGCTCTTATGATATGAAAAGTGGTATTGCTAACCATTGTGGTTGCAGGAATCGTGTGGAACACGATAGGATGACATTTATGGGGATGTCTGGCACTCCGTGTGTTATGTGCCAAGGAAGCTGGTTTTAAGAAAATCAGATAAAGGGATATTTCCGAGGTAACATGTATTTTACGTTGTCTTGTTGACACATGATGAATGCAAAGTGGTGCATTGAGGTTATGATATATGTTATTGTGCATTGTTTTTGCATATGCATGTCTTGAGTCAAAGTTATCTTAGTAAGGATTTTAATGGCTTATGCTAAAGTCCATATGAAGCGATGAAGAGTCCCGCTTATATGGAGTAGCAACGCTAAAGTCCATTGGAAGCGATGAAGAGTTCCGCTTACATGGAGTAGCAACGCTAAAGTCCAGTGGAAGCGAGGAAGAATTCCGCTTTCCTGGAGTAGCAAGAAGCATTAAAATGTACTAATGATAAGGGCTCAGGATGAAATAAGGATTTAAAGAAGGATATCATGACATTTATTTGTGAAACCATACATTCTCATAATGTGTTTTTATTATGAATTGAATGTGGATGCATAGCGTATATGGCTATTGTTGTTAACCCTGATGGTTGCAGGTTACAGGAAATATGGAGTATAAAAAGGAATGATGATTATACATTCCAGGAGTCCTGCTTATGACAGTGAGAATTTTTATACTTATGCTTGACCGCTAAAAATGTGGAGCGGGCGGGGATGCTCGCTTGCACATGGAGGCGGGGTATTCCATACGAAGCGAGGATGATATACCGCTTGTATGAAGAAGCTTATGCTTGTACCGCTAAAAATGTGGAGCGGGCAGGGATGCTCGCTTGCACATGGAGGCGGGGTATGCCATACGAAGCGAGGATGAGATACCGCTTGTATGAAGAAGCGAGGATGAGATGCCGCTTGTTAGGATGATGATTCATTCCTATGTGATGACACGGATGATAGCGGTGATGTGTCCCGCTGTGTCGATTTATATTCATTTCTCTATGAGGACACGGTTTATAGCGACGGTTCATTCCGCTATATTGATTGGCGATGGTTCATTCCGCCAGGTGTATTGATAGCGATGGTTCATTCCGCTATATCTATTGGCGATGGTTCATTCCGCCAGGTGTATTTATAGCGACGGTTCATTCCGCTATATTGATTGGCGATGGTTCATTCCGCCAGGTGTATTGATAGCGATGGTTCATTCCGCTATATCTATTGGCGATGGTTCATTCCGCCAGGTGTATTTATAGCGACGGTTCATTCCGCTATATTGATTGGCGATGGTTCATTCCGCCAGGTGTATTTATAGCGATGGTTCATTCCGCTATATCTATTGGCGATGGTTCATTCCGCCAGGTGTATTTATAGCGACGGTTCATTCCGCTATATTGATTGGCGATGGTTCATTCCGCCAGGTGTATTGATAGCGATGCCTCTTTCCGCTACTATGTGGACGATGATTCATGCTCAGGTATATAGCGAGGTTTCATGCCACTTATTATATGATGAGGTGTCATGCCGTCGATTCTATAGCGAGGGATTTTGCCGCTATGTACTCAGCACAGGATTTTGCCGCCTTCGAGCGATGGGTGCTGATTACGCACTATTATTGAGCGACGGAGACAGGTATGACGCTATATTGCTAGCGATGAGGTATGAGATATTGCTATTTTATTAGCTTTATTGTAGCTGGCATGCATTGATATACATGTTTTATTATGCCTATTTTACTAGCATGTTAGTGGATGACATACGCTGATGTACATGTATCGTCACTAGTTGACAATGTTTTAGATGCCATGAGTTGGCATGTGTCGTCACGGGATGACGATGACGATGGTGTAGGAGATGTCTTATTAGACATGCATCATCGTTACGATGATCGATGCGTTGAGTATACGTATTCAGTGGTATGCCTTGGGTGCCAGTACCGAGCACAAGGTGGTGTGTGCGACACCGATGGACGTGACCCTTATACCGAGCGGGTTGCTCGAGGAATGGTTGGATGCGCTGTACATGGGATTGTACCGCAGCTTACGATTGGGGCGATCATATTACGAGTGGTGATACCCTTGAGGTATGCTCGTTGGAGTGGCTTTTGGCCATGTGATTTGACGACAGGAGTAATCATGGAGGAAAGTACTCGCTTTCTGTCGATGTGACATGTGGTGGACATGGTCACACCACCCTTGAGGGTGTAGGATGGGTCCTAAGGGAGTAGGATCAGGTTATGTTAAGTACATAGGGACATTGGGTTGTCCAGGGTGTATCGGCATTGAGGAATGTTGGATAAAGACCCACTACTCTATTGAGTTTTCCTCCCATAGTATGTTATACCATGTGGAAACGTCCGTCTTATTGGTAGGTTTGAGGTAAACCTAAAGAGGCAGAGACTAGGTTATCTGCCGCGTGTGTGTAGCACCATGATGGGCTTGCTAGAGCTGTTATACTGCTCGTTGGAACCAAGTTTGGCAATCGTAAGGTGATACGATGAGGATTGTGGTGGACTCTAGTAGTCACCATGTCATTGAGGTTAAGGTTGTTCATGCCTCGCTGAAACGTGTATACGTTTATGTTTAAATCTTGGAGACTTGTCTGGGACAGCTCAGGATGTTGGAGTACCAACAAGAGAGTCATCAGGTTGTTATTGACTCAATCTAAAGGAACCCGTGTATTGGGATACAATGGGTGTTATTGTATCCAGTTTTTCCGAACGATGGTTCGAGACTTGTGGATCTCGAGTTCGATGGCACTTCCCTTGCGAGGAAGGAGGTAGTATTATACCTATTTGGGAATCTTGAAAGATTCGGTAAGTTGGTGCAAGTGGTGTTGATTTTGGGAATCACACCGTGTATTATTAATCGTCGATTATCATCCTCCACTGAGTAAGGAATGACTCAGAATTGACGGTTGTGTTTGGGGCTTAGGGATATGTGGTAGATACCCGAGCCGAGTGCATTGAGTATGCATGCGATATCAGTGCTTAGGCAGGTATACCGGTGAGTATACGGATGCCAGTTATTGATTTCCTCTCTGTTAAGCATAGAGTTATGCTATTTTTGGATGGTTAAATCTCTGATGAGAGATATGGAACACCTTGAGATTGGGAATCTCCATGGCACGATGTTTATGAGGAACAATCGTAAAGTTAGTTGACTCCCTTGAAGAGGGATTTTCTTGTGAGGGTTAAGGTACTTCCCTTGTTGGTGTTTTCCTTCGAGTTATGCGACAGCCTTCCCAAGTTTGGATTGTTAAATCCGAGGATTTTCAAGGGATGGCAGGATTTCGGATTGGTTGAGTGTCGCTGACGACACAAGCGTTGAGGATGCAATGGGTTTATTGCATGCCCCTTAAGAATTTTAAACTCTGCGGAGTCTCGGTTGTTATTTATGATCAGGACGTGATTCTTGGAACATCCGGAGGTGGACATCTTGTGAGATGTCTTTTGTTTTAATTTGTGGCCGTGAGTTGCCCAAATTAAGTTGCAATGAGGCGACTACTCCTTCGATGGAGGAAGTTTGAAAGTGGAAACCAGGTTTGGTATGTGTACACCGTAGTTGTACTAGTGTTTCCCTCGTAACGATGTATGTTAGACATCGTAAGTCATAGTAAAATATCATTGGATGATATCTACGATAGAATCAAGAGCGATTCGAATCCTTGCAGTTTCAGTTGACTAACTGCTTTTGGACTGTTAGCGTTGAGTTGTGCTGACGCTCTTTGACGTTATGATGGATTTGGAAGTCTACTCCACTCCAGAGTTTGACACGAGGTCAACGCTCTTACGGTTGAGGTGTCATTCAGGATGTGTTCGTACTGTTGTATTAGAACGAAGGATGACTGTCTGATCTACAGTCGTAAGTATCAGTTGTTTCGCAGTCATGAGGGACTGACTTCTGGGATGACCCGCATCGAGGTACGTTTTACCTCTTGGGTGTTATGTTGGTTTTGGTATGTCGCTCTGTTTCAGAGTTAGATGAGAGGTAAGTATCCTCGCGTTTATTAATACGATTCTGATATGGTCAAGAATCGAGGTTCTGGCTTCATGTTGTTGTGTAGCCTGGGTGTTACGTGATACACCAGTGCTAATTTCGAGGACGAAATTCTTTTAGTGGGGGATATTGTGATGACCAGGGATTATAGGTGTTAATCCCGGAGTATTAATAATCCCTAAAGTGGTTTTACGTGGCGATTTGGGATTTAATCGAGGTATTGGGCCTTCTGGGCTCGTTTATTTGGGCAGTTGGGATCGTTGGATCCAGAGGTTGAGATTGTATTCACATTACGGTGTAAAACCTAAGAGTTGGGTTTTTAATGTGTCTCGGGATCTCGGGTGCTGGGTGAGCACCGGTAGAGGGTTTTGGAGTTAGAGAGAGAGTTTTTGAAAACAGATGATTTTTAAGGAATCATGATGTATTTGTGGGGCTATTAAATTTTCGGGGTATTTTTGCTATAAATACCATTTAAACCCAAATTTTAGACATAATTTCATTTTCAGCCCCAATTCCTTCCCTCTCTCCCGCGTGCGATTTTCCCGCTGCTACAGCGCTGCCGCGCGCAAAAGCGCTCCGCCCGCCGCCGTCCGGCCGCCGTTCGGGGCGTGCGACCTACCGCCGTCTTCGTCTCGACGAGGCGCTTCTTTCCCCTCCATCAATTCGAGGTTTCGTCGCGTGTGGAAGTCGGATTTTGAGAAAGAGCGGCGATCCCCAAATTCTAGGGTTTATCGATTTTGGTCGATTTTTCTTCCGATTTCGTTTGGGTAACCTTCCTAACCCCTTTTTCCATGCTTGTGATGTGATTCCCTGCCAAATTGTGATTTATTGGCTCGAATGATTTCGATTTTCGTTGGCTTGGGTTCGATTTTTTGGATGGGTGCATGAAATGGGTTCGATTTTGGGGGTTTTGGAAGGGTTGTGGTGATTCTTGTTATGGATTGATTAATTCATGTTGTTGACGCATTATAATGCTTGATTGTGTTCGGAATTGAAGAATTGGATTCGAAATTAGGGCTTTGGATTTCGAATTTGGGGGTTTGGCATGTGGGATGATTATTCATGCTATGGGTTGATTAATTGACATTTTAGATGAATTATGGTATTTTATTGGGTTCGAAATTGTGAGATTAAGGTTCGATTTTTGTAGGGCATTCTTGAACAAATTTCGATTGTCTCATTTATTTCCTTCCCTGCATGTACCCTGCCCCGGGTCTTTTAAGAGGATAATTGTCGTGTATTGACAATGTTGTGAGGGATATGGGTGTGCTTGAGCATAGGTTACATGTTCGTAAATAATGGTGAATTGTTTATCGTGTTAGCACATCATTCCTCGGGGCATGGAACTCGAGCAAGGCTTGGCTCGGACTTCGGAGATTTAAGGTACGTGCGACGTACGAGCATTACTATATATATGTGAAATGCATAAGGTGTTTTTGATTGCATTGAATGTTTTGCGTATGGTTATACATATATGTTGATATAGCCAAGGAATGACCCAAATCTTGATATCGCCGCTTGTAGCGTGCGTGACACTAGAGTAGGATGACTCTTGCATGATATATGGGGTACTGGGTTTATATGACTATATTATGAGACATTTGAGATGTCTAGGTTTGTAGAATCATGTATTCTTCGTAAGACATTTGAGATGTCTAAGTTCGTAGAATCGTGTATTCATTACGAGACATTTGAGATGTCTAAGTTCGTAGAATCGTGTATTCATTATGAGACATTTGAGATGTCTAGGTTTGTAGACTCATGTATTCATTATAAGACACTTGAGATGTCTAAGTATAATGAAGGAATGGTAAAATAAATGCTAAGGCATTTGAGCTATCTGTGATTGATAGCAAGGTTGTGAAATCAGTATTAGATATTGTGATATCTGTAATTGCATGTTTAATGAATTTGTAATCACTATATGTTGATATTCGAGGATCAGGCATGCGATGTGTAAATCAATGTGTTGATTTACTGATTTATGAGATTTGATGAGTTTGATGTTGTGAGAACAGGGACAGTACACGGAATCCCGGATGAGGATGTTGCCATCCAGGGAGTATCATTTAAATTCATTAGCATTTACCTTTGTTGTAAATTATGAATTTCATTATTTTGATTATGGGATTTTGTGTATTGGTATGCTCACCCCGTTGGGGGCTGTCTCTGTTGGGACAGGTGGACAGGTACATCGATGGCTATGGAGCTGAGCTCGAGCTGTTGATTTGAGGTACTCCCAGGATCGTGGTACCAGGGCTTGATGGAGCACGGTATCGTATAGAGTACCTATATATACACCTGAGGATTTATACATATTCATATTCATGATGCTCGCATGTGAGCACGACTATACTTGTATATGGATTGTATATAAAGGCATGAGCCTTTCTCTCTTTCATTTAAGGTTGCATGCAATTAGGTTGAATTGCTAGAATGATATGAGAGTCATTGGTGTATTATGTGGGTGTTGGAACCCACTTTTGTTGACATATGTGTGGTGTCTTCCCTGGCTGGGAATCTACTTGTATTACTGCTTTCTGTTGAGTATTATGTATTCCCTGGCCGGGAATTTTGTTATGTGTTGTACTCTGTTTTGGGATAGCTCTATTTATGGGGAGACTCTGCCCAAATTTTTGTAAAAGTTTACAATGTGAAAAGCGGCACCAAGGGGTTGGTAAAGGGCAAACATATGAGTCTTTTATTGACAGGCAATGATTAAGTATCATCAGAGCTTCCCGATTGACATTTTATAGAAAGCATGTACCACACATAGTGGTTAATACACTAATCAAGGTTTTAAGGGCTTGGGGTCCTTACACAATCCAAGCCAAGTAAGAGCAAATAAGTCAAATAATTCAAACACAAGCGCACACATTTATTTGTGCCTATTCAAGTGTACACAAGACTCAAAAGTTGAGTATTCCCATTTATGCTCTGATACCATACTGTGAGGGCCCAATCCTAATCATGTGATTAATGATCACACAATGATAATTATAGCGTAAACAGCGGAAGAGTTGTTTAACATTTACTAACAAGTGGACCTTAACTTTCGGCATGACCTCATCGCACGAGGAACATACCACCAATTCCAATAGACATATACTGAAAATATGTATATCATCAGTTCATATCCAGCATACACTAATCAAACTACTAAACATATATCCACACTGGTGAAATAACTAATAATACATAAAATACTCACATACCACAGGGATAAACCCCTGGTAAATATATACATGTAATAATGGGATAAACAAAAGAATAAACCTCTCAAGTATGGATCCCACCGGACGTGCCCTCTTTGACGTCCTGGTCACCTATATTACCTACCATTGTCCACACACAAAGACAATAACAGCCCCCCTTGGGGGTGAGCAAAAGCCCAATATGGAACAATCATGAAATATACAATATGTATCTATAAAATGTGATAAATGATGTAATGTAATGCATGCCATGTCATGTCATGTCGATATCAGGTCAATCACCCATCGACTGGGTATATCAGAATCAATCAAATCGCTATCAAATCATAGTAGCTCGAGCCTGCCAAGCATAAGGGATCATCAGTGATGCGTCGTCAAAGCGTCATCACATCCCAAGTCTCGACATAGTCAGGACATCCACAGGATGACATCAGCAAGGTGCCACCAATCCCTCGTCTCAACAAATCATGGTAATCAGAGGAGACCACGATTCCCTATACCTCTCGGGCCATTTAATGCCGGTCATAGTATCGCGGTACCAATCTCCAATGATTATCCCAGAGTCCATAAAGGATAGGATATTTAAGGATCATAGCTCAACGTGCAATGTCATGCATCGATGTATGTATAAAAATGATGTGTGTTGACAAAACATTTATTTTATACACCGATGTGCCAATTCATGAATACTATGAATGCCACATAATTTAAATAAAATCACGTAGCCACATAATCTCACGTAATTCACAGAAATCAACAAATCATATATCAAATGATACAGATACCTGTCGTATGTTACCTGATCGCAACATACCTTTCTTTCTCGATCTACAAGGGTACTTGAGCTTTGTAGGGTCGAAGTAGTCACTGCAGAGCAATATAAATTCATAATTCAATAAACTAATCATTAAAAATTGGTTATCAATTTTAGTCACAGCTTAACCAATTTAGGGTAATTAAATTGATGCGATTACATCATAATTTAATTTGCTAAATTATTTTTCACCAATTCAAATTATTATTCAACAATTATAGTCCAACTTAGTTGGTAATTATCGAAGCAAAGTTGGAAAATCGGATATCAAATTTTACCCAAATTCGCACACAGTTCACGCACACATTTCGTACGATTCGGCGAGCTCCGGCGGCGGTAGAGGCGGCGACCGGTGTAGAAAGTTTTGTCCAGGTACAAGGAAGAGATTCGATGCTTTGGCTGCATCCAATTTGTTGTAGGATCTAAGAAATCGAACCAAAAGCGCAGAAACCCTAACTCTCGCGACTTCGTTCGTTTCAGACCAAATCGAACCACTTTTCGAACACCAAAATTCGATTATGTGGTATGGAAAGATGCATATCTGAGTTGTGAACACGGTGTTAGGTCTGTATTGGCGAGAGGTGGTCGGAGGGCGGCGAACGAAATGGATTTACATGCGGTGGTCGGTGATCGCGTGAAGTGTGTGTTTTCGCACCTTTTAGTGTGTGTCCGCGATCTGTGTGTTTGACATGTTTTACTGTGTGTTTTACGTCCTACACCGATTTATATTAATTCCCGACCAATTATGAACATCGAGGTGTCACCGGTGTACTGGTGTATGTATATTACATATACAATCCACACCTGACTTCGTGTCCTTATTTAAATCACAAAAAGTAAATACAAATTTTATATTTATTAAATCATTTTAATAAAATTTCGATGTTAACCCGAATATTCCAAAAATATATTTGTCATTCACCATGTTCTGACCCGACTGTCAATTGACATGGACAAGGTCAATTTTCACTATCATTAATTATATTATATTCTCATTAATTAATTTCTAACTAATTAACAAAATAATGTACAAATTGCTCTTAATTCTCATTATCAAATATCGTGACATCACATTTACAAAATGTTAAGTATGATATCGAGTTGTTATCAAAGATAATATTCCTCGTGTTTATTCTCAACCATATGATTGACATAAGATGAATCACATAATTGTTGAGAAGTTAAACATGATTTTTGATAATACGGTACGAGGGCCTTACAAGGTGACTTACTACTCATTGATGATGATGAGCCGTCATCCTATCAAGAAGCTATAATGGGCCCCGATTCTGAGAAATGGCAAGAGGTCATGAAATCTGAGATGGAATCCATGTATGTAAACCAAGTATGGACTTTGGTTGACCCACCTGAAGGGGTAAGACCCATAGGGTGCAAATGGATTTTCAAGAAAAAGACAGATATGGATGGTAATGCACAAACCTTTAAAGGACGACTGGTTGCTAAAGGTTTCAAACAAATTCATGGTATTGACTATGATGAAACTTTTTCCCCAGTTGCCATGGTTAAATCCATAAGGATCTTACTTGCAATAGCTGCATTTCATGATTATGAAATCTGGCAGATGGATGTCAAAACAGCTTTCCTTAATGGAAATTTACTAAAGGATGTGTACATGACACAACCCGAGGGTTTTGTCGATCCAAAGGATGCTGGAAAGATATGCAAGCTACAACGATCCATTTATGGATTGAAGCAAGCTTCTCGGTGTGAAGCCCCAGAAATTTGCCTAATCAATTGCCTTTCCAAATCATGTGTTGGGGTTCAACAATTGCCTCTGCTTTGTGATCGGTCGAACGCGTGGCGCTTGTGCCAGTGTATGGTTGAAAAGATAGATGTTGCGCCATTACCCTTAACTATTGTTATTGGTAAAGCGGTAAGCGCTCGATCCAACAATTGGTATCAGAGTCAAGGTCGCGTGTTCGATTCCCATGAGTTGCAGAGAGTGCAATTATTGGGGGAGGGATTGTTGGGGTTCAACAATTGCATCTGCTTTGTGATCGGTCGAACAGGTGGCGCTTGTGCCAGTGTATGGTTGAAAAGATTGATGTTGCGCCATTACCCTTAACTATAGTTATTGGTAAAGCGGTAAGCGCTCGATCCTACATCATGAGAGTCATTCATTGTCTTGCTAAAGTCATAACACTAGTCATTCAAGGTAATGCAATTGTATCACTCAATCATGCCACCATTTAAACTCATTCAACCCTATCAAATGCTATCATTCAATCATTAATGACATTTAGTACCTTGCTCAAATTGTGTCATTAAAGGGCAAAAGTTTTGGTATTGATCAACTATTTTTCCTACAATAAACACCCAAAATCATTTATTCATTTTGTCTCATTTAATTGACTCATTCAAATGCCTTGCCCAAATCATGGTATCCATTTAGTTGCATGATCATATTTGACACCATTTTATTAGCCTTTGATAACATCCATTCATTACCTTGATGTCACCAAATCATTAGTTGGCTCAAATCATGTCACTAATGGCCTAAACCCATTCTTTTTCCTTATCAATCATGACATTGATGATTATTCAATTGTAATGGCCAAAGTTTAGGAACCTTACCAAATCATGGTATCATTACCTTGCAAGCATCATGACATTAGACATGCCAAAGTTTAGGAATTTAATTAAGTTCTCATACTTTTAAAGCACCTCAAATCCCACCCAAAGAAAGGGCTATTCTTCCAAGAATCAACACCTTTGAAAACCACAACATATCATGCCAAGAAAATCTTATTCTACACTTAGCAATGTTTCGAAAATTCACCTTCTCACATACACAAGAATTCGAAAGCTTCAAGGCAAGAGAGGAGATGATTCGCACCAACTTTGTAATCCGGGATCCATTCTACCATGCTTTGTATATCTGACTGTAAGTGGGTTTTTGCTACAACTTCATTTCGTTTTCAAACTTTATATATGCTTTAAATCTCAATTGAACAACCCTATGAAAAGTATGTTTTTAAATCTAAACAAGTATGTGACATGATCATGAAAGAAGGACCTTGCGGAGCAACGTGCTACGTGTGTATGAGACACCACTTGATTCGGCAGGGCAAAGTGCTACATGATGTGGGCGTGCCACATGCATGGGAGTCACCTCTTGATCCTTAAGAGCAAAGTGCTATACCACGGGAGCCACCTCTTGAATTCAATAAGTCGATCTGTGGATATGTGGAGATATGTGTTTATGAGTAAGAAATGTGTTTATATGCCAAGATCTATGGATTTGATAAAGAAATGTTTAAAATGATTTCTGCTATGAAAATATATGTGTTTTTACTATGTTCAATCGGCCTCTACTTGCTGAGTATTTTCCCAAATACTCACCCCTTACCTCCCCTCCCAGACAAAGACGAAAAGTAGAGATCGAGGAAGAATTACAAGAACATTTTTGGAGATGAAGATCCACGAAGAACCTTCAAGAATTTATTAGTTTTATTTACGCTTCCGCATATTTGATTTAATCCAAGACAATTGTATTTTGTAATATCAATTGTAAAAGACGATTATTATTTTCTACGGAATAAATAGACTGGTTTTTATCATAGATCTGTACACGAGGCTTGTTGATTTTGAATTAATGTTTGGAATCAACGCCGGTGTTATCGACCCCGGTTTCGGGGCATGACATTTTAGTGGTATCAGAGCAAAATCAGGTTCCATGATCCCGCTGGGAAAAGATTTTTGGTTGATATAAATCAATCGGACTATAAATCCCTGATCTAATAGACCAATTGAGTAAATCGAAAACAAGTTGGGAATCGAAAAATTACAATATGAAAAAAAAAAATACATAAATCGAAACCCTAGAACTAAGGTTTCACTGCCGCCACCTCGCCACCACCGGAGAAACGACGGCCGACCAACCACCAAGATTGCCATCTCTCAACGACCACACTTCCCAACTTTCAGACCATTTGGACCTCGATTGGCCGATCAATTTCTCGATCGAAAAAAAAAATACGAACACCCGTTTCCCGATCCCGCAACCGTCGACCGCCGATGCACAAATATGAAAGGTTATGGCAACGAAGATACAAATACGACCAGAATCCCTCTTCCAATTTAATATTCCAATCATCGTACGATGATCAATTACAAATCGCATTTCATGTCCAAGAATCCTAATTTTACCCAAAAGTTTAGCCATCGATTCCTCCCACTTCCGAACACCATTCCAAAATTAAATCTGGGTTTTTACTCCTTGGAATATGTCGATTCAAAGCCCTCTATTTTATTGAATTCATAAGCGACGTAAGATGATCAAATTCAAGTCGAACGTGACGCCTCAGAAACCCTAAAATCCGAAATTTTTGCCCTCGATTTCCGCAATCATCCGAACACAAATTTCAAATTCATTTCGGGTTACTGATCCAATTATCATCCCCAATAAAAGCCCTATGTTTTTAACGACTCCCAAACGAAGCAAAGGTGTCAATTGAGGACCACGATTTACGTCATAAGAACCCTAAATTTGCCAATATTCCAAATCCGATTAATTATAATGTGAACACCATTCCGAAATTAAATCTGGGTTTTTAGTCCTTGAAACACGTCGATCCAAAGCCCTCTGGAAAATTCAAATTAACAACAAGGGAAGGCCTCCGATTTTGAGCCTAAAATCACGCTCAAGAACCCTAAATTTTGCGAAATGTCAGCATTCAATTTGACAGACAATTCGAACACAAAAATCCAATTAATTTCGGTATCTTGCTCGAAATCATGCCAGTAATAAAAGCCCTATGGTTTCGTCGGATTGCAGACAAGGAAAGGACGTCAATTTGGAGCCGCAATTCACGTTCATTAGAACCCTAGGTCAAAAAAAAAAATTGGGATTTGATTTTCTCATCAATCCGAACACTACTTTGAAATTAATTCTGGGTTTATGGTCCTTATATCACATAGAACAGAAGCCCTCTATCCAATTGAAATCACAAACAAGGGAAGATGCTCAATTTTGGATCGAGATTCTCGCCCAAGAACCCTAAAATTGCGAAAATTTCGGACCTTGATTTCTCCCAACTCCGAATGCATTTTTAAAATTAAATCTGGGTTATGAATCCTCATAACATGTATATTAATAGTCCTCAAACAACTTTGAAATTTCAAATCTCGAGTGATCGAATTCTTGAAGCCCAATCCGCGCCTATTAAACCCTAATATCTCAAATACTTACCCTCGATTTTTGAATCACCGAAGCATATTATTCCAATCCGAATTATTTTATTTATCCTCACATCATTTCCAAGAAAAAAAATCATTTGTCAATTTCAAAATTCAGCAACTGAAACGTAACCAATCGAGGATCTAATTTTTCTCCTCAAAGAACTCTAACCCACGAAATCTCATCATATAATTCCACGTCCACCGTAGCACTCTTTTTCCCAATACGACGTAGGCTACGATGACTCACACGCAAACCAGTTTGATCCAAAAGAAGGAGTATGATATAACCGAATTTAAAATATTCCAAGACAAGGAGATGAGAGACAAGACATAGTTGTTGGAGATAATCAATCACTTCCATTACAAGGCTCAAAGGATGACCTACCACCATCATCGTGCCGAAGAGCGACTTACAAAAGCAATCGAGGACAACAAAACACTTATGAAAGTCCACATTAATAAGTGCCAACAGTTGGAACACTTCGAGCACGAGTTCAATTAGCATCGGGAGAACATGTGGACTCAAATTCAAGCCCTCGTGAATGAGAAGAATGAATTGGCACAGGAAGTCGCCTACAACCAGTCTGTGATTGTGATATCCCCGAAATAATTAATTACATTTTTGGGCATTAATTATGTTTATGTGATTTTATGGTGATAATTAGATTATGTATTGGGACTAATTATCTTGGTAAAATGCTTGTCACATGGTAGGCGTGACCTGGTAGAGCATTTCAGGGTGCAGTTATACATGTTGGGAAATTGGGTGTTATAATGGTTTAAATGTGTTGGTTTGTAATTTAGGTAAAGCATGATTTTAATGGTGATTTTGATGCATTGTAGTAAAATGCTTTAAAAATATCATGTTGGGGTATTCTATATACCATGCTTGTGTTTTGGTTACACATTTAAATCTCATGTGAGTTGGCAAGGGAGCCACTTGCATCTTTACATCCCATCACCCCCTCCCTATCAGCTTTTGTCCCCAAAACCTCATCCTTTCACCTAAGAACTCCCATTTTCGTTTCTGAAACAAGAGGAGAGGAGAAAGCTTTGAAAAGGAGTCTTTTTGTGAGTTTTTGCTGAAAACTTAAAGCTCAAGTGGTAAGCTTTCATTATGGTAAAGTTTTGTTGAGTTTTGGTTGGGTTTGTAGCTTGTTTTGGGGGTTAAAAGGGTGGATCTTGGTCCAACATGTTGTTTATGTTTGGGGGTTGTATTTTAAGGTTGTTTTGTGGTTAAATATTGAGAATGGTGGTTGATCTTGGTTGTATATGAGTTTAGGTGTTTTTGGAAGCTCATACTTGGAAGTTTCTTGCAGGAACAGGGCTGCCCGATCGATCGAGAAATGGGTCCGATCGATCGAGCAGAACAGAGCCTGAGCAAGGCGTGAAATGAGCTTACCGATCGATCGAAATTTTGTTCCGATCGATCGTTGTGACGTCTCGATCGATCGATAAAATGTTTCGATCGATCGGTGGAGGCAGTACTTGGATGCCTATTTTTCTTCACTTAAGCGATCGATCGGGGCTTGGGGACCGATCGATCGCAAGGCTAAAAATGTGGGTTTTGGGATTTTGTTCTAAATGATGATGTTTTTGGTAATGGTTCACTTATTGGCTTCTAATATGGATTCATGTGATTGTGTAGAACCATCTCAGGTAGCCAAACATCAAAGGAGATAAAGTTCCACGATATCTCCACTTTTGGAACTAAGGTACGTAGTGAAACGTACGAGCATCGGACGGTAAAACGTATTTATTACGCTTTGATTGGTTATGCATTATGGTTGCATACATGGTCTTAATTATGCATTATGGTTGCATACATGATTGGATATGCATTATAGTTGCATATATGGTTGGTTATGCATTGTGGTTGCATACATGGTTGGATATGCATTACGGTTGCATATATATTGTGAGTCGAGATTATATTGTAGTGATGATAGAATACTTGCTGCCGTCATGTCGAAGCGATGATAGAATACTTGCCGCTGTCATATTTAGCGATGAAGAATATTTGCCGCAAATATGTCGAAGCGAAGGATAATGCCGCTGTCATATTGATGCGAGGGATATTATGCCGCTAATATGTCGAAGCGAGGGTATTAATGCCGCTGTCATATACACGCGAGGGGTATTATGCCACTGATATAATAAGACTGGAAATTGGCCATTGATATACACGGAATGGATACATGTCATGACATGCATATTGGCATTATAATCCTTTGATTATTATTGTGGTACAGGGACAACCAAGGTAGCTTTTAAATGTGTTAAATACAGGAAGTGAATTGCATTTACGGTTTATGCATTTGAATTATAATCATATTGTTGTGGATATGATTTATATACATGCTCATGGTTTTGGGGTTGTTCCTGTAGGTACTTTTGGGCGGAAGGGGCTAAGGCGGGTTGATGCGATGAGCTAGTGAGGAGTGCTCTTGGTAGCAGGCTTGATTCTTTTGAATAGTATCTACTCTAGGAGTAGTGTAAAACTATAGGATTAGCATTCATTGGTTGGGAATGTAACTAATCCCTTTTTGAACTTTATTTTGGCACTGTAATTTAATAGCTCAGGGCATCAACACAACCGTCATACTCTGTTTATGCATGGAAATTTTTATTTACGCCTTTAACCCGCACTTAAGGAACTAGGGTCCTTACATTAGTGGTATCAGAGCAGTGGTTAGAGAACCCGGGAATGAGTGAAGGGTAGCCTTAGCATGGTTAGCTAAGTGTTTACATTTGAGCATGTTCATGCATGTGGCGCATATTGGTGTATAAATTGTTATACTAACATGCTTATTATCGTTCATGTTATCTAACGGCATAACATGTATATTGTTTGGAATTGTTGTTAACCCTTGTATTACAGCATGGCTGCTATGAATCCGGGGAACCTTAATGAAGAGGTTGGTGATGTTGGGAGCGTGAACGCTAGCATTGGTCAGGCAAATCCTTTACCCCCACCTGCCGTGGGCATGGAACCGGTTGCTCAGTTACTACTACCAGGGGAGCTTAGCCTGACACAGTTCCTGACCTTCCACCCGCCTATGTTTGAAGGGACAGAAACAGGGGAAGAAGCCGAAGAGTGGCTAGAGAGATTGGAACAGATCTTTGTATCTGCGCCGTGTGCTAGGACGGCATGGTTGAGATTGGCGGAATGTCAATTGGCAAAGAAGTCTTCTATGTGGTGGAAGACGACTGTGATGGAGTTGAGGGCTCAAGGCATGGTGGTCGACTGGACTCTATTCAGAACTCTGTTTCTAAACCGATACTTCTCGGCTGCGGCTAGACAATCAAAGGAGGATGAGTTTACGAACTTTAAACAAGGGAGCATGACAGTTTCGGACTATGCCATGCACTACTCGTCCTTACTGAGGTATGTTCCACATATTGCCACCAACTGACATGCAAATATGAGGAACTTTTTGAAGGGGTTGCGACCGGAACTATTTGATCGGGTGATTTCTAACAACCCGACATCCTTTGATGATGCACTTGTAAGAGCGGAGTTGGCAGAGATTGGGGTGAGTGCTTATACTGATGCCGCACCCCCACCAGCCTCATCACAGAGATCCATATCAGAGAATCTGAGGCCACAGGGAGGATCTTTTAAGTCACGATGGACTTCTTCTTCTTCCCGTTTTAGCGGAAAACGACTTGATGGCTGGAAACAAGGTGACCGGAGAGGTGGTGCATCTACTTTTGGAGGACCTGGTAGAGTTGGAGAGGTTAAGTGCCACTTTTGCGGAGGGCCGCATTTGATGCGTGATTGTTCTGCATGCTACATATGTGGCAAGACGGGCCACATTGCTAGGTGTTGCCCTAATCGGGAAGGCCAGACGGATCTCAGGGAAGGTCGAGGGAGATTTTCTAGTGGTACAATTCAGCAGAGGCCGCCGATGGTACCTCGACATGTGGGAGGACAGGCGATGGAGCCACCTCAGGGACAGGTCTATGCATTGACCAGGGAACAGGCCGATGCAGCCCCGGAGGAAGTGATAGCCGGTACGTGCCTTTTATTTACGTATTCCACCTTTATTTTGATAGACACAGGTGCTTCGTATTCCTTTGTGTCTGCGGACTTTGTGGCGAGACATCATATGTGCATGTCTCCGTTGCCCACGTCTCTATTGGTCTCGACACCCACCGGAAAGAGAGTTGTTGCTGATCAGTTTTTGATGGACTGCCTCATTTATTTTGAGGGCAATGAGATCAAGGCAGATTTGATTGTTTTGGGTATGTCAGATTTCGACTGCATTGTGGGCATCGACATTCTGAACAGATATCAGGCAGTAGTAGATTGTCGACAGAGGACAGTACGGTTCAGATCTCATTTGCGAGTCCAGTGGATTTTCTATGGCAACGGTTCTCGTGCGAAGATTCCGTTGATTTCGGCAATTAAAATGTCCCAATTATTGGAACGTGGACACTCGGGATATCTCATATATGCCATGGATATGTTGGGAATGAGCAAAGAGTTAAGAGTTGAGGATATACCAGTGGTAGCAGAATTTGCCGATGTGTTCCCGGAGGAGATTCCAGGATTCCCACCGGCTAGGGAAGTCGAGTTTGGGATTGAGTTATTACCGGGGACGTCCGCTATCTCTCGTGCACCTTACAGGATGGCACCGGCAGAGTTGAGGGAATTGAAGGAGCAGTTACAGGAGCTCCTGGATAAAGGATATATACGCCCTAGAGTATCGCCTTGGGGCGCACCAGTTCTTTTTGTGAAGAAGAAGGATGGTTCGATGCGGTTGTGCATTGATTACCGGCAACTGAATAAGGCCACAGTGAAGAACAAGTATCCTCTCCCAAGGATTGATGATTTATTTGACCAGTTGCAAGGTACGAAGCTGTATAGTAAGATTGATTTGAGATCCGGGTACCATCAAATACGGGTCAGGGAGGAGGATGTACAGAAGACATCATTTAGGACTCGGTATGGGCACTACGAGTTCTTGGTAATGCCGTTCGGTGTGACGAACGCCCCGGCTGTCTTTATGAGCTTGATGAATCGGGTGTTCCAACCCTATCTGGACCAGTTCGTCATTGTATTTATTGACGACATTCTCATCTACTCCCGGAGCGAGGAAGAGCACGTGAAACACTTGAGGACGATGCTCCAGATCCTCAGAGATCATCAATTATATGCCAAGCTCAGTAAGTGTGAGTTTTGGTTGAGCAGTGTAGTATTTCTGGGGCATGTCATATCTAGCAGTGGAATCTCAGTGGACCCCAGAAAGATTGAGGCTGTGATGGAGTGGGCTGCACCCACTTCTGTGCCCGAGATACGAAGTTTTCTTGGTCTGGCTGGTTATTACCGACGCTTTGTCAAGGGATTTTCTAAGATTGCCAAGCCACTGACGCAGTTGACCCAAAAGGGAGTACCCTTCTTTTGGTCAGAGGCTTGCGAGGAGAGCTTCCAAGAGTTGAAACACCGAATGACGACGGCACCGGTATTGGTGATTCCTACGGAGAACAAAAGGTTTGTCCTTTATACTGACGCATCACTGCAGGGCTTGGGTTGTGTACTGATGCAAGATAAGCATGTGGTAGCTTATGCATCGAGGCAGTTGAAACCGCATGAGGCTAGGTACCCAGTTCATGATTTGGAGTTGGCAGCTATTATCTTTGCCCTGAAGATTTGGAGGCACTATCTGTATGGTACATCTTTTACCATATATACGGATCATAAGAGCCTGAAATTCCTGTTCACTCAGGCATAGTTGAATATGCGTCAGAGGAGATGGATGGATTTGCTCAAGGACTATGACTGTGAGATTGAGTACCATCCGGGGGAGGCGAACTTGACAGCAGACGCCTTGAGTCGGAAAGTGAAGAGTACTGCTGAGGAGGTCATGCATTTGTCGGCTATGATGACTTCATATTGCCATCTGGGTTATGACTTTGACGTAGATACATCGCCTGTATATGTATCGACCTTATTGGCTGAGCCAGTTATCTATGAGCATATTAGGAGAGCTCAAAGGACAGATGATGAGATTCAGAGATGGTCATCATTGGCACTTCAGGGACAGCCATCGAAGTTCAGAGTGGCTGAGGATGGTTCTTTGAGACTTGGTAACCGATGGGTAGTTCCATGTACGCCGGAGTTGCGTAAAGGGATCTTGGAACGGGCTCATAGTAGCCGATTTAGCATCCACCCAGGAGGTAGGAAAATGTATAAGGACTTGTGTGATCAGTTCTGGTGGAAACGGATGAAGCGTGATGTGATCGCTTTTGTCAAGAGGTGTTTGATCTGTCAGCAAGTCAAAGCGGAGAGACAGAGACCCGGTGGCGAGCTAAGGAACTTAGAGATACCGGAGTGGAAGTGGGAACACGTATCTATGGACTTTGTGACCCACTTGCCGAGGACTACTTCGGGTTGTGATGCCATTTGGGTGATCATTGACAGGCTGACAAAGGTAGCTCACTTCATCCCCTACTGTATGACGTACACATACTTGAGGATGGCTCAAATGTATGTCCGGGACATAGTGAGACTACATGGGATTCCAGTATCCATTGTATCCGACAGAGATCCTCGGTTCACATCTCATTTCTGGGGAGGTCTTCAGTCAGCATTGGGCACTGAGGTGAGATTGAGTACGACATATCATCCCCAGACGGACGGGCAGACTGAGCGTACTATATAGACGCTCGAGGACATGCTACGAGCTTGTGTGTTGGAGTTTGATGCCTCATGGCAAGATTCCTTGCCCTTGGTAGAGTTTTCATACAACAACAGCTATCAGACGAGTATTCAGATGGCACCGTTTGAGGCTTTGTATGGTAGGCGTTGCAGGTCGCCATTATACTGGGATGACATGACCAGTAAAGCGGTAGGAGGACCCGAACTGATTCGGGAGATGGAGGATAAGGTGAAGGTTATCCGTCAGAAAATGAAGGCAGCCCAGGACAGGCAGGCAGCCTATGCGAACAAACGGCGGAGACCGTTGGAGTTTCAATTAGGAGACAGGGTCTTTTTGAAGATCTCACCCTTCAGGGGTGTGGTTAGGTTTGGTATGCGTAGTAAATTGTCTCCGATGTATGTGGGACCGTATGAGATTTTACAGCGCATCGGTACCTTGGCTTACCGTTTGGCACTGCCACCGTCGTTGTCTTGTATTCACGACGTGTTTCATGCATCTATGCTGCGGAAGTATGAGCCGGATCCGTCGCATGTATTACAGCCTTCTGAGGTTCGATTAGATTCTGATATATCCTATGAGGAACGGCCAGTCAGGATTCTGGATAGGGCTGATCGCAGGCTTCGGAACAAAGTGATACCAATGGTAAAGGTACAGTGGGATCGTAGGGGTGTCGAGGAGGCCACGTGGGAGACGGAGCAGCACATGGTGCAGCATTACCCGAAACTATTCTCTGGTATGTGATTTATGTTTAGTTTCGATTTGGGTAAGTGCATGTGATTTCGAGGGCGAAATCTTATAAGTAGGGGAGTAATGTGATATCCCCGAAATAATTAATTACATTTTTGGGCATTAATTATGTTTATGTGATTTTATGGTGATAATTAGATTATGTATTGGGACTAATTATCTTGGTAAAATGCTTGTCACATGGTAGGCGTGATCCGGTAGAGCATTTCAGGGTGCATGTTATACATGTTGGGAAATTGGGTGTTATAATGGTTTAAATGTGTTGGTTTGTAATTTTCGTAAAGCGTGATTTTAATGGTGATTTTGATGCATTGTAGTAAAATGCTTTAAAAATATCATGTTGGGGTATTCTATATACCATGCTTGTGTTTTGGTTACACATTTAAATCTCATGTGAGTTGGCAAGGGAGCCACTTGCATCTTTACATCCCATCACCCCCTCCCTATCAGCTTTTGTCCCCAAAACCTCATCCTTCCACCTAAGAACTCCCAATTTCGTTTCTGAAACAAGAGGAGAGGAGAAAGCTTTGAAAAGGAGTCTTTTTGTGAGTTTTTGCTGAAAACTTAAAGCTCAAGTGGTAAGCTTTCATTGTGGTAAAGTTTTGTTGAGTTTTGGTTGGGTTTGTAGCTTGTTTTTGGGGTTAAAAGGGTGGATCTTGGTCCAACATGTTGTTTATGTTTGGGGGTTGTATTTTAAGGTTGTTTTGTGGTTAAATATTGAGAATGGTGGTTGATCTTGGTTGTATATGAGTTTAGGTGTTGTTGGAAGCTCATACTTGGAAGTTTCTCGCAGGAACAGGGCTGCCCGATCGATCGAGAAATGGGTCCGATCGATCGAGCAGAACAGAGCCTGAGCAAGGCGTGAAATGAGCTTACCGATCGATTGAAATTTTGTTCCGATCGATCGGTGTGACGTCTCGATCGATCGATAAAATGTTTCGATCGATCGGTGGAGGCAGTACTTGGATGCCTATTTTTCTTCACTTAAGCGATCGATCGGGGCTTGGGGACCGATCGATCGCAAGGCTAAAAATGTGGGTTTTGGGATTTTGTTCTAAATGATGATGTTTTTGGTAATGGTTCACTTATTGGCTTCTAATATGGATTCATGTGATTGTGTAGAACCATCCCAGGTAGCCACACATCAAAGGAGATAAAGTTCCACGATATCTCCACTTTTGGAACTAAGGTACGTAGTGAGACGTACGACCATCGGACGGTAAAACGTATTTATTACGCTTTGATTGGTTATGCGTTATGGTTGCATACATGGTCTTAATTATGCATTATGGTTGCATACATGATTGGATATGCATTATAGTTGCATATGGTTGGTTATGCATTGTGGTTGCATACATGGTTGGATATGCATTACGGTTGCATATATATTGTGAGTCGAGATTATATTGTAGTGATGATAGAATACTTGCCGCCGTCATGTCGAAGCGATGATAGAATACTTGCCGCTGTCATTTTTAGCGATGAAGAATATTTGCCGCTGTCATATTGATGCGAGGGATATTATGCCGCTAATATGTCGAAGCGAGGGTATTAATGCCGCTGTCATATAAACGCGAGGGGTATTATGCCACTGATATAATAAGACTGGAAATTGGCCATTGATATACACGGAATGGATACATGTCATGACATGCATATTGGCATTATAATCCTTTGATTATTATTGTGGTACAGGGACAACAAAGGGAGCTTCTAAATGTGTTAAATACAGGAAGTGAATTGCATTTACGGTTTATGCATTTGAATTATAATCATATTGTTGTGGATATGATTTATATACATGCTCATGGTTTTGGGGTTGTTCCTGTAGGTACTTTTGGGCGGAAGGGGCTAAGGCGGGTTGATGCGATGAGCTAGTGAGGAGTGCTCTTGGTAGCAGGCTTGATTCTTTTGTATAGTATCTACTCTAGGAGTAGTGTAAAACTATAGGATTAGCATTCATTGGTTGGGAATGTAACTAATCCCTTTTTGAACTTTATTTTGGCACTGTAATTTAATAGCTCAGGGCATCAACACAACAGTTATACTCTGTTTATGCATGGAAATTTTTATTTACGCCTTTAACCCGCACTTAAGGAACTAGGGTCCTTACAGTGATCAATTTCATGATGGAAGAGGAAGATCCTATGGTACTGGAAGATGTTGAAGGGGATTTATGAGACGAAGAAGCAATAGACTAGTTTTTCTAATATGCAAAGTCATAAGGATAATAAGGAATATATCTTGGGTATCCTAGTGATGATTTTCTTTGTTTAGGATTTTGTCGTGAACCTCTCAGTTTAGTTAATAAATTTTAGTTTATTCTCCGAGCGTATCCCAATTGTGTTATTCATCGGTTACGCTCCTATGCAACAACTTTAAACCCTTGCTATTATTATTTTGAAAAGCTATATCCCTCTTTGTAAGTCATGATTAACTCAATCCAATTGTTTTCAATATATTACGTCCAATTCCTTGAATTTTATTCTTGGGCTAACTTCGAGAATGTTAATTATCAAATCACTCAATTTCGAGGAACTTCATTTCGAGTAAAATCTCGGGCTAACTCGAATAGTCGATGACATGCCCTCATTATTCTTATTGAGATCCTTAGAGCCTAAGTAAATCATGTTATACTTTTGGGACACATAATTTAAGATATAAATATCTCCATAATTTGAGTATAAATTGTGACATTTTGGGTTCAATAGTAGATTAGTCTCTACAAATTAATAAGGATGTTAGAAATCCATTTCTCAACTTAGATACAGTGATGGAACATCGTACTCAAGCTTATAATATTTTTGGTTCAAATGAGAATAGACTACTCACTTAGAATTTATTAAGAAAATTAGAAATCAAATTTCCGCAGTCCAATAAATCTTTTGAAATTCGATAAAATTCATTCGATCAATGAAACAATTTGTCTTCCTTCAAATTTGCTAATGATATTCTTTTGAACTCATATTTCATTTGGCAAACCTATATAAGACCATACTATTTCATTAGAAGAATTATTCAATCTATTCATTGTACCTTCAAATTCCTTTCGTTGATATCCTCATTTGTACAAATACTTATCCAACCATTGATCCATCTTGGAATTATTCTTACATCACATATACTTTAAATAGTCGGGATTCGTTTGAAACATACCTTACTTGTGAAACAATCATTCAATGATTTTTAGTACTTCTGACCTTCATAGTACATTGTTGTTTCATAATTACCAATTATTCTTTGATTAATGTGGTTATCGTTCTTCATTAAAGTTCGATACATCAATTGTTTATTAATTCATTTTTGAGACCCCATGATTGCTTGAGTTTGATATGGCATTGATCTTCTTCATATCAAACAAATATTTTTCGACTATCATCTTGCAAAACTTATTTTAAGTTGATGCACAAAAGTACATACATTTTCTATCTTTCCACCTTCGTGGAATTTTCATTTCATCTCTTTCATGAGATTGTATCCTAGGATAATGTATGTCATCCTTGCAAATTCTTGTAGTATTCAACAACTGTTTTGATCGTTTCAACTCGTAAAAGTTGATCATTCACTTTGCATCCCCTTAAGAAAATTTTGAATTGTATTGAACAACCTTTATAAGAGACTTTTCTCCTATCATTGATCATTTTGACAAAGAAAACTCATTCAACTAGAAACTCTTTTCATTCGCTTTCTTAAAGCTAAGATAATCTCATTGGAGTACATGACGGAAGTTCAATAGAAGAAATACTTGTAGATTTGTTTCTTGGTTCGACTAGGTAAGAGCTCAGACGAAACATTAAACCAACGAATGTAGGAAGCCAGTCTCGTCAGCTTCTAACAGAGACCCACAATTTGTGTCGCGACTTTGAGAGAGCTTTCAATAACCGATAAGTACTCTTGTGACTTTTACTACCATATATTACCTTCAAATCGATGGTCAGGCCGAAAGGGCAACTCAAACCCTAGAGGATATGCTACACGTTTGAGCCTCGACTTCAATACGAAATTTGGAGCAAACGTTTTGCCCTAAGTGATTTACTTTCAACAATGACGGTCCCAACAGAATCAAAATAGCGCTTGCTCGAAGCCTATCCAAAAATCATAATATTTTCCTCGTACCACGACTGCGGAGATATTCATTGCCAATCCGAACCATGTAGAACCTTTAGTTGTTGAAAGAAGCAGGAATGAACCTATGAAGTATGAAGAAATTCTGATCTTAAACGTGGACTCAAAGGATCAAGTACTGAGATGAAAGACCATTCCATACGCCAAGTCCAAAGGTCAAACCATATGTATAAAGAGGTCACTTGGGAACCGGAAGAAAAGATGCGAGAGAAATATAAATGTCTCATCAAGATCGAGCCGACTCAAGTTTCGAGGACGAAACTTCTAATAAGGAGGGAGGGATGTGAAGCCCCGGAAATTTGCCTAATCAATTGCCTTTCCAAATCATGAGAGTCATTCATTGTCTTGCTAAAGTCATAACACTAGTCATTCAAGGTAATGCAATTGTATCACTCAATCATGCCACCATTTAATCTCATTCAACCCTATCAAATGCTATCATTCAATCTCATTAATGACATTTAGTACCTTGCTCAAATTGTGTCATTAAAGGGCAAAAGTTTTGGTATTGATCAACTATTTTTCCTAGAATAAACACCCAAAATCATTTATTCATTTTGTCTCATTTAATTGAATCATTCAAATGCCTTGCCCAAATCATGGTATCCATTTAGTTGCATGATCAAATTTGACACCATTTTATTAGCCTTTGATAACATCCATTCATTACCTTGATGTCACAAAATCATTAGTTGGCTCAAATCATGTTACTAATGGCCTAAACCCATTCTTTTTCCTTATCAATCATGACATTGATGATTATTCAATTGTAATGGCCAAAGTTTAGGAACCTTACCAAATCATGGTATCATTACCTTGCAAGCATCATGACATTAGACATGCCAAAGTTTAGAAATTTAATTAAGTTCTCATACTTTTAAAACACCTCAAATCCCACCCAAAGAAAGGGCTATTCTTCCAGGAATCAACACCTTTGAAAACCACAACATATCATGCCAAGAAAATCTTATTCTACACTTAGCAATGTTTCGAAAATTCACCTTCTCACATACACAAGAATTCGAAAGCTTCAAGGCAAGAGAGGAGATGATTCGCACCACTTCGTAATCCGGGATCCATTCTACCATGCTTTGTATATCCGACTGTAAGTGGGTTTTTGCTACAACTTCATTTCGTTTTCAAACTTTATATATGCTTTAAATCTTGATTGAACAACCCTATGAAAAGTATATTTTTAAATCTAAACAAGTATGTGACATGATCATGAAAGAAGGACTTGCGGAGCAACGTGCTACGTGTGTATGAGACACCACTTGATTCGGCGGGGCAAAGTGCTACATGATGTGGGCGTGCCACATGCATGGGAGTCACCTCTTGATCCTTAAGAGCAAAGCGCTATACCACGGGAGCCACCTCTTGAATCCAATAAGTCGATATGTGGATATGTGGAGATATGTGTTTATGAGTAAGAAATGTGTTTATATGCCAAGATCTATGGATTTGATAAAGAAATGTTTAAAATGATTTCTGCTATGAAAATATGTGTTTTACTATGTTCAATCGGCCCTTACTTGCTGAGTATTTTCCCAAATACTCACCCCTTACCTCCCCTCCCAGATAAAGACGAAAAGTAGAGATCGAGGAAGAATTACAAGAACAATTTTGGAGATGATGATCCACGAAGAACCTTCAAGAATTTATTAGTTTTATTTACGCTTCCGCATATTTGATTTAATCCGAGACAATTGTATTTTGTAATATCAATTGTAAAAGACGATTATTATTTTCTACGGAATAAATAGACTGGTTTTTATCATAGATCTGTACACGAGGCTTGTTGATTTTGAATTAATGTTTGGAATCAACACCGGTGTTATCGACCCCGGTTTTGGGGCGTGACACTCGGAGTTGGAATCTTCGTTTTGATGATGCAATCAAAGAGTTTGGTTTCATCAAGAACGTAGATAAACCTTGTTCTACAAGAAGGTCAGTGGGAGCATACTTATCTTTCTAGTGTTGTATGTAGATGACATACTTCTCATTGAAAATGATATCCCTGCCTTGCAATCTGTAAAGATTTGGCTGGGGAATTGCTTTTCTATGAAAGACTTGGGTGAAGCCACCTATGTGTTAGGTTTCAAGATCTATAGAGATAGATCAAGAAGATTACTTGGCCTACGTCAAAGTACATACATAGATAAAGTGCTAAAACGGTTTAGCATGCAAGAATCAAAGAAATGATTCGTGCCTATGACACATGGGATACATCTCTCGAAGGATCAGTGTCCTTCAACACAAGATGAGAGACAACGCATGAGTAAGATCCCATATGCATCAGCTATTGGATCTATCATGTATGCCATGATATGTTGTGACATCCCCGAAATGGTTAATTGCTATTTGGCTTTAATTGTGTTTACATGATTAATTATGTGGTAATTGATTATGTGTTGGGATTTATTTACCTTATGTGGAAATGCATGGTCATGTGGATAGGGTGACCCGGGGTTGCATTTCAGGGTGCATGTAATGCATGTTGGGTAAATATTATTGGAAGCATGATTTATTTGCATTGGTTAGCAATTAATTGGAAATCATGTGTTAATTGATATTATGGTGCATTTTGAGTAAATACTTTGAAAAATATCATGTTGGGGTGTTTTATACACCATGGGATTATTTTGGTATCATTTTAAATTACCTCACATTTTAATACCCAAACCCCACTTTACATCCCTCACTCTTACTTTACCAATATCACACCAAACCCTTCCCTTCTCTATATTTTCGAGCTCAAGCCTAGGGTTGAGGAGAAACCTTTCAAAAATCTTGATTTGTGGAGCATTGTTGGGTGATTTGAGATCCCCAAGAGGTATGGGTACCTCATGCTTTAATTTTGTAAGGTTTGGTTTGGTTTTGAAGGGTTTAAAATGGGTTTGTGTTGGGTGTTGTGATTTTGGTAGTGTTTTGGTTGGATGTTGTTTATATTGAGTATATGTTGATGTTTAGTGTTGGTTTTGAGTTATTGGTTTTGGTTGATATTGGTGTATGTGGGTTTTTAAGAGTTGGGGTTGAAGATGGGTGAATAGTGCCCAAACCCCGCTTGACCACAGCTCGGCGATCGATCGGCGTTTTTCTCGCGATCGATCGCGAGCATCAGGGCTGAGGCAGTAAGCCTCAGCGATCGATCGCGAGCTTAGCGCGATCGATCGGCGAGGCCGCGATCGATCGGCGCTAGCTCCGCGATCGATCGCGGATTGTTGAAAATTGTTGGGCGAGGCAGTGTGTTCTCGCGATCGATCGGGGCTTGATGGCGATCGATCGCGAGACACCAAAAAGGGTGTTTTTGGTTATTTTTGTGGGATTTTTGGTATTGGACTATTATTGGGTTCTAATATTGGTATTTGTGAATATGTAGAACCAACCCAGGTGGCAACGCAGCCAAGGAATTGAGGTCCAACCACATTCCACATTTTGGAAAGGTACGTAGTGGACGTACGGGCACCCAACGGTAACATGTATTTTATATACTCATTGTTTATGCATTGTGGATGCGAGTATATATGTGGTATTGCATTGTGGATGCATATACATGTTGATTTATGCCATATGAGGTATTGCATTGTGGATGCATATACATGGTAATTTATGCATATTGATGTTAGATGCATATTATGATTATTGGATGCACATCCCATGAGTCGTGGTCATCCTTTGATGATTTTAATGCTTGCCGCTTTTTGTATTGGTTCCGCTAAATGTGAAGCGAGGGGTGGGAGCGCCGCATGTCACATTTGAGCGTGGTTGTCATATGGGGCGAGGAAAGGGTATTTGCCGCTCTCTGTGAAGCGAGGGGTGGGAGCGCCGCATGTCCATTGTAGCGAGGTTATCCTATGCCGCCCATATGAATATAAGCGAGGGGCATTAAAATACACTGTGATGGACAGACTAGGGAATGGTGACCAATATGTGGTACAGTTGAGATGGTATATGATGTCATGACATGTTTTGGCCATTAAAAATAATCTGTTGATTATACTCATGAGTTATGGTACAGGGACAACCAAACGGGAAGCGTTTGAAATGCATGGGAAAACAGGAAGTGTTTTATATTGATTATGCATTTACGCTTTATCTTCATATTGTGTTGAATATGAATGATTATTATTGCTCATGTTTGGGGGTTGTCCTTGTAGGTACCTTTTTGGCATGATAGATGGGCTTGAACGGGTTGAGGTGGTGAGCTTATGAAGCATTCTTTTGAGGCAGAAAGGACAGGATTATTTTTGATAGTATCTACTCTAGGAGTAGTATAAAACTATATTTGAACATTCATTGATTGGAATGTAATTAATCCTTTTGGTAGTCCTTATTTTGGCATGTAAAGGCTTAAGCTCATAGACTCAACGTGTTTATTCTACTCTGATCATATTATTAGCCCTAATTATGCCTTGATTCCGCACTTAAGGATTAGGGTCCTTACATTAGTGGTATCAGAGCAGTGGTTAGAGAACCCGGGAACGAGTGAAGGGTAGCCTTAGCATGTTTGGCTAGGTGCTTACATTTGAAGCATGTTATGCATGTGGTGCATATTGGTGTATATTTGGTTATACTAACATGCTTATATCACTCCTGTTATCTAACGACATGATATATATATTGCTTTGGATTGTTGTTAACATTTGTGTTACAGCATGGCTGCTAATGAGGAAGTCGGAGATGTTGGGAGTGTAAATGCGAGTATTGGACAGGCTAATCATCTACCTCCACCGGCTGTCGGGATGGAACCAATAGTTCAGTTATTGCTACCGGGTGAGATTAGCTTGACGCAGTTTCTGTCTTATCATCCGCCCCGGTTTGAGGGGACAGAGTCCGGAGAAGAGGCTGAAGAGTGGTTAGAAAGACTTGAGCAGATCTTTGTATCGGCTCCTTGTGCTGTGATGGCTTGGCTGAGGCTAGCGGAGTTTCAATTAGCCAAGAAACCTCTGATGTGGTGGAGGAGCACAGTAATGGAAATGAGAGCACTGGGTGCTGTGATTTACTGGACGCTCTTCAGGACCATGTTCTTGAACCGATACTTCTCCGCGGCAGCAAGACAGACAAAAGAGGATGAATTTGCAAGTCTGAGGCAGGGGAACATGACAGTGGCAGACTATGCCACACAGTACTCATCACTACTGAGGTATGTCCCCCATATTGCCTCTGATGGACGTGCCAAGATGAGAAATTTCATGAAAGGACTGCGACCGGAGCTCTATGACCGGGTTATCATCAATAACCCAACTTCTTTTGATGATGCTCTCACAAGAGCGGAGCTTGCTGAGCTAGGAGTGGGAGCTTATGCCATGCCACCACCGGTACCGCAACAGAGGCAGACTAGTGACAGTTTGAGGCCTCGGGGTGAGCCATTTAAACCCCGTGGTGCCTCTTCATCTTCGCGGTATGGTGGAAAGAAATACTTTGGCCAGAAACAGGATGGCAAGAAGGGAAATTGGTCCGCCAGTCGAGGATCTT
The DNA here is from genome assembly GCA_907163345.1 of Haberlea rhodopensis. NCBI lineage: Eukaryota > Viridiplantae > Streptophyta > Magnoliopsida > Lamiales > Gesneriaceae > Haberlea > Haberlea rhodopensis. The sequence goes on along the minus strand of CAJQUN010000088.1, from coordinate 1,418,016 downwards.
CACAGGGGGATAGGCCGGGAGAGCCGAGGTGCAACAATTGTGGAGGGCCACATTCTTCAAACAAGTGTCCTGCATGTTATGTTTGTGGCAAGATGGGCCACATTGCTCGGTATTGTCCCACCAGGGGAGGCCAGTCAGAGTATCAGGGCAGCAGGCCAAGGTTTGAGGACAGGATAGTGCAGCAGAGGCAGCAGTTTGGGCCTCGTCCGTCGGGAGGTCAGACAGTGGGACCGCCCCAGGGACAGGTATATGCACTGACCAGAGAGCAGGCTCAGGCAGCCCCGGAGGAGGTGATTGCCGGTACGTGCCATTTATTTACGTACCCTGCTTTTGTTTTGATAGATACAGGTGCCTCCCATTCCTTTGTGTCTGTGGGATTTGTGGAAAGACACCATATGCGCACGTCTTCTTTACCCACGCCTCTCCTTGTCTCGACACCCACTGGAAGAAATGTCGTTGCGGATCAGTTTATGGCAGACTGCCTCATTTATTTTGAGGGCAACGAGTTGAGATCAGACTTGATTGTGCTGGGTATGTCAGACTTCGACTGCATCTTGGGTATTGATGTTCTGAACAGATATCAGGCAGTGGTAGATTGCCGACAGAGGACAGTGAAGTTCAGACCTGAGTTGGGCAGTCAGTGGACTTTCTATGGCAACGGGTCTCGTGCGAGGATTCCGTTGATTTCAGCGATCAAGATGTCTCAGTTGTTGGAACGTGGTCACACGGGCTATCTTATTTATGCCGTGGACACGTCTGGGAAGAGTAAAGAACTCAGAGTTCAGGATGTACCAGTAGTGGCAGAGTTCGCCGATGTATTTCCAGAAGAGATCCCAGGATTTCCACCGGCCAGGGAAGTTGAATTTGGGATCGAGTTGTTGCCAGGGACATCCGCTATCTCTCGTGCACCTTATAGGATGGCACCGGCAGAGTTGAGAGAGTTGAAAGAGCAGTTGCAGGATCCCCTTGACAAGGGTTATATACGCCCGAGCGTGTCGCCATGGGGCGCACCAGTTCTCTTTGTGAAGAAGAAGGACGGTTCGATGCGGTTGTGCATCGATTACCGGCAGCTGAACAAGGCTACAGTGAAGAACAAGTATCCTCTCCCAAGGATAGACGACTTGTTTGATCAGTTGCAAGGTACCAGGGTGTATAGCAAGATTGATTTGAGATCAGGGTATCATCAGATTCGGGTCAGAGAGGAAGATGTGCAGAAGACAGCATTCCGGACTCGATACGGGCATTATGAGTTCTTAGTGATGCCGTTCGGTGTGACGAATGCTCCAGCAGTCTTCATGAGTCTGATGAACAGAGTGTTTCAGCCGTATCTTGATCAGTTCGTCATCGTGTTTATTGACGACATTCTTATCTACTCCCGGAGTGAGGAAGATCATGTGAAACACTTGAGGACAGTGCTTCAGATTCTCAGAGAGCATCAGTTGTATGCTAAGCTCAGTAAATGCGAGTTTTGGCTGAGCAGTGTAGTGTTTCTGGGGCATGTCATTTCGAGCAGCGGGATATCAGTGGACCCGAAGAAGATTGAGGCTGTAATGGAGTGGGCTGCCCCCACTTCTGTACCTGAGATCCGGAGTTTCCTTGGTTTGGCCGGGTATTATCGGCGCTTCGTCGCGGGCTTTTCGAAGATTGCCAAGCCGCTGACTCAGTTGACTCAGAAGGGTGTGCCTTTCTTTTGGTCAGAAGCTTGTGAGGAGAGCTTCCAGGAGTTGAAGCACCGGTTGACGACGGCGCCAGTGTTAGTGATCCCGACGGAGAACTCCAGATTTGTTCTGTATACGGATGCATCACTGCAGGGCCTTGGATGTGTTCTGATGCAAGATAAGCATGTGGTAGCTTATGCATCGAGGCAGTTGAAGCCGCATGAGACCAGATATCCAGTTCATGACTTGGAATTGGCGGCTATCATCTTTGCCCTGAAGATCTGGAGGCATTATTTATATGGTACTTCATTCACCATATACACGGATCACAAGAGCCTCAAGTTTCTATTCACTCAGGCGGAGCTGAACATGAGACAGAGGAGATGGATGGACCTACTCAAGGACTATGACTGTGAGATAGAGTACCATCCTGGGAAGGCCAATTTGACAGCAGACGCTTTGAGCCGGAAAGTGAGGAGTTCTGCTGAGGACGTCATCCATTTGTCGGCTATGATGACCTCCTATTGTCATCTCGGCTATGATTTTGATATAGATGCATCACCAGTGTATGTCTCTACCTTATTAGCTGAGCCAGATATTTATGAGAACATCAGGAGAGCTCGGAGATCAGATGCTGAGGTTCAGAGATGGTTGTCTATAGTGCATCTTGGTCAGCCGACGAAGTTCAGAGTGGCAGACGACGGATCTTTGAGATTGGGTAACCGCTGGGTAGTTCCGAGTACGCCGGAGTTGCGTAAGGGAATCTTGGAGCGAGCTCACAGTAGCAGACTTAGCATCCACCCAGGCGGGAAGAGGATGTACAGAGATCTGCGTGGTCAGTTTTGGTGGAAGAGAATGAAGTCTGATGTCGTCGCTTTTGTGAAGAGGTGTCTGATCTGCCAGCAGGTTAAGGCAGAGAGGCAGAGACCTGGCGGCGAATTGAGAAGCTTGGAGATACCGAAGTGGAAGTGGGAGCACATTTCCATGGACTTCGTGACTCATTTGCCGAGGAGTGCTTCAGGCTTCGATGCTATTTGGGTGATTGTGGACAGATTGACTAAGGTAGCCCACTTTATCCCCTATAGCATGACTTTCACATTTTTGAGGATGGCGCAGTTGTATATTAGAGATGTGGTGAGATTGCATGGGATCCCCGTTTCCATTGTGTCAGATCGAGATCCGCGATTCACATCTCATTTCTGGGAAGGCCTTCAGTCAGCTTTGGGAACTGAGGTCAGATTGAGCACTGCTTATCATCCTCAGACGGATGGCCAGACCGAGCGCACTATTCAGACGCTCGAGGACATGTTGAGAGCTTGTGTATTGGAGTTCGATGCTTCTTGGCAGGATTCAGTGCCTCTGGTAGAGTTTTCTTATAACAATAGCTACCAGGCAAGTATTCAGATGGCTCCGTATGAAGCTCTTTATGGCAGACGATGTAGATCGCCCTTGTGTTGGGATGATTTGGACAGTAGATCAGTCGGAGGGCCTGAGTTGATCCGGGAAATGGAAGAGAAGATAAAGATTATAAGGCAGAAAATGAAAGCGGCCCAAGACAGACAGGCAGCTTATGCGAATAAACGGCGGAGACCGTTAGAGTTTCAGTTGGGAGATAAGGTCTTTTTGAAGATCTCGCCTTTCAGAGGCGTTGTGCGGTTTGGAATGCGCGGGAAACTGTCTTCGAGGTTTGTGGGACCGTACGAGATTTTGCAGCGCATTGGCACATTGGCTTACCGACTGGCTTTGCCGCCTTCTTTATCTGGTATACATGATGTGTTTCATGTATCGATGCTGCGGAAGTATGAACCGGATCCGTCTCACGTGTTACAGCCTTCCGAAGTTCAGTTGGAATCAGATGTATCTTATGTGGAACGGCCTGTCAGAATTCTAGACCGAGCAGACCGTAGGCTTCGGAACAAAGTGATACCTATGATCAAGGTTCAGTGGGATCGCAGGGGTGTCGAGGAGGCTACGTGGGAGACGGAGCAGCATATGGTGCAGCACTACCCGGAACTATTCTCTGGTATGAGTTTATGTTTAGTTTCTATTGGGGTAAGTGCATGTGATTTCGAGGACGAAATCTTATAGGTAGGGGAGTATTGTGACATCCCCGAAATGGTTAATTGCTATTTGGCTTTAGTTGTGTTTACATGATTAATTATGTGGTAATTGATTATGTGTTGGGATTTATTTACCTTATGTGGAAATGCATGGTCATGTGGATAGGGTGACCCGGGGTTGCATTTCAGGGTGCATGTAATGCATGTTGGGTAAATATTATTGGAAGCATGATTTATTTGCATTGGTTAGCAATTAATTGGAAATCATGTGTTAATTGATATTATGGTGCATTTTGAGTAAATGCTTTGAAAAATATCATGTTGGGGTGTTTTATACACCATGGGATTATTTTGGTATCATTTTAAATTACCTCACATTTTAATACCCAAACCCCACTTTACATCCCTCACTCTTACTTTACCAATATCACACCAAACCCTTCCCTTCTCTATATTTTCGAGCTCAAGCCTAGGGTTGAGGAGAAACCTTTCAAAAATCTTGATTTGTGGAGCATTGTTGGGTGATTTGAGATCCCCAAGAGGTATGGGTACCTCATGCTTTAATTTTGTAAGGTTTGGTTTGGTTTTGAAGGGTTTAAAATGGGTTTGTGTTGGGTGTTGTGATTTTGGTAGTGTTTTGGTTGGATGTTGTTTATATTGAGTTTATGTTGATGTTTAGTGTTGGTTTTGAGTTATTGGTTTTGGTTGATATTGGTGTATGTGGGTTTTTAAGAGTTGGGGTTGAAGATGGGTGAATAGTGCCCAAACCCCGCTTGACCACAGCTCGGCGATCGATCGGCGTTTTTCTCGCGATCGATCGCGAGCATCAGGGCTGAGGCAGTAAGCCTCAGCGATCGATCGCGAGCTTAGCGCGATCGATCGGCGAGGCCGCGATCGATCGGCGCTAGCTCCGCGATCGATCGCGGATTGTTGAAAATTGTTGGGCGAGGCAGTGTGTTCTCGCGATCGATCGGGGCTTGATGGTGATCGATCGCGAGACACCAAAAAGGGTGTTTTTGGTTATTTTTGTGGGATTTTTGGTATTGGACTATTATTGGGTTCTAATATTGGTATTTGTGAATATGTAGAACCAACCCAGGTGGCAACGCAGCCAAGGAATTGAGGTCCAACCACATTCCACATTTTGGAAAGGTACGTAGTGGACGTACGGGCACCCAACGGTAACATGTATTTTATATACTCATTGTTTATGCATTGTGGATGCGAGTATATATGTGGTATTGCATTGTGGATGCATATACATGTTGATTTATGCCATATGAGGTATTGCATTGTGGATGCATATACATGGTAATTTATGCATATTGATGTTAGATGCATATTATGATTATTGGATGCACATCCCATGAGTCGTGGTCATCCTTTGATGATTTTAATGCTTGCCGCTTTTTGTATTGGTTCCGCTAAATGTGAAGCGAGGGGTGGGAGCGCCGCATGTCACATTTGAGCGTGGTTGTCATATGGGGCGAGGAAAGGGTATTTGCCGCTCTCTGTGAAGCGAGGGGTGGGAGCGCCGCATGTCCATTGTAGCGAGGTTATCCTATGCCGCCCATATGAATATAAGCGAGGGGCATTAAAATACACTGTGATGGACAGACTAGGGAATGGTGACCAATATGTGGTACAGTTGAGATGGTATATGATGTCATGACATGTTTTGGCCATTAAAAATAATCTGTTGATTATACTCATGAGTTATGGTACAGGGACAACCAAACGGGAAGCGTTTGAAATGCATGGGAAAACAGGAAGTGTTTTATATTGATTATGCATTTACGCTTTATCTTCATATTGTGTTGAATATGAATGATTATTATTGCTCATGTTTGGGGGTTGTCCTTGTAGGTACCTTTTTGGCATGATAGGTGGGCTTGAACGGGTTGAGGTGGTGAGCTTATGAAGCATTCTTTTGAGGCAGAAAGGACAGGATTATTTTTGATAGTATCTACTCTAGGAGTAGTATAAAACTATATTTGAACATTCATTGATTGGAATGTAATTAATCCTTTTGGTAGTCCTTATTTTGGCATGTAAAGGCTTAAGCTCATAGACTCAACGTGTTTATTCTACTCTGATCATATTATTAGCCCTAATTATGCCTTGATTCCGCACTTAAGGATTATGGTCCTTACATATGTACCCGTCCCGATGTCTCGTATGCTTTGAGCATGACGAGCAGATATCTAGTTGATCCAGGTGAATGTCACTGGATCGCCGTCAAGAATATCCTGAAGTACTTGAGAAGAACTAAGGATACATTCTTGATTTATGGAGGTGAGGAAGAGCTCAATGTAATAGGTTACACTGATGCAAGCTTCCAAACCGACAAGGATGATTTCCGATCGCAACCAGGATATGTGTTTTGCCTAAATGGAGGTGATGTGAGCTGGAAGAGTTCAAAGCAAGAGACAGTAGCCGATTCTACAACTGAAGCTGAGCTGTCTCAGATGCAGCAAAGGAAGCCGTTTGGATCAAGAAGTTCATTTCAGAACTTGGGGTTATGCCTAGCATTCTAGATCCGATTGAACTCTATTGTGACAACAATGGAGCCATCGCATTGGCTAAGGAACCCAGATCTCACCAGCGATCCAAACACATACTTCGGCGCTTTCATTTCATACGAGAAATCGTTGAAAGAGGAGATGTGAAAATATGCAAAGTACCAACTGATGATAATGTATCTGACCCACTGACGAATCCTCTGTCACAGCAGAAGCATGATCGTCATACTAGATCTTTAGGCATTAAGTACATGTGTGATTGGTCTTAGTGCACGTGGGAGATTTGTTGGGATATGCCCTAACACGATTCATTAGATGATTGATTTTGGCATATAATGTAATATGATTTTATTAAAGGGAATTCACTATTATATATTATTCAAATGTCTGTGTAATATGAATATATATGTGTGTTAATGTCCTTATAATAATATTGTATTATTCTTAAAGATTGTCCCTAGTCAAGTATTATCATGAATAAGGATAATGATAATGCATTGAGACTAGTATGTATAAATTGATGAATTGTTCATAGATATGAGATATCAAATCAACACATGGGTGCATGTTAGGGAACAATGTACTGGACAGCCCACCATGAGAATGCTACATGGATAGTTATATGAATGTCATAAGTAATTCTCATAGTGATAATAATGTATGTAATCCTTACGACTTGAGATCGCCAGAGATCCCAACATAAGGAGTCGTGTATCTTGATATTGTCAAACGTTACATGTAACAGGGTAAACTATAAAGACAATCATTGGATACACCACGAATTATGTAGAGGGGTGTTGAGCGATCAAGATAGGATTTGTCCCTCCTATATAACATGAGAAGTGTTTGGGCCCTTGATCAAGTAAGACTAAAATGCATGGCCATGCTCGAATGAGTCTATATGTGATATCGAGCTTATTCGTTTATTCTAGTTTACTTGGGGATCAAGAAATAAAAGATTGAACTATATGAGTATGACTATTCCATGACTCGTGATTAATCTAAACGCATAGGACAAAGGGATTAAGTTACATGGTTAATATTATCACAGGCCATAGGTTATGTCGAGTCAATGACATTCTTGTAACTTGGGTAGCCTTGATGTGTTGCTAGATACCGCTCATTGCTTGTGACACAAAATTAGATTTTATGTCACTGCCAATGTTGCAAGATCCTAATGGGTCACACAAAATATTATATCGATAAAGGGAAGTTAAAATTCATTGGATGAATTAAGTTGATTAAGAAGAGTCTTAATCATATACTTTAATGGGCCATATTTAGATATATAGAGATATATTTAAATATGATATATATGTATATACAGATAAAAAATTGGGCCAAGGGTTTTATGAAAAGTCTTAATCTGATTAAGATTAGCCACCTCATTTTTCTTCTGCTATATATATCAGTAAGCTTTTACATTAATTGTGATTAACTGAAAAAAAACCCAAACCTAATATAAGAGAACAACGGCCGCTATCTTGTCTTGGTAGCGCATCTCTTCTGGTTGAAGATCAAGTCTAGCAACTTGTTCTTCAACATCCCTTTTCGATTTGATCGTGGATACCGTAGAGGCAAAACTTGAAAAGTTTTGCTACTGACTCGAGGACGTGTTGGACGTGCTGCTTCGTGGGATTTTGCTGAAACACGCTACAAGGGTATGATTCTTTTCATCCCGATATGATTAACTCGTATAGGTCGCTGGTTGGAATCCAAATTTTATTTTATTCCGTTGCGTATTGCATGTTGGATTCCTAACGCTTGTTCGAAGTCTTGAGGGGGCTTATCCTTCAGGCCACATCTCCAACGGTTCAAACAGTGGTGTTTAGAGAATGAGCTCATCTAACCCGGAGGCAAGGGATTCACATACCCCTGTCACAGGTGCCGCAGATGATGCATTCCTTGAGGATGTACAAGCTGTAGCGAATGTTGAGGGTCAGGTGTCATCATAATCTTAACCTTCAAGCCAACCCATCATCTCTGGGGTAAAAGAAGGAGAGTTTAACCTTAGGCCACAAACAGGCACTTCTAGGGTTCAAATTAACGAAGATTTAGTTTCTTCTCCTATGCAGGATTACCAACGTACTTGAGAGAAACTGATTATCAGACGGGGTATCAACCCAAACAAAACAATTGTTGATATCTCCGAAAAATATCCAAGGGTTTTGGATGAAGCTAGGTAGCCATCCAAACGAGGTACAAGAATGGTATAATTTCGGAGCTCTAGCTTCGGGTTATACTGTTGCACCAGCATTCTCTGAAATCTCCAAATTATCAAAGTGGATCAGAGAAGCACGAGACATGAGCCAATAATCCACATTTGGCTCGAGGAGATATTTAGGAGTTGTATTTTTTCAGTGCCGCTCCAGAACCAGCAAAGAAAAGCTTTATTGAAGCTTTTCATTTTATCAAGCCCAGAAGACCAGATGGGAATGCCTTAAAAAAATATCAAAACGGCGCTACAAGAGGACGCATCATTATTAGTCGGAGCCATCACCGAAGATGAAGCTTCAACCAGACGAGCGTGGGGTCTTTGGTTTGTCTAACAGAAATGGACAAAGTCCTCATTCAAATTCATTCAAAATTCAGCCAATGGAACTTTCATGAGAATTCCATGACAGGAACAACAACAGGATTTGCCGAAGAGCTCTTCGAAACAAAAAAGAAGAATTCTTTGGGAGAACAAGATTCCAGCAAGCAAAGAAACTTATCGAAAATTCTGCAACATGGAACATATTGGACGATGGAAAGATCGGATTCGCCAAGCATGCCCGGAGCAGAAAGAACCATAATTTAGGAAAGGATTTCAATCCAAACCCGACAGATCAGAGGCAGGAAAAGACAAAGGACCTGCTAACAAGAGGGCACATTTTCCTAAAGCTCGGGTATCACAAAAGCAAATAATGTAAAGATTCTCCAACAAAGGAAAAAGACGTGGACCATTAAAACGCATTTAGACAAAATAATGGACCACTCATGAGAACAGTTGGCACACCCAGACAAAAGATGCCAGACCACGAGATAAATACACACGCACGGGCGCATTTAACATTGAACGGGAGTTTGGAATCCGCATTTGAAATCCGGATTCATGCCTATATAAGGCCAGACATAGAGTAAGCTAAGGATATCGAAAATTCCCCATAGTTTTCTCAGAAATAATATTGTAATCCCCAAGCTATAATTTGATCAACTTTCATAGCTTGGTAATAATTTCTTTATAATATTGTAATCCCCAAGCTATAATTTCTTCATTAAAATGTCCATGTGGTTTTGGACCGTTTCCGATCTAGTCTCTAAAATTTTCAGTATCCTAGTTTAGTCCTTAAAGTTTTTAAAAATTTACCTAATTCAGTCCACGACTTGAAGTCGACGATAAGAAGCAAATAGAGAGAAAATGAATCGGGAATATTTTAAATTTTAAGGATTGACTGAGGACAAATCAGATATGGTTTAGTCTCTAAAGTTTTAAAAATATTCCCGAATCAATTCATCTCCATTTGATTCTCACGGTCAACTTAACGTCGGGGACTAAATCAAATTTCTTTTAAAAAAAATTTAGGGACTAAATCTGGTCACTGGACATTTTAGGCATTGAACTGGAAATGAATATAAACTACATGACAACAGTAAAATTGTTGTCTTGTGACCTGAAGATCACATATTCGAGTCGTAGAAACAACTTTTTTTTAGTGCAAATGCCAGACTGCTTATACTAGGCCTATAATGACCCGATTACATTATTTTTTGCATCGGTTTGTGCTTTACTATTTTTCATTTAGTTGTTAACAATCAACTGATATTTATAAGTCAGTGACATCTTGAACACCTCGCAAACAAGATGGGATCCAAATGATTTTGACAAGGAGATTCCCGCTTTAGTTGAGGTGGTTAAGTTTATCTTTCTTTTTGAAGAAGACTTGAGTTCAAATCGTGTCGTGTGTATAAATTATTTTGCTCCCAAAAAAAAAAATGATTTGACATGGAGAAATAAAAAATAATTCAAAATTAAAAATTTTGTACACTTTTTATTTACACCGTCACTCACAAAATCCTTTTTTTATCCTCGTCATATAACGCGCTTTCTCGATGAGATGACACATGCATTCATCTCACGATAAGAACAAACACCACCCCCAAACATTAAACTCCCCAAAAGTCCAAAATTTTAAGCCAAAATTAACAACTCCATTCTTCATTTAATCTCTCCCCCAAAACCCAGCAACAAGATGCTGTCCAAGATTCAATCCGATCAGCTCAAACAGCTAAAAGATATCTTCAACCGGTTCGACATGGACCGGGACGGTAGCCTCACGCACCTAGAGCTGGCGGCCCTCCTCCGCTCCCTCGGCCTGAAACCTACCGGGGATCAAACCCATGCCATTTTAGCCAACATGGATGCTAATGGCAATGGCTCTATCGAATTCGATGAGCTTGTGGAAACCCTTCTGCCTGACATGAATGAAGAGCTCTTAATCAATCAAGATAAGCTGATGGAGGTTTTCCGGTCGTTCGATCGTGACGGAAGTGGTTATATAACGGCGGCGGAATTGGCGGGGCAGATGGCCAAGTTGGGACATCCTCTTACGTACAAGGAACTTAGTAACATGATGCGAGAAGCTGACACCAACGACGATGGGGTTATCAGTTTTAGTGAGTTTGCAAATCTGCTAGGAAGATCAGCTGCAGATTATCTTGGCCTTTAGTTACCGTAACACCAACTCGTGACTTTTGATTGGCTTGCTGATGTAGAGTTGATTAATATTCTTGTGTACGTTGATTGAATCAAAGGCATTAGAAGAAGGGGTAATTATAATAAAATAAAAATATGTTTTTGTGGTTGGTCTACCTAATCCACGACCCACCTTGGATTGGATTTGGGTGGATTTTTCAACCTGCCTGATGGGCCCAAGTAGGTCCAACCTGTTTGGGGCCTCGAGTTGGGTGAGCCAGTATGTTTTGGCGGCTCTAGTTAGAATGTTGATTGAAATACTTGTATGCATTCGATTTGGGTCTATGTTATACAATAATCAATATTATAAGTTTATAATACATCTTTTATATAAACTAAATTATCAGTTATTTTTAGACAAATCATATTAATTTGATCCATAAATTGAGCCGGTTTTCCCAATGTGTATTTTTATTATTCAAAGAAATTTATGAGAATGACAAGTTGTAGCATTTAATAAGATGATGGATCAAGTTGACAATGGAGAAATTAAGTATCTTTTTTTTTTTTTTGGACAGAAGGGAAATTAAGTATCTTGTGCAAGTGCCACTGTCGTTTCTGATTGTTCTTGTTCTTACCTATGATATTTAATGACGTAAATGATGTTTTACTTAATTTTCACCACATGCCCAAATTTATACCCGTTGAGGTATATATATATATATATATATATTAGACTTTAAAAAAATTGTTTCATTTCAAATTAGAGCTATTACTAGGAAAGTGATTGAATGGTGTTTGTTGTGCAATAGTTACTTTTGATATAAGAGCGATTGAAACGTGACGCTTGAGTTGTTGCATGATTTAAATGATTTGAGTTGTACTGTTATCACCAACTATAGCTTTTAGTAAATCGGCAAGAGCTTGATCCTACAAATTGATATCAGAGTCAAGGTCACATATTCAATTATCGTCAATTGCAAGGTAATGTAATTATGGAGAGAATTATTATTGGGTTGCAATAATCGTCTCTGATAGAAATGCGATCTAAACGTGTGACTCTTGAAATGCTGCACGATTTAAAAGCTTTAGAGTTGCACAATGTTAGCGTCAGCTATAATTTTTGTTAAAATGAAAAATATTTGACAGTGTTCATAAATAGAATCAAACCAAATCAAACTGAACGGTTTGGATGGATTTTAAAATAGTTACGGTTTGCATCTGCCTTTAAAACATGCAAATTGAATAAGTTGGTTTGGCTCAAGGTTTCGGTGAGAATAATTTCAAACCTATAATAATAATAATAATAATATATAGTTTTAAAAAAATTATATTTCAAAATGCATATAAATAAACCAGATAAATCAGTAATAAACCGGATAAATACATAATAATTTTTTTTATTAGGAGAAACTACTAAAATCATTTTGTAAGTCTTAATATAGTACTGACATAGCACCAGACCTGGCATGCGAACACCCGGATTAATATGGCAAAAGAGCAATTGCACTATAATAAGACTAAATTTTGACTATTAAAGAACTAAAATGTAAATAGATCCATTTACAAAATGCTTTTGGTTACTTTCCCCCCCTTTTTTTAGTACAAATTGATTACAAATATTTTCATAGCTCCAACTCTTCAATACTTTATGTTATTATTATGATTTACATAAACATAAAAACTGTATTATACTATGCATTAAACTATTTTTCTATAAAAACAGGATAATGATGAAGTTTTTATGATAAAAATAAGTTTTTTTGGAACTTTTTTAAAATGTTAAACTTGTAATGTTATAAACTATATTGAAAAATCGATCATCCAATCAAAATCATGCCGGTATTAGATTTGGTTTGGTAATTAACAGTTCATAGTTTAATTTGGAAAGATTGATTAATTTGGTTTATATCGAAATTTTATCAATAAACAAACCAAACTTCCCTTGAACATCCGTAATTTTTGTACTTCACAGAAAATATCGAATAATTGTTGGTTACCCGTGGGGCAATACTCCGAGTGTTGGATCAATATCTAAATTTATCAATGTGATGTCCCCGAAATGATTAATTGCAATTAAGGCATTAATTATGTTTATATGACGAATTATGTGGATAATTGATTTATAGGCTGAGATTAATTATCACGATGAATTACTTAGTCACATGATAGGCGTGACCTGAGGGTTGCATTTCAGGGTACATGTTATGCATGTTAGAAACTGAGGTGTTAACATGATTTAATTATGTTGATGGTTAATTACGAGGAAAGCATGAATTTAAGGGAAGTTTGTAGCATGTTGTAAAATGCTTTTAAAATACCATGTTGGGGTGTTTTATACATCATGTTAACTTTGGGGTATAATTTTAATATTAACCTTATAACCCCCTTTTTCCCTCTATACCCACTTACTTTACCAATCACTTTTAAAATCCCCAATTCATTCCTCAACCCTAACCCATCTCCCATTTTCGAAATTCACCAAGGAAGGAAGAAGAAAACTTCACAAAAACTTTGTTTGTGTGATCTTTGTTAGGATTTGGAGCCTACAAGAGAACCATCCCAGGTACCCACAACTTCAAGGAGATAAAGTTCTACAACTTCTCCATTTTTGGAATTAAGGTACGTAAGAGACGTACGGGCATCGGACGGTAAACCATACTCCTATATTATGATCATACTATGATTGTATAAGAATTCACGATGCTATGATGATGTGTATGATGAATAAAGATGATAAGATACTTGATAAGTAAAGATGATTTTATGATGAATAAAGATGATAAGATGCTTGATAAATAAAGATGATTTTCATAATGAATTAAGATGAAGAGACGCTTACGATGATGTTATGATAAATGATGATGATGCTTATGATAAGTTACGATGATGCTTACGATGATGTTATGATAAATGATGATGATGCTTATGATAAGTTACGATGATGCTTACGATGATGTTACGATAAATGATGATGATATGACGTTACTATAACGATTATGATGAGACGATGATGTCTATAAGATGATAATGCTTACATGATAATGATGTTTACAAGATGATGATGTTTATAAGATGCTATGATGTTTATGATGAATATGAAACTATGTTCTTAAGAATGGTTGAATGTCCGGTGGTTATTATGGGCAAGCGAGGAAGGTCTTGCCGCTCACATAAATGAGCGATGGGGTACATCCGCTATCAAGGTGTAGCGATGGGTATCATCCGCTGAGCGATGGGGTACATCCGCTATCAAGGTGTAGCGATGGGTATCATCCGCTAAGCGAGGGGGTACATCCGCTATCAAGGCGTAGCGAGGGGTATCATCCGCTGAACAAAGAGATACATCCGCTATCAAGGCGTAGCGATGGGTATCATATGATGTGTTATGTCGAGCGAGGGGGCCAATTATACCGCTGTCATAATGGAACCCGGACAATCCCATTTCTAATTAACATAGTTTGTTATGAGCATATATGTGAAGTATGATTTTAAATCATTTATGTCGAGAACTAACGATTATATACATGACCATGAAACAGGGACAACCAAAGAGGGTTATTACGATTAACCAGGAAGTATACGTTACCCATTTACTTCATGCATTTATTTATATGCCATAACCCTATGATATTGAGTGATGATGAATATGCTCACGATGGGTTGTTCCTGTAGGTACACATTTGGATTTGAAGGGCTATGGGCAGGGTTGAAGAAGTGAGCTTCGAGATGCCTTACGAATTAGGATTCAGGATTTGGTATAGTCTCTACTCCAGGAGTAGTATAATTCTATAGTGCCATTCATTTGAGAATGTAATTAATTTGCTTGAAGTTTTATTTTGGCCTGTAATTCTAATAACTCGATTAATAACCGGAGCCCTAAGAGATCATAAATGCATGTTTAGTCCCTAATATGTTATTAATACGATGTTAAGGTAGGAAGGCCCTACATTAGTGGTATCAGAGCAGTGGTTAGATAACCCGGGAACGAGTGAAGGGTAGCCTTAGCAATAAGTTGGCTAGGTGCTTACTTTTAACATGTTTTATGCATATGTTTCATATGAAGGATATGATGTTGTACTAACATGTTTTGTTTCTCTAACGATGTATTATATGAACTGCTTTTGGGTATCGTTGTTAACCCTTGTGTTGCAGCATAGCAGCAAATGCAGAAGTAAGTGATGCGATGTCATATGCACTTCTCCGTCGCCCACGCCTCTTGTAGTCTCGACCCTCGCTGGAAGAAGTTTAGTAACTGATCAGGTGGTTTATGACAGCCTCATTTATTTTTGAGGGTAACGAGCTGAGGACAGACTTGGTTAATCTGGGAATGTCAGACTTCGAATGCATTGTGGGCATCGATGTGCTGAACAAGTATCAGGCAGTGGTGGACTGCAGGCAAGGACTATCCGAGTCAAGTCTGTTATGGGGGTCCAATGGATATTCTATGGATGGTTCCCGTTCAAAGATTCCGTTGATATCTACTGTCAAGATGGCACAGTTATTGGAATGAGACCACAAAGTATATCTCATCTATACTGTTTATATTACTCAAAAGAGGGAAGAGTTAAAGGTTGAAGATGTGCCCGTAGTGGCGGTGTTCCTGATGTATTTTCGGAAGAGATTCCCGGATTCCCACCGACGAGAGAGGTCGAGTTTGGGATTAAGTTACTACCATGGACGTCTACCATTTCTCGTGCCGTATAGGATGGCACCAGCGGAGCTAAGGGAGTTAAAGGTTTAGTTGCAAGAGCTCCTTGATAAGGGCTATATACGCCCTAGCGTATCGCCCTGGGGTGCACCAGTTTTGTTTGATAAAGAGGAAAGATGGTTTGATGCGGCTGCGCGTCGATTATAGACAACCGAACAAAGCCATAGTGAAGAATAAGTATCCGTTTCTAAGGATTAATGACTTGTTTGATCAGCTGTAGAGTACGGGGCTCTACAGTAAGATCGATCTAAAATCGGGGTATCATCAGATTCGAGTTCGAGAGGATGATGTACAGAGGACAGCTTTCGGGACTAAATATGGGCGCTACGGATTCTTAGTCATGCCCTTTGGGGTGACGAATGCCCCAGCTGTTTTATGAGCCTGATGAACAGGGTGCTCCAACCATGTTTGGATCAGTTCGACATAGTTTTCATTGACGATGTGCCTATTTACTCTCGAGCTGAAGAGGAACACGTGAAGCACTTGAGAACAGTACTCCGGATCCTTAGGGATTGCTAGACCCCTGACAAAGCTGACTCAGAAAGGAGTGCCGTTTTATTGGTCCGAAGCTTGTGAGGAAAGCTTCCAAGAATTGAAGCGTCGTTTGACTACGACACCTATATTGGTGATTCCTTCTGAGGATAAGAAGTTTGCTACGTACACGACTGCATCACTGCAGGGTTTGGACCGTGTGTTGATGCAAGATAAGCATGTGGTGTCTTATGCATCGAGGCAGTTGAACCACATGAGGCTAGGTACCCAGTCCATGATTTGGAGCTGGCAGCCATTATATTTGCCTTGAAGATTTGGAGGCATTACTTGCATGGTACGTCGTTTGTCATCTACATGAACTATAAGAGCCTGAAGTTTTGTTCACACAGGCTGAGTTGAATAGGCAACAAAGAAGATAGATGGACTATTCATGTAAAGCAAATTTGACAGCAGACGCCTTGGAAGTGAAGTGTACTGCTGAGGACGCTATGTGTTATCAGCGATGATGACCTCTTGTTGCCATCTGGACTATGATTTTGATGTGGACGCGTCGCCAGTGCGAGTGTCAACCTTGTTGACTGAGCCAGACATATTCAAGATTACCAGGAAAGCCCAGAGGTCAGAGAATGAGGTTCTGAGGTGGTCATTATTGGTACTTCGGGGTCAGCCATCAAAGTTAGAGTGGCTGAGGACGATTCCTTGAGATTGGACAACCGATGGGTAGTCCCAGATACGCCGGAGTTGCATAAAAGAATGTCAGAACGGGCTCATAGTAGTCGATTCAGTATCCACCTAGGAGTAAGGAAAATGTATAAGGACCTAAGTGGTCAGTTCTGGTGGAGACGCATGAAGCACGATGTGATCGCTTTCGTTAAAAGATGTTTGATCTGCCAACAGGTAAAGGCAGAAAGGCAGAGGCCTGGTGGCGAGCTGAAGAGCTTGGAGGCACCTAAGTGGAAGTAGAGGCATATCATTATAGACTTTGTGACCCACTTGCCAATGACGGCCTCAGGAATTGATGCGATCTAGGTGATCGTAGATAGGCTGACGAAGGTAGCTCACTTCATCCCCTACTGTATGACTTTTGCGTACCTAAAGACGACCCAATTATATGTGCGGGATTTGGTGAGGTTGCATGGGGTTCCAGTCTCGATTGTGTCTGACAGAGACCCAAGGTTACTCCACATTTCTGGGAGGGTCTTCAGACAGTTTTGGCACAGAAGTGATACTGAGTACAGCTTATCACCCTCAGTCAGACGGCAAGACAGAGCGTACCCTTCAGACGCTCGAGGACATGTCGAGGGCATGTGTTTAGGAGTTTGATACTCCGTGGCAAGATTCAGTGCCAATGATGGAGTTCTCCTATATTAACAGCTATCAGACGAGCATTCAAATGACTCCTTTTGAAGCTCTTTACGGACGACGATGTAGGTCACCGCTGTATTGGGAGGACTTGACTAGTAAAGCGGTCGGAGGACCGGATATGATTAAGGATATGTAAGACAAGATAAAGTTGATACGCCAAAAGATGAAAGCGGCCCAGGAGAGGCGAGCGGCCTATGCCAATAAGCGGCGACAACCGCTGGAGTTCCAAGTAGGAGACAAGGTCTTCGTGAAAATCTCACCCTTCAGGGGTGTAGTTCGTCTTGGTATGCGGGGGAAGTTATCCCCGAGGTATGCTGGTCCATATGAATATTGCAGCGTATCGGTACTTTGGCCTACCGTTTGGCTCTACCGCCGTATTTATCTGGGATTCATGATGTTTTTCACGTTTCTATGTTGCGGAAATATGAGCCAGACCCGTCGCATGTTTTTACAGCCTACTGAAGTGCAGTTGGATTCAGATGTATCCTGCGTTGAACGACCGATCAGAATTCTGGATCATGAGGATCGCAGATTACGAAGCAAGATTATATCGATGAGTAAAGTTCAGTGGGATCGTCGGGGTGTCAAGGGGGCTATGTGGGAGACGGAGCGGCATATGGTACAGCACTACCCGGAACTATTCTCTGGTATGTAATTTATGTTTAGTTCCTTTTGGGGTAAGTGCATGCGATTTCGAGGACGAAATCTTATAAGTAGGGGAGTAATGTGATGTCCCCGAAATGATTAATTGCAATTAAGGCATTAATTATGTTTATATGACGAATTATGTGGATAATTGATTTATATGCTGAGATTAATTATCACGATGAATTACTTAGTCACATGATAGCCGTGACCTGAGGGTTGCATTTCAGGGTACATGTTATGCATGTTAGAAAATGAGGTGTTAACATGATTTAATTATGTTGATGGTTAATTACGAGGAAAGCATGAATTTAAGGGAAGTTTGTAGCATGTTGTAAAATGCTTTTAAAATACCATGTTGGGGTGTTTTATACATCATGTTAACTTTGGGGTATAATTTTACTATTAACCTTATAACCCCCTTTTTCCCTCTATACCCACTTACTTTACCAATCACTTTTAAAATCCCCAATTCATTCCTCAACCCTAACCCATCTCCCATTTTCGAAATTCACCAAGGAAGGAAGAAGAAAACTTCACAAAAACTTTGTTTGTGTGATCTTTGTTAGGATTTGGAGCCTACAAGAGAACCATCCCAGGTACCCACAACTTCAAGGAGATAAAGTTCTACAACTTCTCCATTTTTGGAATTAAGGTACGTAAGAGACGTACGGGCATCGGACGGTAAACCATACTCCTATATTATGATCATACTATGATTGTATAAGAATTCACGATGCTATGATGATGTGTATGATGAATAAAGATGATAAGATACTTGATAAGTAAAGATGATTTTATGATGAATAAAGATGATAAGATGCTTGATAAATAAAGATGATTTTCATAATGAATTAAGATGAAGAGACGCTTACGATGATGTTATGATAAATGTTGATGATGCTTATGATAAGTTACGATGATGCTTACGATGATGTTATGATAAATGATGATGATGCTTATGATAAGTTACGATGATGCTTACGATGATGTTACGATAAATATGATGATATGACGTTACTATAACGATTATGATGAGACGATGATGTCTATAAGATGATAATGCTTACATGATAATGATGTTTACAAGATGATGATGTTTATAAGATGCTATGATGTTTATGATGAATATGAAACTATGTTCTTAAGAATGGTTGAATGTCCGGTGGTTATTATGGGCAAGCGAGGAAGGTCTTGCCGCTCACATAAATGAGCGATGGGGTACATCCGCTATCAAGGTGTAGCGATGGGTATCATCCGCTGAGCGATGGGGTACATCCGCTATCAAGGTGTAGCGATGGGTATCATCCGCTAAGCGAGGGGGTACATCCGCTATCAAGGCGTAGCGAGGGGTATCATCCGCTGAACAAAGAGATACATCCGCTATCAAGGCGTAGCGATGGGTATCATATGATGTGTTATGTCGAGCGAGGGGGCCAATTATACCGCTGTCATAATGGAACCCGGACAATCCCATTTCTAATTAACATAGTTTGTTATGAGCATATATGTGAAGTATGATTTTAAATCATTTATGTCGAGAACTAACGATTATATGCATGACCATGAAACAGGGACAACCAAAGAGGGTTATTACGATTAACCAGGAAGTATACGTTACCCATTTACTTCATGCATTTATTTATATGCCATAACCCTATGATATTGAGTGATGATGAATATGCTCACGATGGGTTGTTCCTGTAGGTACACATTTGGATTTGAAGGGCTATGGGCAGGGTTGAAGAAGTGAGCTTCGAGATGCCTTACGAATTAGGATTCAGGATTTGGTATAGTCTCTACTCCAGGAGTAGTATAATTCTATAGTGCCATTCATTTGAGAATGTAATTAATTTGCTTGAAGTTTTATTTTGGCCTGTAATTCTAATAACTCGATTAATAACCGGAGCCCTAAGAGATCATAAATGCATGTTTAGTCCCTAATATGTTATTAATACGATGTTAAGGTAGGAAGACCCTACAATCAATGTCCCATTTTTTTATGTGAGACACAATCCATTGATAAATCTATGTCATTGATCCACCGTATTAGGTATTATCACATGAGATAGCAAGAAGCAATCGAAAATAACACTAGTTTGAGTTGCATCCCATCTATTATCTCATTTTTATTAGGATAAACATCATCATTACGCTTATTTAAGCATTTACCATCAATAAAACAAATATAAAATCAAATTAAATCTAAACTTTTATTATTCACTGGATCCTTCAGAAACAATGAAACATAACATCGGACTGAACAAGAAACAAAAATTGAATGAATAAACAAAAATATATGCAGCTGCTAGGCTGGTACAATGATGTCAAAATTTACAAAATACATCACAGGCCTGCAAATTCTGCCAGTACAAACATAAGATACATAAAAAACTATACTTGTGTATAGACCCTTCCTGTCCTAACACCTCTAGATGCATGTATAATCAAAACATGGAAAAAACGAGCCCCGCGACATGTACACTTCCCCGAGTTCTCGCCTTAAACCAGACATCAGAATCCAACAATTTCGTATGTTACCTATTCTGCTGATTTCTATCTTCTAATGGATTCGTTCGTGACAATGAACGTGCAGTGAAACCAACGGTCGTTGGTCTAATTGACCTCTGTCTCACCATATTGCAGTATTCGGGGTCATCAGAATGACCCTCGTGCCTAATCCATTGTATCATTCCATGGTACATAGGGAAAAATCTCATCTGAATCGCAATGTATGAATAATAAGGTATTAAAGCAGATATAACCACAAAGAATGTGACTATATAGAAAGAAGGCGTAGATGCAAGAGATTCAACGAAGACTTTATAAGCGGTAGTGGAGATACTCGGAGGCATGGCACCGTAAGCTAAGAGGAAAAGGTACCAGAAAGCGATTCCACCCCAGATAACGATATGCTGGATTAAAGTGAAGTAACTTATAGCTAAAGCCATTTGGCAATTTACGACCCAAACGACGCATGTATACATTGTTGCTCCAAGAATTTGGTACTCGGCTATCTTCCCGTTTTTCTTGAATGCTGGTAGGCTTAGTGCCTCTTTGCAGAAGAAGAAGATGATCAAGGCATGACAAACTCCATTGAGCATCCAACCAATTATACGACGCCATGTGAAGAGCATGTTTTGTACGCCTTCTTGGTATAGCAAGGGAAACTGCCATTAGAAGGGGAAAGAAAGTATTAGAAACAAGAAAAAGTTCTCAAATTGAGAGGTTATTCAGAGAGAGGTAAAAATCGACACCTTCAGGCAAAATCTAGCAGATACATCCTGGTCAAAGACCCCCATTGCGATCACGGGTAATGATGTGAAGAACACGTTGTAGAGGGATAAAAACCAGTCATTGTATGCAGGTTGTCCAGAGAATGAAGTGTAAGCTTCGTATAAGAAGAGAGTGAAACCGAATGTGACATTCTTGTAGAAGAAGTAGCAAATCTATAAAAAAAGAAAAATCGAATACAGTATGATCAGACTATTCCCTACTAAGGCCTTATATGCTTCAGAGCACGAAAACTGTTACCAATAATTTATGTATAGTACAGTTAACGAAGTCAAGCAATTACCATTGAAGAGATCCTTCTGTAACACCAGTGTCCATGCACCAAAAGCAACCGTTCGAGAAATCTAAACTGTGCAATGGCAATATCACTTGCCATGACCGCCTAATAGTTGAGAAAAATATGCAACATTGGGTTAAAGTTGTCATTTAATATATTAAACATTCAGAATAAATTAATACAAACTATTAGTTTCTCCACCTGCATTCCCTCAACACCGCTGATTCCGACTCCAATATCCGCTTCTTGAAGCATTCCCACATCATTGGCCCCATCACCAATTGCTAAAGTAGTCCTCTTGGTTCCTTCTTTGACAAGTCGTGTTACCTGTAAATATGAAGGCGATTCTTAAGCTTCTACATAAATTCAAAAGGTCTTATTACGAGAAGAGAAATGTTAAACTTACCAGTGCTTTCTGTTTTGGTGAAGATCGGCAGCATATTACAGAAGCACAGCCCATTGCAAGTTCAAGAAACGATTTCTTGGCATTATCTTCTAAAGCATACGCTAGAGATTTCCCATCAATAATCAACGCAAATGCCTCGGGCCTCGATGCAGCAACTTGAGACTTCCCTTCAGCGATCTGTTTTAGGACACTTCGCTTTGATGCCTGTAAAGAATGACATTCCAAGCTCAAATAACTTGTATAGAAATGAGGTGTTGTTCTCATTTTTTATTGGCCAAAATTGAATAAGGAATAGGTCGATACCTTAGCGATTGCATTCTTGTCTCCCAATTTCTCTAGAGCAGTGATCTCTGGATTCTCCAAGGTGATAGTAATTTGTTTCATTCCTTGTCTGAGCAAGCTACATGCGTAGCTGTAAAGTGGAGTTCTTAAGTTAGAAATCTCCCGAAAACTAAAGTCCCTAGAACAAAAATTTCAAGAAATTGTGCAATTACCATACCCAATATTAATGGCAGTTTCAAGTTTATCTCCTGTCAAAACCCATATTTTTATTCCGGCTTGTGCAAGCTTGTCGATACATTCAGAAACCTGCAAATCAGATTCGTAAATTCTGTATCTGTATCATGATTTCTAAAGAATAATGTAAGATTTTTAGTACAATTGTCCGATTAGTTTCTAACTTACCCCTTGTTGGAGTTTGTCCTCAACGGCTGTCGCCCCAAGAAGAATCAAATCCTTCTCTATTTCTTCAGTCACTTCATCAATCAATGCATCACGATCTGCACTGACCGAGTTTTTGGCATCGGAAAATTTTTTATCGAACACCTCAAACTCTTCTTCACTAAGTTCCCGATACGCAAGTATCAAGGTCCTCAAACCTGCATCAGCATATTCATTTATATGTTCTCTGGTTTCCTCTTCAAACTCCCTTCCATTTTTACCAAGCCTCTCAAACATGACACTGTAATTGCAAATAATTTCAGAAGCAAATAGACGCCAGAAGACAAGGAGGCACTAAGTTAAAAAAAAACCCAACCTGTCAGCGCCTTTGCAAAGTAATATAAGCTTTCCTTCTTCATCCCTTACTACAACAGACATCCTCTTCCTAGTACTGTTGAATTCTAAAACATTTAACAGCTTGTATGACCTGAATCAGAAGAATTTTATCAGTAACATGCCAGGCATTGAGCAAATTAGGCAAGTAAACATACTCAATATACTGACCTTTCGATTCTTCTTCCGGATACAAGATCCAGCTCATTTATGGAAACACTCGTTTGTGTCCTTCTGAAGAATTCAAAGCCAATTTCTCTAGCTGCAATAACAAAGGCTGCCTCATCTGGTGATTCAGCTTCATATGTGATGTTCCCCATATTTTCACCAATGTCGGGGATGGCTGTATGACATATCGCTAGTAAGCGAAAGAATTTCTGAATGATATCCGAGTAAGGCTCAGTTACCCAGCGTCCACTCATGATCCTATCATCATCAAAGTTGAAACCTTTAACAGATGATTTTTTCATGTTACCATTGGGATTGTCAACTAGCCCTTTGCCGTTCACTTTCAAAGGAGACCCATTTTTCTTAGCCACAGCCTTTTCGACTTCTGTGACACCATATCCATAAGCCGTACCAGCCACCGAGCACTTAATGAACTCCATTGAATTACAAGTCAATGTTCCTGTCTTATCAGAAAGTATCGTGCCAACTTGGCCTAATTCTTCGTTCAGATTCGAGGTTCGGGCATGGGCTGGTTTATCTGTTTCCTCATAGTACATATTCAAATCTTGATTGATAAATATGCTTTGAAGGACTTTCACGATTTCTATTGACACGTATAAAGATATGGGAATCAAATAGCTGTACAGTAACAAGGCTGTCAAAAAGTGATATACAGCAGCAGCTGGGGCGCGATCTGGATCGAAGAAAATATTGGCACCTTTTGGTTGTAGATACCACCTATAATGTCCACCTTTCAAGTCATTTTTGGTCACAACACCAAAGTAAACCGACCCAATGAAAGCAATCAAGAAAAGAACACCAAACAAAAAGTAGATGATCTTATCCATTTTCTTCTCAATTTTGCTTCTTTTTGAGGGAGGATCAGTCGAGTTCTGTATAACCTTTGTGTCATGACCGGTGAATATAACAGCTCCATATACATAGTCTGTGTTCCGAAGCTTTGAGTCTCGGAGTAGAAGCTGTTGTGGAGATAGAGGATACTGTTGTTCTTGAATCTCCATACTTCCAACAAAACTATACAAATTAGCATTAGGATCTTCACATTTAATTACAGCCCTGAAATCTTTGATGTCCTCATCCTCATTTAAATCAGATGTTACTTCTAATGCGTGTTTGAGTTTCAAATTTGTCTCCCCATCAAGATTCATTGTCTCAACATAGCAGATAGCATCCTCGTAACTCGATGAGAGTAGAAGTAAATCTGCAGGAAAAAATTCATCCTTCTCCACCTTAACTACATCGCCGACTTTCAGATTTTTCCATTCCGTCTGGTAGAAAACTCCATCACCTTTATGTACCTTCACTTTTCTATTGTTCATCTCTATGTCCTAAAAAATTCATTAAATGGTATCACCATCAATCTAAGCTAATAAAAAATAGAAAAGAACCGAAAACAAGAGCAAATATCGTGCCCGTTAATATCAGTTTCGTATAAATGCAGGCAGGTAAAAAACACCAAAACAGAAGATTATCACAAAAACAACAAACAGAAGCTGAAACAAGCTCATTACATTCTCCTCAAGCTCTGTAAAGTTTTATTTTTTGGTTCATTTGATGACAAAAACCAGATATACTAGTCTTTATTTTATTGACACTGATCAATTTGTCCTTCTCCGAGAAATATCTAAGAAAACATAAAATTTCCTAAACAATCTTCGAACACATTATGAAGGCATAAACTTATCACTAGAGATTAAATTCAAGAAATCAAACTAATCTAAACCAAGAAAAACTAAAATCAGAGTAGAACTAACAAAAAATGAATCAGAGAAATACCTGTTGCTTTCGCCGCCAATCCTCAATCCCCTCTTTCACCATAGTCGCACCAATAACTATAATCAAAGGAACAATGGCACTAACAGCAGAATAAGGCGCAAGAGAAGTGAAAGACAATATACCAGTAACAAGAAAGTAAAAATTAGCCACTCTTCTAAACTGTTCAAACAGAGACTTTGGCAAGAAACTTGCAGCAGTATACTTAGTTGTACTGACATAATTTGTAACATAGTTTCTTGAACTGGCATCTAAACCATCAGATTCATTACAATACACCACTCTTGAATAACCTGGACCCCCAATCTGTGAATGGTCATCTTCGAATGATTGTTTCCCGCACTTAAATGAGTAGATCTTGCTGAAGTTTATCTTCTTCTTTCTGCCAGTTCTCATTGTAATTTCAGATACTGAAGAAAATCTTTGAAGCTTCAAATTCCAAAAAGATGATGATATCTTATAATGCAAGGCCTTGTATACACCCAAAAGGACGGAAAAATCAAGAAGTCTATCCCAAACACTAAATTGTGAACTAATGTTTTCCAGACAGCTCACCCAAGAAAATTTCTCCAATCCCAGCTGTCAAAAGAACAAAAATATTTCCTTTTTAAAAGATTCAGAGCAAAACTTGACCAAATATAGAAAGAAAGAATGGATAAATACGAGGAACTGGAAGAGGAATTCTCACTAGATTCACAACCCAGTTCACCTCAAAATCTCAGAAGCTGCAATCTTTGTACTCAAACAAAAAATCCCAGATGCAAGAAAGTGAGAAATGTCCCTAAATTCAGCTGAAACAAACGAAATATACAACCAGAAGTGACTATTAACTTGAATGATACATTAACATGTAGTACAAAAAAAGAAGAATATCAGGAGGAAGGGGCTAAAATATATGAAGGATTATTCATGAATTTGATCTCTATTGATGGCCCAAAAGCTTTGAATATTGACTTGGATCCCTCCTCTAGATTTCTCATGGTTTGACTTTGACAACCGTTGGATTCGTGGCGTTGTTTCCACACGCGCATTGCTTCTAAGAAACTTTAGAAAGCCCAACTACCATGCTTTTAATTAAACCGCTAAAAATTCTAGAAAATTTGCTGTCTGAAAACTGAAAAAATAAAATAAAAATTTGACAAAAAAAGCAAAAAAAACAATAAAAGAAGAATTTTCGCTGGAAAACAATTTCCAAGAATTCGGGTATAAATTTCTTGGTTTCTAGTTCAAATGAACTGAGTCTCCCCCCGTCTGCCGGAAGAAGCTTCACAGAAAGGACGAAAACGAATTGGATACTCTTCAACACATGCAAGATTCTGATATGGTTTTAATATAATAAAACTAATTTAATGAAAAATAGTAATCAATGAGAGACAATTAATAAAAAAAAAATTGAATGAATTAATTAATCTTTTTAGTTAATAATTAAGCTGATCTTACGTTAAGGTGTGAGCCTGCAACGTGTGCCATGTCGTCATAGCTGTATATATGGAAAATTAGAGTTAGTTCTAAACTTCTAATTTGGTTTAAAGTCAAATATAAATAAAGATGTCTTATTTTGTTTTAATGAAAAAAATATTAGATTAATTTTTAAAACGTGATCACATTTTAAAACTAATTTATTATTAAGTATCATATTATTTAAATACTATAAATACTATATTCGGTAATCACTGTTAGAAGGATTACGGAAAGAAGACAAAAAAAAAAATTAAGGGGACAAACTCTAATCTTTGAATTAAATAAAACTTTTACAGGGTAAATTAACACTTGGTCCTTGCCTATGTAGTAATTATATGAATAATAGTACAATGACAAGCTCGAAGGCCGGCTCACGAGCTAACCAACATGTTTGTAATAGTTCCAATTCACGAGCCAGCTCGTCTTAGTTTACAGTCCTCCACTTGGCTCAATAACACATATTTTTTGAAATGTATTTAATATTTTCTTACGTTGATGGGGTTTGTATATTTATGCAGTCATACAGAAAAAAACTGCATATAGTAATCAGTGAGAGAAAATTTGTAAGGCCTCAACCCCTTATCTCGTTATTAGTGCATTTATGACGTCGTATGAGTATGTAAATTTTTCATTCTGTAAAAGAATCATTACATGCTTCACATATTCTCCATGACATAAATAATACTCAGCTTAGCATTGAATGATCACTTCTACCAGCAATAAGACTCAAGGTTTACCCATTATCATCACCATTACACCACTTTTACATTGTGGTTTTTTATAAAAATTTGGGCAGAGTCTCCCCATAATTTGAGCTATCCGAAAATGAAACACATCACAAAACAACTCGCATCCAGGGAAAAAAACACAATACTTAAAAGAAACCAAAACCTTAAGTAAGTTCCCAGCCAGGGAAAACACCATACTAAGAAGACATCAAAAATGGGCTTCAACACCCTTATACAATCCATATGCATGCATCCTTGCTCACATACGAGCAACGATTAATGAATACCCATCCAGTTGCATAAATAATGTATACTATTTACCCAACCTCACTCCACGCTTCAGGAAGCAATATTGTCCAACCAAGCTCGAGCTTGCCACGCCAAAATAACCTTGTAAATGTAATACCTGTTTCAACAGAAATAGCCCCCACACAGGGTGAGTATGCCAACATCACACTACTCATATCATAACAATGCATAAAGATAATGATATCATGATTTAAGAGTATCGAAAATCTATAAAATGTACTCCCTGTGAAGTTCTGAATCTGTATAGCTTCCATACAATGTTCCTGTTTCAAGCTTACACGCTTTCATAACATCAAGTTTAGTATCGTTATTCAAAACATGATACCCATCAATGCAATATATTCAATAAAATCACAATTTATCAATTATGCTCAATCATAACGAATCTCGTATAGAAGGCAACTCTGCATATCAGTTAATCTCAGTCTCAATCGTTTCTCATATCGATCATGCCAAAGGCATCCATACCCAACACCATATCCGGACCACGTACATTTACGGGTCCACGATACCACATATATCAAACTCAATTCATATATTCATTTCCTTATATTCAGTCATCACAATTCAACAATACATGAATACTGGAATATGAAATAATTCATATTATATCTGCTCATACGTCATTACGTACCTTATAATCTGTTTTTACAGTCAAGTCACCCTCCTTGTTGTCCGAGAGCTCAAGAAGGCTCTACATGAACTTAAAGATATAAGGGTTATCTCATAACCAATATTTGATGCACAAAATCTCATATTAATTTATTCATAAAGTTATGCCCATAATATCACATAATCCAACCACCCAAAAACAAAACTAAATTTAGCCAATTAACATGTTCCAAACATCCAAACAAACAACGAAGTGATTCAAACCAAGACATGAAAGAAAGGATCCATGTAGATAAGAGATTCTACCATTTAAATCCAATTCCCTTAATCCCAACATAAAGTCAATAATACATGCTATGCTATCCATTCAAGCAAAGCATTACCATAAACTCTACTCCATGTTATAACACATATTAGGAAACATGCATACATGTGTATATCACACTTATGCACTAACTAGTGCACCATTTATCACACAAACAACACTCACCCACCCTCACCGAGGTGTACACACGCACACGCATCAGCATTCGGCTGCTAAGTTCCTCCATGTCAAGGTTAAATCCAAATCTAGAATTCTACAAAGTTTAAAATCACACATGGGCATATTTTGCTATACAATTAGCAAGGTTCTTGACCAAGTCTTTAACATCATTGAAGCACTCATTAACATGTATCCATTTACTCTAATCACAAGATAATACTTATTTTAAGATATAAACATCTTCAACATAGCCCAATGCCCACCAAACACTACAATGCTACAAGGCATACAAGTAGTTTTTCACCACACAACTAGCAAGACTTTTGACCAACAATTGAACTACATTTAAGCATATTATCAAACACCTTAAAAGCATGATTTTAAGCTCAAAACCATCCTCAATTTTCGGCCATTAAACCCCCAACAAGTCAGCTTATTTTCAGCAAGATATTGGGTCATTTTTAACATAGAAATCATGTCATAGACACACCACAAACTCAAATACACAGCAACAAGTTTATGATTCTAAATCAATCTAAAATCCAAGAAAAAATATCAAGAATTTCGAACTCAACCCTAGCAGATTTTTCAAGCCATTAACATCCAAAACCAAGCCCCCAAAAACAGCAAGAAAATCGACCCAAAACAAGCAAGGATTCGACCCCAACACAATCACAAATTTCAAACATTTACATCTCAAATTGTCGAACACAAAAACCCACAAAAACTCAACCAAAATTCGAATACAAGAGAGGTAAAATGTATAGGATGTTAAGAAACTTCATACCCAACAATTTCATGGCAATAAAAAACGAAATCCCATGGCAAAATCTGAACCTTACGTGCAAGGGAGAAGGGCGACAGGTTTGGGGTTTGGGGGAGGAGATAACCGATGTGTAGTGTGTGTAGAGAGTGTAGTGTGTGTAGGATTTAATCTTCACTTTAAAAATTAAACCCAATACTCTAACTTTTATTCATCCCCTTTCTACCTTTCTTTATTAAAATAAAAGACAAATTATTCCTCAAATTAAATCATGCATTTTTTTTCTTGCATCACAAAGTTACCCCGGAATTATTTATTCTCATCCAGACTAAAATGACATCCCAATAATTTATAATCTCCTTGAATTTAATTAACCTTATAATGTCAATCCCGGAATCATTTATCCATATTTCGCTCCCAATAAAATTCCCAGTAGTTGAATTCCGAAATTATCTTATAAATATCGCAATTATCAACAAATAAATATTTATAATTTATTCCGGGCATTACAAAATTAGAATGTGACATTTGGACCGCAATAGTTTATATTGGAGTATAATAATTATCTAAATTTGGAGAACGATTAGAATGTGATATTTGAACTATTGTACGTAGGGGTATTTGTGGGCGCGTTTGGTGTGGGTATGCACATATGCGGGTTGGTGCAGGCGATTATCCTATCAAATAGAAATCTATTACAATTAGTGCATTTTACAAGTTTTCAACTTAGGTATTTACTACGATTATAATAAAACAAAACTAAAATAAGATAAAATTAATACAATAAAAATCTATAATCACGTGAACAAAATGTTTTATGAAACATAATTATCAAATCATTTGTAATTGAAAATCAAATATAGTTAAAACGATAGATCATCAATCATATCACCGTCATCCTACAAATTATACATATTCAAATCATGTACTAAAACTGCAACTGAAAATGTTAACTTATGATATGAAACAAAAATATAGATTAAAGTATCAAAATCTACCACCATCAAATTGGGATATCAATAACTTAAAACATTTACTTGTGCAAAAGAAAATGACAAATTCATAAGTCCCAAAAATCAAAAAAATATTTCTTCTTACTACAAGATGAAGTTCCCAAAATAAATTACAAGATTCATAATAAAAGAACTTGAAATTATCGATTCTCAATGATTCCAAAACTTTTTAATCGTTAAAATAAATTATAGTAAATAGACAAGTATTAGCACAACTTGAAATTAATTTTTCTTAAACCCCTGAAATATCTAATTTTATAATTAAAGAAATCTTTAATATATAGATATGTGGGCGGATGGGGTGGCTAGACGGGTAGAGATGCAACAATCCACTACCCACCCACATAAACGCGGGGTGGTTAAATTTTCAACTGCACTTTTTTCGAAGCTAAAACGGGCGGATACGAGTGCGTAAATGCCGGTTGGACGGATGTGTTGGGTTGTACGATTTTTTTGTACATGCCTAATTGTACGATTAAAAGAAATTGAGTTATATCGTTACCATCAGCTATAACTTTTCGTATAGCGACAAACAAACGCATGAACTCGGATTGGTCTACACATATTTAGTTTAATATTTATTTCTATATTCAAAATACAATATAAAACGTTATTTTTTAAAAAAGAAATCGAGATTCTTCTAATTTCAAACCATCAAAATTAATTGCAGGTTAATTATTAATATTTCTTTGTGTGCACAACAAGAAATTTAATTAATAGAAAAAAAAATTTAATTTGGCAAGGACTACTTCTAGAATGTCTTTAATAGTATGCTGCATGTTCCACGTATATTTATTATCATGTACCTTTACGTGTCATACCTGCTGACGTAATCGATGATGTTTCGTGGCCATATTATCTCTCAAATGAATAATTCTTGGCTACCCCATGGGGCGGCGCCCCATGAGGTACATTTCACCACACATTGGGAATATTCCTACTGGAATATTCCCAATGTGTGGTGAGATGTACCCCATGGGGCACCGCCCCATGGGGTAGCCAAGACATCACCCTCTCAAATATATCTATGGGTCAAATTTGTTAATGATATATTGAATTCAATATAAAAATTAAATATTGATAAATTTAAATCATTATTTAATATTTAGAATATCTAAAAATAATTGGTAATTAATGGCATATTTGGATAATAAATCAATCATAAATAATAAAGAAATATTTTTTTATCAAGTATGGATATGTTAGAACGTCTTGTAGGAAAATTATATAAAGATAAATATAATATTTTTTTACAAAGAAACCTCAA
Source organism: Haberlea rhodopensis (assembly GCA_907163345.1). NCBI lineage: Eukaryota > Viridiplantae > Streptophyta > Magnoliopsida > Lamiales > Gesneriaceae > Haberlea > Haberlea rhodopensis. The sequence continues at coordinate 1,386,259 of CAJQUN010000088.1, read as the reverse complement.
TAATAAATTTGTATAAAATTTTAAAAAAATTATCATAATTTACTATTTTTGTCATGCCCCTAGGAAATTAGATTTTTTTTCTCTAGAAATTTAGCTTTATAAAAACGTATTGTTTTTACTATTTTCTTCTTAAAACAAATGCAAAAATAACTTAACCTTCAACAATTATTTTTAGAAAGGTGCTAGAATTTAATTATATTAGTATAAGTAAATGAATTCTAATCAATAACATATTTTCTTAATACAATTATATATACAAAGAAATTTAGTAGATAATTTTTAGATGTTGATTTATAATGGTTCTGTTTTAACCAATTAGTTTGAACTATAAGAATGATTTTTTGTTTTTGCTTTTTAAATATACGAAATTAATATATTTTTTGCAAGTATATATAGACACATTGAATACCTAATATTTTCTTTCGAAACTAAAAGAGATAAATAAGCTCGATTGCTTGCTATTTTATCAAAACGATAAATGTTTGATACTAGAATTAGTATCAGAGTAAATGTGGTGTTCGATTCCTATGAGTTACAAGATAATGCAATTATTGGGATGGGTTATTGGTATGAAGGAAGATATCAAGGAGAATCATAGTTGATCTTATCATATATTTGAAATTGTATATTATATTCTATTCATGTAACATAGATTGACAAGTGATATCTTTCCTTATCTTGTACACCATTCTAACTTGTATAAATTAATTGCATCAATAGAAGATTCATTGAGCCAAAAATAATCACTCTATTATATGGTAACAACCTAATCTCGATCGTCCCTCAACCCTGTGCAGCCGTCGTGTGCTATCCAAAACTCTACATTATTTTTTTTTCTTTCTTCCTGATAAGTGTGACTTTTACACTTAATTTGATATATGATTAGGAGTGTTTTTGTAGTGATTCCTAGAAAATATTACACGTTTTGGTATATATTTGTATATGTCAGGAATCTAGGTCCAAATGCATAAAACTGGATGAAATGGGCTTAAAAATGCTGAAAAGGGACCAAACTGAGCAAATCTGGAAAAGGAGGGACCAAATCGCAAGATTGGAGATTTGAGGTCCGCGGTCGATAGTCAATGACGAAGATCGATCGCCAGATTTCCGCGATCGATCGGCAAATTACGAAGATCGATCGCGGATTTGTTTAATTTGGGTATCACGTCCAGTAGAGATTGAAGATCGATCGCGAGGAGACGAAGATCGATCGCCGCGAGGAGTTTTTGGAAAAATAAAGACTTTCCATGTTTGGTTCAAGGGGGACTCCTTCCCAATTATTGTTGCCCTATATATCAGACCAAGGGACGAATTTTAGAGGACTTTTGCCAACTTTTACACAGACCTAGCAGCCTCTCCTCCATCCAAAGCACCACCACAAATCATTGAAGAGCAAGAGCAACGCAAGGAACGAAAGAACGGAGCGACGCACAGAGCGACATCCTCGTTATAGTATTTCTGAACTTGATTATTTTTTATTTCAGATTGTGATGTTAAATTTGTTTAAAGACTGTTTTTGCATTATAATTTGATTATGGTTGTTGGCTAAGATATTTGTCAAGACATAGGGGATCCCATGTTTGAACCCTTGAGTTAATTAACAGTTTTGATTTGAATTCTATGATCTTTGCCATAATTTATGTTGTTAATGCTTGTAAAAGATTAGCTACTTTTTGCATGATAATGGTAATCGTAATTGAATTGACCATAGGAGATTACGATACGACGTAGTAAATTAGGCCGTGGGTTTTAGGTTGAGACGGACCAAGTAAAATCTAGCACACGTGTGATAGCAATAGATTTACCAAAATCGAAGGCTAGTAGTTTTCACGAAGCGTTTTTCGGTATTAATCATTCAATAAAGACACGGGAGTGGTTTATTGTAGATTAATGCTAGACTTGTTATAACCGGACCAAGGTATAGCGAATGAAATAGGAAAACTCGTCACCCTAGAACATAGAACTTTGATTTTTAATTAATAGACAACTTTTGGGGGATTACATGGGTGAACCGACGTCTTGATAATTCGTTTATAAATTCTCTTCAATTATTCATCACTGCTGGTTAGGTTAATTTTTGTGCTTAAGTCAATTTAGTTTGATAATCATTTCATAATCGTAGGTTAAATATAGAAATTCTAATCGAACGTGGTAATTACTACTAGTCCCTAGTGGGTACGACACTCCTTACTTTAAACCCTTATACTAAAACTTGACACCGTGCACTTGCGGTACATAAATCGCTACACTGAAAATAATTGTTTAAAATAAAAGCGATCAAGTTTTTGGCGCCGTTGCCGGGGACTAGTTTAAGTAATATCATAGGAGATTAGTTGACTATAATTTAGCCATAATTTTTTTTTATTTCTACTTTTATTACGGTTTATACGATTTCACCACTGTTGTTCCTTCGTTGTGTTGAATTTTTGCAGGGAGTTGTCTTTGTAGTGCATGCTACGAAGTGACAGACCTATATTAGAGCCACTTGACTTAGAGATTGAGCGAACTTGTAGAAGACTTCGGAAAGAAACTCGAGAGATGGCTGAGAATAATCGAGGGAATGGTGAACAACACAATGATGAAGTGCCAATTACAAGGTCCATGATGGACTATGAACAACCATCTTTTCAAGGCACCATGGATAGCATCACTAGACCAAGGATTCAGGCTAATAACTTCGAGATCAAGCCTGCCATAATTCAGATGATTCAACATTCTGTGCAATTCAGAGGATCGCCTACTGACGATCCTAATGCTCATATCTCCAACTTTTTGGAGATATGCGACACATTCAAGCACAATGGCGTCACTGACGACGCCATCAGGTTACGACTCTTTCCCTTTTCTTTAAACGATAAAGCTAAGAGCTGGTTGAATTCATTGCCTGCAGGGTCGATCACTACTTGGGAGGGGATGGCTCAATCATTCCTATCAAAATACTTTCCCCCTTCCAAGACAGCTAAGATGCGCAATGATATCACCACATTCGTGCAACATGATCCGGAGACTCTATATGAAGCTTGGGAGCGCTTCAAGGATCTACTTTGAAGATGCCCACATCATGGCCTTCCGATTTGGCTTCAGGTACAAACATTTTACAATGGTTTATATTCTGCTAATAGATCCATGATTGATGCAGCAGCATGAGGTACCATTATGAGAAAGTCACCTGAGGAAGCTTTCATACTCTTGGAGGAGATGGCATCCAATAGTTACCAGTGGCAGTCCGAATAGGGCTGCTTACCGGTTGGAACCGGTCCGGTCCGGTCCGAAACCGGTCCGGTCCGAAACCGGTCCGGTCCATTAAGGAACCGGATCGAACCGGTTCCGGTTTGGTTCGGATCCTTATCGGATTTTCCTTTTTTTTTTTTTGAATGAGGCGTAAAGACGCCCCATTCAGGCGTAGCTACGCCTAAGCTACGGCTTTTGCGAATTTAAGTGGCGTAACTACGCCACTTTGGCGGCGTAATTACGCCTACCACGCGGGAAGCCAATTTTGTGACACATCGACAGGCGTAATTACGCCACTTCGGAGGCGTAATTACGCCAATGGACTTTTAAAGGGTTTAGAAATTTAACAATTTTTATGGGTTATTTAAATATGTCTATGTGTTTAAATACTTCTAGCATCCATCTGACTACCGTGCGCTTGCGGTAAGGGACTTTTCGCATCAGCATACAAATAATTGTAAAGACATGACAATTGAAAATCTAAATAAAAAAATATTACAATTTAGTACTTAGCAGTCTTCATAATTGATAAGTATTGTTTTGGCGTTCTATTCTTCTTGCTCGTCATAATGATTTACGAATTCGTCAACCGTCCCATCTCTTCTATTTTTGCATTCTGCTTCAAACCAATCTTTAAGTAACGTGAGCATGCATAACGAATAAGCTGATAGACTACTTCTGTAGTCTCCAATAATACGGCCACATGTTGAGAATGCCGATTCAGAAGCGACGCTTGAAGCTTGTACAGCATACACGTCTCTAGCCATTTTGGCTAAGATAGGGAATTGTGCTGCATTGGACTTCCACCATTGTAAGACGTCGAAGTTGTCTTCGGTTAGAAATTGATAATTCAGATAAATTTGCAACTCAGTCGACGTGCTAGTAGAAGGTCCTTTTCCCTTAAGTTTTTTCCTGCCCAGCAATCTAAGCAAATTGATGCCCCCACCTTTAGATTGAGCTTGGGGTTGTTCTTCAACAGGCCTTTGTTGCGATGATTCACTTGCCTGTTGATTATAATACAATTGAAACATATTTTGGAGAGATTGCATTGTAGACGTCTTTTGATCGTCAACAACCTTCCCCAAAAATTTAGCATAATATTCAAAAAATATCTCAAATGAAGATAAACATTGACTAGGATCTAGCAATGTTGCGATGCAGTGCACGGGTGGGATTTGTTCCCAATACTTTATACATTTAGTTTCCATTGCATTAACAAAAGCATGCAAGTCATAGTCATCTCTAAATTCTATAAATTTATCAAACATGTTAAATACTAAAGGAAGAAAATAAACGGAAGTTGGATAAGTAACACCAGAGAAACGTTCCGTAGCTTCTTTGAAAGTACCTAACAATGATATACAATTTTCAACAAATTCCCAATCCTCATCAGTCAAATAAATACTTTCATCGCTATCAGGCATTTGATATGAATTATAAAATGGAGTTAAAATATCTTTGTAAGGTAACATAGCATTCAACAAATTGTACAACGAATTCCACCTAGTTTCTATTGGTGATGGAAAAAGAAGATACTTTAAACCATTAGATAAACATAATTGTTTCCAATCACGCTTAACACGGCTCGTGCGTAACCATTTAGCGCAGTATTTCATTTTGTCAATACATGCTGAGTGATTGTCCTCATAACCAACTTTAACAGCCAAATTAATCACATGACATGCACATCTAATATGAAAAAAAATACCATCAAGCATTGGTTTAAGATAGGTATTTAAATCACGCATCGCAGCATTGTTATTCGCAGCATTGTCTAATGTGATTGAAAATACCTTATCCTGAATTCCATAATGTCTACAAGTGTTGAATACATATTTAGCAATTACATAACCAGTATGCGCACAATCTAACTCATCTAAAGACAAAATCCTTTTTTGCATACACCAATTATCATCAATCCAATGACAAGTGACAACAAGATATGAATCAGAATTTACATTTGTCCAAATATCAGTTGTTAAACTAACCCTACAAGGCAAACTAGAAAGATGTTGAAACAATGTATTTCTATATTCAACAAATACGTCCATACAATTTCTTTTTAGTGTGTGCCTGGAAATATGTTTAAACATGGGTTGTATAGACGAAGCAAATTCAATAAAACCAGCACGTTCAGCTTGTATAAAAGGTAGTTCACATCTGATCACATATCTAACAAGTGACCTACGATTAATTTCAGCAGTTAAAATAAAATTCGTGCCAGTAAGAACATTAATTTGTGCTTGTGTTGCTTCTCGACTTAATGGTTGTAATGTTGTCTCATCAAAATTATGTTTTTTTACTAAGTGTTTTTTAAATGTTCCGGTGCCTCCACTGGAACCACCGGCTTTATATGAATACTGGATCTTACATAATTTACATATTGCAACAGATTCATTAGTACCTTCTTTTTGACCGAGTTCAAAGTGATCCCATATCTTACTTCTTTTGGCACGAGTAGGTTGTCTACTCGCTGCTGTAGTGGCTCCGGATGACTCCACATGTTGTCTTTCTTGGGCTTGGGCAGCAACAGGTTCGGCAGGTTGTTGGGATTGTTGTGGTTCGACATTCATAGAAGAACCACCAACATTGAGGTCAGCAAAAAAATCATAACTTTCATTTAACTCAGGAATTGGCACATGCAAATTCATTGCAGAAGATGAACTCAGTGATAGACGACCAGGAACGAGACCCCGACTACGACCCCAGCTACGACCAGCACCACTGCTAGATGAAGATGCCATTATGATATAAGACTATAAGTAAATTGTAAATAGCACAATTGAGAGCAAAATATGAGAGTAAAGTAATTTTCGTTACAAGAATTGTTATGAAACAATACACAACACAACATCCCCTATTTATAGTTTTTTTTTTTTATTAAAAAATTTTTAAAAAATAAAAATAAAAAGTTAACGTTGGCAACGGCTAAGAGCCGTTGCCAACGTTAACATTTGTTAACGTTGAAGGCAACGTTAACAATGTTAATGTTGCCTTCTTCTTTTTTTATTTTATTTTTTATTTTTTATTTTTTTTAAAATCTACCGGTTCCGGTTTCAGAACCGGAACCGGACCGGTAGGATCGGAACCGGCGGTCCTACCGGTTTGTTTCTTCGGGACCGCCCCGGACCGGTTTCTAACCGGTTCCGGGGCGAACCGGAACCGTTAAGTCCGGTTTCGGTTTCGGACCGGACTTAACGGTCTGAATCCGGGCCGGGTCCGGTTTGACCCGGCCCGGTAAGCAGCCCTAGTCCGAAAGGAATGTGCCAAAAGACCGATTGGGGTGCACCAAGTTGATGAGGTAACATCAATAAAAGCTCAATTGGAGGCGTTGAATAAGAAAATGGATGGCTTGAGCATGACAACGATGCAAGCTCAAGTGGTCATATGTGATTTGTGTGGAGGCAACCATCAAAGCACGGAATGCCAGGCAGGTAATCCTTTTGTGCAATCTACTGAAAATGCTAACTTTGTAGGAAACAGGCCACAACAGGGTAATTCTTATCCAACAACTATAACCAACCGTGGAGGAATCATCCAAACTTCTCTTGGTCCGACCAAAAGAATGTTTTGAACCCCCAACCACAACCGGTTTACCAACCAAAGCCGAGCATGGAGGAATTACTTGTCAAGTTTATATCATCTACTGAGACAAGGATGAGTAACCAAGATGCATCTATCAAGAATTTGGAAACTCAAGTCGGACAATTGGAAACCATCTTGGTCGGAAGAGCACAAGGAACTCTGCCGAGTGACACCGAGAAGAATCCAAGGGAGCAAGCCAATGCCGTGACCTTGAGGAGTGGAAAGGAACTTGGTGACGAGAAGGAAACAGAAAAGATTTCAATGAAGCAAGAGGAGAAGGAGCAACCGTGCAACAAGGGTAAGTCCATTGGAGCCACTATACCGATCTCACCACAAGAAAAGGTACACATTCCTCTCCCATTCCCTGCAGCAATTAATAGGGCGAAGGTTGATTCAAACTTTGCCAAATTTTTAGACATGCTTAAGAATTTGCATATCGATATACCTTTTAGTGATGCTTTACGAGAAATGCCTAATTATGCCAAATTCTTAAAGAAAATGTTGTCTAAGAAGCAGAAATTGGGAGAGCACGAGACTGTCTTTTTGACTGAGGAATGTAGTGCTATGGTGCAAAAGAAATCGGCCACGAAGTTAAAAGATCCAGGGAGTTTCTCTATTCCTTGCACTGTTGGGCCTATTTCTTCTATTAAATCATTATGTGATTTGGGTGCTAGTGTGAATTTGATGCCTTTGTCTGTTTTCAGAGACTTGGATTAGGAGAGCCGAAGCCCACGAGGGTAGTGTTGCAAATGGCAGACAAATCTATCACCTACCCACTAGGAATCATTGAAGATGTACCAGTAAATATAGATCAATTCACCTTCCCGGTGGATTTCCTAGTGCTGGATATGGAGGAGGATGTGAGAATGCCATTGATCCTGGGACGCCCATTCTTGGCTACTGGAAGAGCCATCATTGACGTTGAAGAAGGGAAGTTGATCCTCCGTGTAGGAGATGATTGAGTTACATTCAATATGTTCAAATCTTCAACACACGCACACAACCAGCATGATTATCTGGAAGTTAACATGATTGACACTTTGCTTGTTGATGTGATGCAATGTACTAATGAGGTAAAAGTGGAGTCCGAGCTAGAGCCTAAGGAAGGAAAGAGCCATGACATGGTCAAGTCAAAAAAGGCTAAGAAGCTCAAGGAGAAAAGGACATTCATGAAGGGAGAGACAGTGCAATTGCATAAAGCGCCACCACCTCGCATTCTCCAAAGCAAGCGAAAGGCTTCATGGGTTGGACCATTCACTGTTACCAAGATATACCCGCATGGAGCCATTAAGGTAAGTGATCCTATTCTAGGTACTTATGTCGTTAATGATGAGAGGTTGAGGCATTACCCAGTTGATTACGGAGATTCATGCTCCACACACCATCCCAACCTTTGAGAAAATGTGGTGATAAGTCCAGCTTGGGACTATAAATCAAGAACTCTTTCTTAACCCTTTGCTTTGTTTTTGTTTATTTTGGTTTGGCTTGTTTTGTTTTTGTTTTTTTTTTATTTTGGCGAGACTCCATACGTGTTGTGATCTATCCAACATTATACCCCATGAGCCGATGAGGAATTGGACAACGATCACTGACGGTCGTTGTCAAATGTACAATTTTTTTTTCTAATTTTCCATGCCTAGTACATTGAGGACAATGCATGAATTAAGTTTGGGGGAGTGCATTACTGTGTCATGCTTCTTATTTGGAAATTGATCGTTTCTGGAGCACCAACAAAAATTTTCTTGAAAATGAGTTCAACTAGTAAGATAAGAATGAATCATAGTAGTGGTCTCTATTCAATGATGATATTAGTCTCACTTTGCATGTCAACTTGAGTTTTGATGATTGTAAGACTTGTTTGTTAATATCTTGTTTTGAGTAGCATGTCTAAGATTGGGAATACATTGAGCATATTTGAGTCACAATCTTGTTAATTGCATTTGGAGTAGTGAAAATTTTTGTGAACTTGATGAATTGTTTTTGAGCATCTTAGAGTACCTTAGAAACTATTTGATGATGACACTTTGAGGCGAAATTTTATAGTTATAAACTCGACTTGGAAATGATTTAGGCGATCTTTGGACCGTTTGAGTCTTTCAAGCTTACCATGATAAACATCAATCCCTAGTATCCAATTTTGAGCTTTATTGAAAAAGAATGGAGTATGTTGAACATACTATTAGTGTGATGACCTGAGATTAGGGATGTTAATCCCGGAGTGTTAATAACCCGTAAAGTTGTTTTACGTGGCAATTGGAGTTTAATCGAAGTGTTGGGCCTTCTGGGCTCGTCTATTTGAGTAGTTGGGATCGTGGGATCCCGAGGTTGAGATCGTATTCTCATTTCGGTGGGAACCTGTGAGTTGGGTTTATAGTGTGACTCAGAATCTCGGGTGCTGTGTGTGGGCACCGGTAGGGGATTTTTGAGTTAGAGAGAGAATTTTTGGAAACAGATGATTTTTAATGAATCATGATGTATTTGTGGGGATATTAGTATTTCGGGGTATTTTTGCTATAAATACCAATTAAACCCGAGATTTTAATTATCGGAGCTTTTTTTTCCCCACATTTTCCCGTCAGTCTCTCTCTCTTCCCCCGCGTAGAACCCGATCCCCTTTCGACCACCGCACAGAAAAAGCCTTCGCCCGCCGCCGTCCGGCCGCCGTTCGGCGCGTCCGACCCGCCACCGTGTTCGTCTCTTCCAGGCGGTCCTATCCATACCACCAATTCGAAGTTTCGTCGAGGATTGAGCTCGGATTTCTGCAGAAAGCGTAGGGTTCAGATTTGGATTTCTGTCCGATTTTGGGACGCGATTTTGGTATGTTTTTGGTACGATTTTTCTGATGTTTTTGGGGCGTTTTTAAGCTGGTTTTGAGTCGATTATTTCAGACTTCTTGGTTCGAAATTACTGGTTGCAATTGGTTCGAATTTCAGTTCGAATTTGTGGGGTTTATGTTCGAAATTGGGGATTTTTTTGATAAGGAGTCATGATTCTTGTTAGCAATTGATTTATTTATGTTGTAGATGCATCATGATGCTTGATTGTGTTCGGAATTGAAGAATTGGATTCGAAATTAGGGTTTGGATTTCGAAAATTGGGGGTTTTTGGCAAGGGGTGTTGATTCTTGCTTGTATAGCTTAATTCATGTTTTAGATGAATTATGGTAATTATTTGGGTTGGATTTTGTGTTGTGAAGGTTCGAGAATTTGTGGGATATTCTTGAGCAATTTTCGATATTGGTTATTGTCTTGTGTTGACAATATTTTTTGAGGGTTGTGGGTGTGCTTGAGCATGGGTTGCATATTCGTAATTAATTGTGAATTAATTATCGTGTTAGCACATCGTTCCTCGGAGCATGGAACTCGAGCAAGGTTTGGCTCGGACTTCGGAGATTTAAGGTACGTGCGACGTACGAGCATTTCTTTATGTGATAGAAATTGTGAAATGCCTAATGTGTTGTAATTTCATTAGATGGTTGTGGGTATGGCTATATGGATATATATGTTGATATATATGGGGTACTGAGTCTATATGACTATCGTACGGCATTTGAGATGCCTGAGAATGATCGTGGGATCATGTACTCATTATAAGACATGTGAGATGTCTAGGCATTTGAGCTATCTGTGATTGATAGTGAAATTGAGAAATCAGTACTAGATATTGTGATATCTATATTTGTATGTATAATGAACTTGGAAATCATTGATTATTGATACTTGAGAATCAGTCATGCTATGAGTTAAATCAATGTGTTGATTTACTGATTTATGAGATTTGATGAGTTTGATGATTGTGAGAACAGGGACAGTACACGGAATCCCGGATGAGGATGTTGCCATCCAGGGAGTATCATTTGAATTCATTAGTATTTACTTTTGTTGTAAATTATGAATTTCATTATTGTGATTATGGGATTTTGTGTATTGGTATGCTCACCCCGTTGGGGGGCTGTCTCTGTTGGGGCAGGTGAACAGGTGCATCGATGGCTATGGAGCTGGACTCGAGCTGTTGATTGGATGTACTCACAGGATCGTGGTACCAGGGCTTGATGGAGCACGGTATCGTATAGAGTACTTATATACACCCGAGGTTTATATACACATTTATGATGCTCGCTTGTGAGCATGGATATTCATGTATATGGGTTGTATATAAAGGCATGAGCCTTTCTCTCTTTCATTATATGTTGCATGCAATTGTGGTAGAATTGCTAATGATATGAGAGTCGTTAGTGTATTGTGTGGGTGTTGAGACCCATTTATGTCGTCATATGTGTGGTGTCTTCCCTGGCTGGGAATTTACTTTGTGTTCAGTATTCTGTTGGGTATTGTGTATTCCCTGGCCGGGAATTATATTATGTGATGTGCTTTTGTTTTGGGATAGCTCAATTTACGGGGAGACTCTGCCCAAATTTTTATAAAAGTCCACAATGTGAAAGGTGGCAAAATGGGGATGATAATGGGCAACTCTATGAGTCTATATGTTAGTAGAGATGATCTTATAACGTTGAACATTAAAGAAATTTAGTAGTTGCCATTCAATGGTAAAGTATCATCTGAGCTTCCGATTGATTTGTATAGAAGCATGTGCCACACATAGTGGTTAATACACTAATTAAGGGTTAAGGGCTTGGGGTCCTTACATTAGTGGTATCAGAGCAGTGGTTAGCTCTTTGGGGCTGTTGAGGGCCTGGAACATGCTGATAGGGATGAGTAGCACATATTTATGCATGATAGTAGCTAGTGTTGTGTGACACAACTATTTTGCTTATGTGCATTTGTGATATGTGATCATAGTGAAACGATTTTATGTCATGACATCTATAGAATCATAATATAACCTGTTGATTATGATTGTGAGTTGTGACACAGGGGCAACCAAATGGAGCATTTTGAAATGCATCGGAATATGGGAAGTACTTTGTACTCATGATTTATGCATTTACTCATTATAATCATATTGTGGAATATGGATTATTGTATGCTCATGGGTTGTGATTGTTCCTGTAGGAACACTATGATGCGAAAGGCTAAGGCCATGGTTGAAAGATACGAAACGGTAACCTGCATTTTATATACATCATGGATTTATGCATTGTTGTTGCATGTGTACATGTAGTGATGATTTTAATGCTTTGCCGCCATTTGTTGTAGCGAGGGGTGGGAGCGCCGCATGTCACATTTGAGCGTGGTTGTCATATGGGGCGAGGAAAGGGTATTTGCCGCTCTCTGTGAAGCGAGGGGTGGGAGCGCCGCATGTCCATTGTAGCGAGGTTATCCTATGCCGCCCATATGAAAATAAGCGAGGGGCATTAAAATACACTACCGTGACAATGACTAGGGATCAGCTATATTGACTGGCGATGATTCTTGCCGCCATGGATATTGATAGCGATGGTTCGTGCCGCTATATTGACTGGCGATGATTCTTGCCGCCATGGATATTGATAGCGATGGTTTATGCCGCTATATTGACTGGCGATGATTCTTGCCGCCATGTATATTGATAGCGATGGTTCGTGCCGCTATATTGACTGGCGATGATTCTTGCCGCCATGGATATTGATAGCGATGGTTCGTGCCGCTATATTGACTGGCGATGATTCTTGCCGCCATGGATATTGATAGCGATGGTTTATGCCGCTATATTGACTGGCGATGATTCTTGCCGCCATGTATATTGATAGCGATGGTTCGTGCCGCTATATTGACTGGCGATGATTCTTGCCGCCATGGATATTGATAGCGATGGTTCATGCCGCTATATTGACTGGCGATGGTTCTTGCCGCCATGGATATTGATAGCGATGGTTCATTCCGCTATATTGATTGGCGATGGTTCTTGCCGCCATGTGTATTGATAGCGATGCCTCTTTCCGCTATTATGTGGACGATGATTCATGCTCAGGTGTATAGCGAGGTTTCATACCACTTATTATATGACGAGGTATCATGCCGTCGATTCTATAGCGATGGATTGTGCCGCTATGTACTCAGCACAGGATTTTTGCCGCCTTCGAGCGATGGGTGCTGACTACGTACTATTATCGAGCGACGGAGACAGGTATGCCGCTATATTGATAGCGATGAGGTATGGCATATTACTTGTGTTAGCATTATTGTGGATACTATGTGTTGCTATATATATGCCATGTGTTTGACGATGAGATTATGGATGTCGTGTATTGCCATGTACCGTCGTATGTTTGACGATGTTAGTTGGATGTCATATGTTGACATATGCCGTCACGGGATGACGATGACATAGTTGATGTTCTATGTAGACGTGTAGCGTCGTTTTGATGATTAATATATTTATGTTATGTATTTGGTTACATGGTTTGAGTGCCGATGATGAGCACATGGTAGAGTCTGGGTCACTAGTTGACGAGACCTTTTGTCGAGCAATGATACCCTTGGGTATGCTCGTTGGATTGGCTAGGGCCAAGTGATTGGTGGTAAGAGTAGTCATTGAGGAAACTACTCGTTTGTTGTTGTGATCTACGGTAGGCGTGGTCACACCCACCCTGAAGGTGTGGGATATGTCCTAATGAATTAAGATGGCTCCGTGGTTGAGCAAGGACACCGGGATGTCCATTATGCTTTGGTTTTAGAGAGATTTTGGGTGATGACCCACTACTCTAAATGGATGTTACGGTATGGCGTACCGAGATGGGACATATGGTTTGTTGGTGGGCTTGATATGAGCCTATGGAGACAGCGCTTTGCTAGCCAGATATCGTGGTGATGACATAGTGTATTGTTGGAGTACCAACGAGAGAGTCATCAGGTCGTTATTGACTCGATCTGAGGGAACCTGTGTATTTGGGATGCAATGGGGGTTATTGTATCCAGTTTTTCCGAACGGTGTTTCGAGACTTGTGGAATCTCGAGTTCGATGGCACTTCCCTTGTGGGGAAGGAGGTAGTATTAGACCTATTTGGGAATCTTTGAAAGATTCGGTGAGTTGGTACGTGGTGTTGATTTTGGGAATCACACCGTGTTGTTAATCGTCGATTATCGTCCTCCACTGGATAGGGAATGACTCAGAATTGACGGTCGTGTTTGGGACTTAGGGGTATGTTGTAGATACCCGAGCCAAGTGCATTGAGTATGCATGTGATGTCGGTGTTTAGGCAGGTATACCGGTGAGTATACGGATGCCAATTAATGATTTCTTTTTTTTTGTCAAGCATAGAGTATGCTATTTTGGATGGCTAAATCTCTGATGAGAGATATTGAATACCTTGAGATTGGGAATCTCCATGGCACGATAAGTTATGAGAAACAATCGTGAAGTTAGTTGACTCCCTTTGAGGAGGGAATTATCTTGTGTGGGTTGAGGTGTTCCATTGTTGGCGTTTCCTTCGAGTTATGTGATAGCCTTCCCAAGTTGGATTGTTAAATCCTAGGATTGTCAAGGGATGGCAGGAATTCAGATTTATTGGGTGTCGTTGTCGACACAAGCGTTGAGGATGCAATGTGTTTATTGCATGTCCTCCCAGGATTTGAACTCTGTGGAGTCTCGATGGTTTATTTATGATCAGGATGTGATCCTTGGAATATCCGGAGGTGGACATCTTGTGAGATGTCTTTTGTGTGAATCTGGGGCCGTGAGTTGCCCAAATTGAGTTGCAATGATGCGACTGCTCCTTCGACGGAAAAGGTTTGAAAGTGGAAACCAGGTTTGGTATGTGTACACCGTGGTATCCTAGTGTTTCCCTCGTAACGATGTATGTTAGACATCGTGAGTCTTGATAGAGATGTCATTGGATGATATCTACGATAGAATCGGGAGCGATTTGAATCCTTGCAGTTCCAGTCGACTAACTGCTTTTGGACTGTTAGCGTTGAGTTGTGCTGACGATCTTTGACGTTATGATGGATTTGGGAGTCTATTCCACTCCAGAGTTTGACACGAGGTCAACGTTCTCACGGTTGAGGTGTCATCCAGGATGCGTTCTTACTGGTTGTATTAGAACTAAGGATGACTGTCCGATCTACGGTCGTAAGTATTGGTTGTTTTGCAGTCATGAGGGACTGACTTTTGGGATGAACCGCATCGAGGTACATTTGCCTCTTGGGTATGTTGGTTTTGGTAAAGTCGCTCTGTTTCAGAGTTTGATGTGAGATAAGTATCCTCGCGTTTATTGAGACGATTCTGATATGGTCAAGAATCGAGGTTATGACTTCATGTTGTTGTGTAGCCTGGGTGTTATGTGATACACCGGTGCTAATTTCGAGGACGAAATTCTTTTAGTGGGGGATATTATGATGACCTGAGATTAGGGATGTTAATCCCGGAGTGTTAATAACCCGTAAAGTTGTTTTACGTGGCAATTGGAGTTTAATCGAAGTGTTGGGCCTTCTGGGCTCGTCTATTTGAGTAGTTGGGATCGTGGGATCCCGAGGTTGAGATCGTATTCTCATTTCGGTGGGAACCTGTGAGTTGGGTTTATAGTGTGACTCAGAATCTCGGGTGCTGTGTGTGGGCACCGGTAGGGGATTTTTGAGTTAGAGAGAGAATTTTTGGAAACAGATGATTTTTAATGAATTATGATGTATTTGTGGGGATATTAGTATTTCGGGGTATTTTTGCTATAAATACCAATTAAACCCGAGATTTTAATTATCGGAGCTTTTTTTTCCCCACATTTTCCCGTCAGTCTCTCTCTCTTCCCCCGTGTAGAACCCGATCCCCTTTCGACCACCGCACAGAAAAAGCCTTCGCCCGCCGCCGTCCGGCCGCCGTTCGGCGCGTCCGACCCGCCGCCGTGTTCGTCTCTTCCAGGCGGTCCTATCCATACCACCAATTCGAAGTTTCGTCGAGGATTGAGCTCGGATTTCTGCAGAAAGCGTAGGGTTCAGATTTGGATTTCTGTCCGATTTTGGGACGCGATTTTGGTATGTTTTTGGTACGATTTTTCTGATGTTTTTGGGGCGTTTTTAAGCTGGTTTTGAGTCGATTATTTCAGGCTTCTTGGTTCGAAATTACTGGTTGCAATTGGTTCGAATTTCAGTTTGAATTTGTGGGGTTTATGTTCGAAATTGGGGATTTTTTTGATAAGGAGTCATGATTCTTGTTAGCAATTGATTTGTTTATGTTGTAGATGCATCATGATGCTTGATTGTGTTCGGAATTGAAGAATTGGATTCGAAATTAGGGTTTGGATTTCGAAAATTGGGGGTTTTTGGCAAGGGGTGTTGATTCTTGCTTGTATAGCTTAATTCATGTTTTAGATGAATTATGGTAATTATTTGGGTTGGATTTTGTGTTGTGAAGGTTCGAGAATTTGTGGGATATTCTTGAGCAATTTTCGATATTGGTTATTGTCTTGTGTTGACAATATTTTTTGAGGGTTGTGGGTGTGCTTGAGCATGGGTTGCATGTTCGTAATTAATTGTGAATTAATTATCGTGTTAGCACATCGTTCCTCGGAGCATGGAACTCGAGCAAGGTTTGGCTCGGACTTCGGAGATTTAAGGTACGTGCGACGTACGAGCATTTCTTTATGTGATAGAAATTGTGAAATGCCTAATGTGTTGTAATTTCATTAGATGGTTGTGGGTATGGCTATATGGATATATATGTTGATATATATGGGGTACTGAGTCTATATGACTATCGTACGGCATTTGAGATGCCTGAGAATGATCGTGGGATCATGTACTCATTATAAGACATGTGAGATGTCTAGGCATTTGAGCTATCTGTGATTGATAGTGAAATTGAGAAATCAGTACTAGATATTGTGATATCTATATTTGTATGTATAATGAACTTGGAAATCATTGATTATTGATACTTGAGAATCAGTCATGCTATGAGTTAAATCAATGTGTTGATTTACTGATTTATGAGATTTGATGAGTTTGATGATTGTGAGAACAGGGACAGTACACGGAATCCCGGATGAGGATGTTGCCATCCAGGGAGTATCATTTAAATTCATTAGTATTTACTTTTGTTGTAAATTATGAATTTCATTATTGTGATTATGGGATTTTGTGTATTGGTATGCTCACCCCGTTGGGGGGCTGTCTCTGTTGGGGCAGGTGAACAGGTGCATCGATGGCTATGGAGCTGGACTCGAGCTGTTGATTGGATGTACTCACAGGATCGTGGTACCAGGGCTTGATGGAGCACGGTATCGTATAGAGTACTTATATACACCCGAGGTTTATATACACATTTATGATGCTCGCTTGTGAGCATGGATATTCATGTATATGGGTTGTATATAAAGGCATGAGCCTTTCTCTCTTTCATTATATGTTGCATGCAATTGTGGTAGAATTGCTAATGATATGAGAGTCGTTAGTGTATTGTGTGGGTGTTGAGACCCATTTATGTCGTCATATGTGTGGTGTCTTCCCTGGCTGGGAATTTACTTTGTGTTCAGTATTCTGTTGGGTATTGTGTATTCCCTGGCCGGGAATTATATTATGTGATGTGCTTTTGTTTTGGGATAGCTCAATTTACGGGGAGACTCTGCCCAAATTTTTATAAAAGTCCACAATGTGAAAGGTGGCAAAATGGGGATGATAATGGGCAACTCTATGAGTCTATATGTTAGTAGAGATGATCTTATAACGTTGAACATTAAAGAAATTTAGTAGTTGCCATTCAATGGTAAAGTATCATCTGAGCTTCCGATTGATTTGTATAGAAGCATGTGCCACACATAGTGGTTAATACACTAATTAAGGGTTAAGGGCTTGGGGTCCTTACAATTAGCCCCCATTCAACAATTTTTTTTGGCAACTCATTATACCCACCTTTATGAGCCTAAATTGAAAGAATTCATCCTTACCTAAAGAGAGTATAATGATTCTCATTATATGCACATGAATTGCTACATTTGGATGAGCTTATTATTGAAAAATAATTGATGATGAGAAAAGAAAAAGATAGATAAAGCCTTGAAAAAAAAAATCTAATTAAGACCCAAAGTGGCTAAGGCTACAAGAAAAAGAAGAGAAGCTCAAGTTATGCTAAAAATTTGAAATTTACATGATTACACTCTCTTCTTTGTGCTATCATATCCTTTCTTTGAAGCCAAACACCTAGGCCTAACGCTACAAGCTAAAAAAGACCTAGTGATCCAAGTTTAGGGAGTGACTACATTAGTGGAGAAGTGTTTGAAAATAGGACTAAGGGGTGCTCAACGATAATCTTACTTTTCATTGACTAGCATGATTTGATCTATGAAATGGCATGAAACTTGAAAGTGACAATAGCACACACGCACGTTCTGAGTTGGCGACGTGTTGCTTGATCTAAGAGAAAAACAACTGTTAAACTTTCTGATTGATTCTTGTTCGTCTGTAAGTGAGATGTCTGAGTTACATGATTGACTGCGAAGTGGTTTACTTGAATCTTTAATATTGAACTCTACTGTTTGATTTTATTTCTTGCTCGAGACGATCAAGCTTAAGTTTGGGGGAGTTGATAAGTGTGATTTTTACACTTAATTTGATATATGATTAGGGGTGTTTTTGTAGTGATTCCTAGAAAATATTACACGTTTTGGTATATATTTGTACATGTCAGGAATCTAGGTCCAAATGCATAAAACTGGATGAAATGGGCTTTAAAATGCTAAAAAGGGACCAAACTGAGCAAATCTGGAAAAGGAGGGACCAAATCGCAAGATTGGAGATTTGAGGTCCGCGATCGATCGGCAATGACGAAGATCGATCGCCAGATTTTCGCGATCGATCGGCAAATGACGAAGATCGATCGTGGATTTGTTTAATTTGGGTATCACGTCCAGTAGAGATTGAAGATCGATCGCGAGGAGACGAAGATCGATCGCCGCGAGGAGTTTTTGGAAAAATAAAGACTTTCCATGTTTGGTTCAAGCGGGACTCCTTCCCAATTATTGTTGCCCTATATATCAGACCTAGGGACGAATTTTAGAGGACTTTTGCCAACTTTTACAAAGACCTAGCAGCCTCTCCTCCATCCAAAGCACCACCACAAATCATTGAAGAGCAAGAGCAACGCAAGGAACAAAAGAACGAAGCGACGCACGGAGCGACATCCTCGTTATCTTAGTATTTCTGAACTTGATTATTTTTTATTTCAGATTGTGATGTTAAATTTTTTTAAAGACATGTTTTTGCATTATAATTTGATTATGGTTGTTGGCTAAGATATTTGTCAAGACATAGGGGATCCCATGTTTGAACCCTTGAGTTAATTAACAGTTTTGATTTGAATTCTATGATCTTTGCGCATAATTTATGTTGTTAATGCTTGTAAAAGATTAGCTACCTTTTGCATGATATTGGTAATCGTAACTGAATTGACCATAGGAGATTACGATACGACGTAGTAAATTAGGCCGTGGGTTTTAGGTTGAGACGGACCAAGTAAAATCTAGCACACTTGTGATAGCGATAGATTTACCAAAATCGAAGGCTAGTAGTTTTCACGAAGCGTTTTTCGGTATTAATCATTCAATAAAGACACGGGAGCGGTTTATTGTAGATTAATGCTAGACTTGTTATAACCGGACCAAAGTATAGCGAATGAAATAGGAAAACTCGTCACCCTAGAACATAGAACTTTGAATTTTAATTAATAGACAACTTTTGGGGGATTACATGGGTGAACTGACGTCTTGATAATTCGTTTATAAATTCTCTTCAATTATTCATCACTGCTGGTTAGGTTAATTTTTGTGCTTAAGTCAATTTAGTTTGATAATCATTTCATAATCGTAGGTTAAATATAGAAATTCTAATCGAACGTGGTAATTACTACTAGTC
Source organism: Haberlea rhodopensis (assembly GCA_907163345.1). NCBI lineage: Eukaryota > Viridiplantae > Streptophyta > Magnoliopsida > Lamiales > Gesneriaceae > Haberlea > Haberlea rhodopensis. The sequence continues at coordinate 1,366,664 of CAJQUN010000088.1, read as the reverse complement.
CCTGTGGGTACGACAATCGTTACTTTTAAACCCTTATACTAAAACTTGACACCGGGCACTTGCGGAACATAAATCGCTACACTGAAAATAATTGTTTAAAATAAAAGCGATCACTTCCACCCTCAAACCTTTGCGCAACCTCCCTTCAGTCACCAACACAAGCAACTTGTCTTTTGTTGGGTTTCTGTCCTTCGGCGTCAGATCCATTTGAGACTCTCTCGCCCACCAGACTACTTCAAACTCTGGACTTTTGGTTGTCTCTGCTTTACTTGGTTGCGTCCCGATACTTGGAGCAAGTTGGATTTCCCATCCATGCCAGGCTTATTTGTTGGATACTTGCCCTCTCAGAAAGCCTACAAATGCTTGGAACTCGAATCCTAGCGTCTTTTCTTATCCATACATGTTCGCTTCTCGGACTTCATTTTTCCATCACATCGCAAGAATTACTTCAATGGCGTACCTCTTACATGTCTAGATGCACCATCTACCCCTCAATCTACTATTATACTACCATCGACATCTTTGGATCCTTTCTCCGTTCCTACACCACCACCAGCTGCCGAGTACGACCTCCCCTTACTCTTTCAACCTCGTCTGTGCCTAGGACCCACACTATGTGCACACATAGTATGAACAACATCTATCGTCCGAAGCAAGCTCATTCTTCCACCTTGCATCCATTACCTCAAGATATTGAACCCACATGCACCTCCACCGCCTTGAAGGATCCTCGGTGGCGTGCAGCCATGACTGGTGAGTTCACTACACTCTTGCGTCATGGTACTTGGACTATTGCTTCTCCCGCCCAGGCTCTAAAATTATTGGATGTAAATGGGTATTTTGCATTGCGCAAACCTGATGGTTCAGTTGACAAATTTAAAGCTCGCCTTGTTGCCAAAGGTTTTCATCATCATCCGGGAGTTGATTTCAGTGACACCTTCAGCCCTATCGTCAAACATTTTACCATCGTACTGTCCTTACAGTGGCATTGCAACACTCTTGGCCACTACGCCAGCTTGATATTAGTAATGTTTTTCTACATCGAACACTTAACGAGACTGTCTTTATGCATCAACCACTAGGCTTTGTTGACCCTCGCTTCCCTAATCACGTATTTACCTCCACAAATCGCTCTATGATCTTCGACAAGCTCCATGAGCATGGTACACTGCTCTTAGCTCAGCCATTGTCAGTTTTGGCTTCACCCAGTCTCGTTCTGACACCTCCTTATTCACTCTGCTCCGTGGGCCTCTGCACCCGTTCTTCTTTTGTTTATGTTGATGGTCTTATTCTCACTGGCTCAGACTCTTCATAGATTCAGTCCCTCATTTATCATCTTGGTGGTTTATTCGTAGTCAAAGATCTTGGCACTCTTTCATATTTCTTGGGTGTTTAGGTTGCCTCACGTCAGGAAGGCTTATTTCTTTCTCAGCATAAGTACACTGTGGATCTCCTCCAGCGTCACAAGATGGATGGTGCCAAGCTGTAACCATTCCAAGGCCACCAATACCTCTAATGTAATTCCTTGTTCTGTTAACGCCACTGAATATAGTCATGCTATAGGTGATCTTCAGTATCTCATCATCACCAGACCTGACATCCCTTTTACTGTCAACGGACTAGCCTAGTCCATGGCTAATCCTACGGCAGATCAATGGGCTGATGACAAGCGCCTATTTCGCTACCTTAAGTGTACTTTAACTCACGATCTTCTTTTATGATGCTCTATGGATCTTTCTCTCACGGCCTACTCTGATGCTGATTGGGCAGGCGACCCCAAAGTCATCAAATCTACCTTGGCGTATATCATATTCCTCAGCCCCAACCCTATCTCATGGCGGTCGCGTAAGCAAAATGTTGTCTCTAGATCCTCCACTTAATCCAAATATCGGCCCCTGCCATCTGCTGCCGTTGAAGTATGTTGGCTTCACAACTTATTCACCGATCTTGGCATTCGATTTTCTTCTGCTCCACGCATCCTCTGTGATAATATGGGTGCTACACGTTTGGCTCTTCGTTCCGTAATGCATTCTCGGATGAAGCACATTGTTATTGATGTACACTTTGTGCATGATCTATCTTCCAAATGCCTCTTGTCAGTCTCATTTGTCCGAACCGAAGATCAATTAGCAGATCTTCTCATAAAGTCACTACCCCGGGCTCGATTTATCTCTCTTCGTTCAAAATTTCTGTAGCCGATGGCACATCAATTTTGCGGGGGCATATCAAGGAATATATCAAGAAGAATCCTAATTGATGTTATCATATATTTTTAATTGTATATTATCTTCGATTCTTGAAAATAGATTGATAGGTGATATCTTTCCTTATCTTGTACACCATTCTTGTATATTATCTTTGTATTGCACAATTACCACGATCTAAACTTTTGATAAAGTGTCAACCGTGTGGTCATAGAAGCTTTTGGTAAATCGACAAGTGATTGATCCTACAATTAGTATCAAAGTTATGGTCACATGTTCGACAAGATGGTGCAATTTTAGGAGAGATATTATTGAGGTGCAACAATTGTCTTTGCTCAGAGAGCGATTTAAACGTGACAATTGGATCGCTGTATGGTTTAAAAAATTTGAGTTGATCTGTTACCACCGACTATATATTTTGGTAAAGTGACAAACATTTGATCATACACTCTTGTTACACAACACCAATCTATATTTCTCGACTTATTTGCGAGCATATAAAGTTTGGGCATTTTATTCAGATTAATTGAAAATAGCGTACTCAATGGATAAAAAAAAGTTAGGGAATTAGGAAAGAATATAAAGGCATTAAAACTGATATTAGTTAGGGAAAATCTTAAAATTGGTTTTATAAGTTGGTCTACCTATATTTTGTTCATCTAATTAGTAAAATATTGGTATTATATCATAAATTATTATTTTTACATTTAGTCCGAATTTAGACGGATAATAATTCTACTACGATTTTTTAAATTTACCCTAATAATGTTACCTAAAAGAGGTTTGATAAATATAATAAATATACATATATATATATATATATACACATATATATATATATAAATATATGTTTATATATAAATATATGAGTACTAAAATATTAAATAACAATTACTTTCGTTTGATTAATTTTTAACTGCCTTGTTGCACGTTCGTTTTTAACTAATTTATTAATTCATTTCTAGTAAAAACATATCACATAAAAAAATTAATTTGTCTTAAATAATTGAGAACCTGTCAGGTATAATTTTCATCACACGTTGTGGATCAAAGTTGACCTCATGCCAGAAATAATAGTCTAATATATATATATATGTGCGGATTCAGAAAAAAATAAATTAGTGGGGATGAAATTATAATTTTTATTGTTAATCTAATATAATATCTATTGATGTTCAAAACAATAAATATTATAAATGGTGAGACTTCATTTTTTAACATTGTATTTCAAAACGTTGATACCAATTTAATTATTTGAAATCCTATATTCACCCCACAAATAATTCACTAATATCACATGACAAAGGAGGGTACCAACTAGGGATGATTACCGGTTGAAACCGGTTTGGTTCAGAATTGGCCGGTTCCGGATCCGAAAATCTCGGAATCGACCCATCACGGTAAGGAACCGGATCGGATCCGGTTCTAGTCGGTTTCGGATCGGGCCGGTTTTAATCGATCTATCCTTTTTTTATTTTATGTATCGACTTTTTTTTTGTGTTCGTATATGTATCCACAATATTCATAGTAAATTCAATATATTGCTTCTTCATTTGCTAATATAAATGCTTATACAAATAATAGTTGCACTTATGGCAATTAAAAAACATTAGTATTGAGCACTCCTCATAATTGAGAAGTATTGTTTTAGCGTTTTCTTCTTCTTGCTCGTCATAATGATTTGTGAATTCGTCAACCGCCCTATCTCTTCTATTCTTACATTCGGCTTCAAACCAATCTTTCAGTAATGTGAGCATCTATATGAATCAGCAGATAGATTACTTTTGTATTCTCCAATAATTCGGCCACATGCTGAGAATGTCGATTCAGAAGCGACGCTTGAAACTTGTACCGCATAAACGTCTCTAGCCATTTTGGCTAAGATGAGGAATTGTGTTGCATTTAGGGGTGGGAATCGGGTCGGGTAGTCGGGTAATTGGGTAATCGGGATCGGGTAATCGGGTTTCGGGTAACATACAGGTATACCCGATCCCGAACCCGAAAAAATCGGGTACCCAAAAATCGGGTTTTGGGTACCCGAATTCGGGTACCCGAAACCCGGAATATTTTCTATAAAAAAAATCAGGTTTAGATGCGACCGATGGGAACCACACTGGATACTGAGGAAGAAGATTCGAAGTTGTAGAAAAACCTGGATATCTAATTAAGTTGACCACAAGTTGTGACTTCTTCTTTAACACTGCGTTCGTTAGTCTGTATATAATTTTAATCTTTATGCACAGCGTGGATGATGTCATGATGGCCATTCCCTTGCAATTGTTTCTTTAAATATATGCACAACTTGGGACGTTAGAGGGAAAAGGTATGGTGGGAATTTAAAAAAAAATAAAAAAAAATAAGAAAATGGGATTCGGGTACCCGACCCGAAACCCGATTTTTCATATACCCTACCCGAATCCCAACCCGAAACCCGATAAACCCGATCGGGTAATACCCGATTGGGTTTCCAAACCCGAATTACCCGACCGATCGGGAAATTCCCGATCGGGTCGGGTCGGGACCCGATTACCCAAACCCGATGCGCACTCCTAGTTGCATTTGCCAACGCTTGCAATTGCAACGTTTATTATATTTTATTTTTTGTTCTTTCTAAAAAAAAATTATCGATTTCGGTTCGAAATCGGAGCTGGTCCGACAACACCGGAACTTGCGATGCTACCGCTTCCAAACCTCGGAACCACTCCAGACCTGTATATTACTGGTTTAGGAGCGGTTCGGAACCGGTCAGCACAGTCCCGCTTCCTAACCGGGCTAACCAGTTCGGTTCCGGGCCGGGTCCAGATTGACCCGACCTGATAAGTATCCCTAGTACCAACCAGTATTCCACAATGACTTTTGTTGTAAGACATGCTAGCGTATATCATAAAAACATTTTATTTGGGGGGTGCAGCTGCTCCCTGCGCACCATCTGGTTATATATATATATATACACACACACGCGTGGGTGGATGTTTATAAATACATCATAGAAGTACAAAAAACAAAAATTGGTTGTTTGATTTCCTTGTTTATGCTATTGATTCTCTAAAAAAAAGGTAAAAGCGGAAGTAGAAAAAGCAAGTCATGAGATACTCCTGTCTGCTTTAAGTTCGATGACAATTTTTGTAATTAAATGAAGTTCATTAAACTTTTTTTATTTAATGACAAACACTCCATGATTTTACTTAAAAACAACGTTTTACAACTTTAAGTTAAAATAACATAAAAATGGGTTGAATAAGCAATTACAACCATATCTTGGGTGCGTTAACAAATAACTTTAATTTTAGTGTCTTGTGGTTTTACTCATTAATTAATTGGATAATTAATATGATAGCAAGCTTAGCTTTATAACATCAAAATCTTGACTTGGCGGCTGCTGCCTCCGCCGCCGTGTGATACTCCCATGCATATCTCAAATTATCCGCTTTAAAAGTAAGTTCATGTCGTAACTGGCAAATACTTACCATTCTTCCGTGGCCATTAAAACTGACTAAAAAATGTAATTATTGTTTTATAAAAAAAATCAAAATTATCATGGAAAAAATTGATTATATTTATACCGTAAATCGCTTTCGACAATGGCGATTTAACCTTTTTTTTTATTTTAAGTGAAATCGTCGTCTCGATCGACGATTTCCATTTTTTTTTATAAAAAAATCGTCTTCCGAAACTATGATTTCAAATCATGTTTTTCATAAGAAACCGTCTTTCAAAAAGACGATTTCTAAATAAAAATTTTTTCCGAATTATTTTAGTATATATATATTATTTTAAAATTAATTTAAATATTCCATTTCAAACTATTTATATGGAATACCCATCTACATTTATTTAGAAGTAGCATCAAACTATTTGTATGGACGATAAATTAAATGCCCTTCAGTGCCACATGTAGGCGGTTGTGTAATTATGCGCTCTCTAACTCCCTGATTGATAGGCTGAGCACTAAGATTTGTTTGTGGATCTCTATCAGCACTTTCCTCATGCTGACTCGATGAAGAAGTGGATTGTAATACATCTCTGTATACCGACGTCATATCACTGTATCGAATAGGAAATATAAAAAGTGAAAGTTGTGGCACGTAAGCTGGTAAGTGAAGCTCCACGTGTCTAGAGTACGAGGTTATATGTATGCCATGATCATGTTGAGTAAATGGTGAAAGATCATATGATGTCATGATCGGCCGATAGACCTCCTCCACCGTTCTCATACCCTGAGAGACTATCCAACGAGATGTGGAAGGAGTGCCGGTGTCAAATCCTCCAACAACATGTTGTGAAGTACTCGTCCACCCGGTGAATGTCGAAGTAGTAGGTATGCCAACACAAGTATAAATAACATCGAGTGACCCACTAAACCGTTGAGGCTCTGGATGTTCAAGGATACTGGCTGAGCATTTTGCAGTACTCTACTGTTGAGAAAATTCATGGCATTATCACCAACATAAGTGTAACGATCAAGTAATGAATTACAAGCCGCTAAGTCATCTCATGGCCTAGATCGAGCACTTATGCTCATGGATGCCAACTGGTTTGCCTACAATAAAAAGTATAATTATTTGATTAACATAATATATATGGTAGGATTATAGTGAATAATAAATAGTAATAATATCCAATTATATACCACAAAAGACATAATGGACGCGTCCTTAGGTTGATATACCGTACTTTGAAGGATGTGTAAAGGTGATATCAACCGATGTGTAATTCTATCATACCACTACATATATCCATCCTGAGTGGTTATAGAAGAAGTGATCACTGGTCCACTAGCATAACCCCAACTCTGATTCAGCCACGTAGTAATATATCTTGAATGACAATGCCACCAGTCAAATCCAGATCGTCACCGACGATCATATCTATGTAGATGTAAATGTCCTCGTGGAGTGGTAGGTATATGTTGTATCATCCCAAACTGTCGTAATACCCTATCAGGATAGTGCCACTCGACATGAGGATAAAATATAAGTGGACATATAACTGTCTATAAAAATGGTGAACAATCTTGGGTTAACTCCGTAAAATACGATGATGTCATGTCATAAGGCTGTCATATAAACCGTGATGACAAAATAATTGTCGTAAATAAAAGTTTGCAAGATAACTCAGATTAAATAAATGTATTATAAATATGAGTAACCTGATATGGCACCATAAGATCAAGTATTTCACGGAATAGACATGCTGAATGTCGGGTCATCTGATAATATCTCATGCCGGCATTCCAACTGCCATTTTTTATTGTAATGGAAGATATAAAAGCATGCATTAACTATTTAATTAAATATATAAATTAATTATTTTACCGTGCACCGTATGGAGCATTGGAAGTATCAACTCATACGCATCATAATGCCACTCATTCATGTCTACAATGATGTCACTGACATGAGGTCTCACGGGTGTCATCCGAACCATGCCCAAATCTGCAATATTTGAATAATATTGTTATGTAGATAAATTACTTTAAGCAATAAATATGTATGAAAAGAGATATGTTTTACATGTAGTAACTGCAATGGACTGCCAATTGTGGATTTTGACTCGTCTGCTGACATACAGAGCTGTCTATACAAGCACGCCAAGACAGCACTACCATAACTATATTCTCTTACAACATAAATATCCTCTAGTATTGTCAGATATAGTAGCGGATAGAGTTTCCAGTAGAGTTTGGACACATCACACCCCCTAGAAGCATGAACGTACATGCACGGATGTACTGCTCAACTTCTCACAGTCTTTTAGTCCTTACATTTGACCCATTGATCTCACCTTCTTTGGCAATGTATCACAGTGTCTCCTGAACATAAGTATGACACTCGCTACAAACATGTCAACATTGATCTATGACAGGACGGCCGAAAATAGGAAGCTCCCATATCACAACGACATCTTGTAATGTAATGGCCGCCTCACCTACTCAAAAGTGGAAAATATGTGTCTCTTGACGCCATCTCTCAACTAGAGCAGTGATAAGATGAAAGTCATATGGGAACTGACCACCCATGTATACACCATAAAATCCTATGTGGTGTACTGTCTCAGTACCCTTGGGTGTGGCCGATTGTACGGGGCCGGTCGTCCCTTAAATATAGACCAGAAATGTTCATCAGCACATCTATCATGTAAAGTATCTTCGATCTCACCATCAAACACGATCTCAGATCTATGTTGTGATTGCATAATCAACATCGTATCGTCTCGCGGACCATAGTACATCTTTGGATCCATTGGTCGTAGCAAAAAAATTAAAATTACTCTATAAGAAAATTACATCAAAAATTAAAGTTTGCAATTAAATTGTACGAATTGCAACAGTAATAGAACAATATCACAACATGGATACAAAATCATAAATACATTAATCACAAATATTTAATACATGGTTCTAAAAATTCATAACATTAATTCTACTGTCGAGATCCTCTTTGTCGACGTGTATGTTGCCTTGAACGAGCTTGTGACCAATCCATCTCATTCGGTATTCTAGTACTTGTATTCCTTCCAGGACGGGGCACAACTTGTAGAGTGTTATCATGGAATAGCTGAAAATCGGCTTCATCCTAGTATGGTTCGGCAAAGTAATCCTCAAATACACCAGCATATGCAGCTTGATAAATGGGACCCTTATAGAACGACTTTACATATGCAGCTGCATTAAGCCTGTATGCCTTGCATATAATCTGCGCATGTGAGCAAGGGATACCAAACTCAAATCCATTTCCCGCATGTGCATTCACGTGATCTGATATTCACTGTATGCTTGTTTCCCCATGTCCATATCGTTGGCCAGTGATCACTGCAGCAGATTGTTGCCCTTGATTAATCATCGTGACACGTAAAAATTTTGGTAGCATAAGTTATCCACATCTGATTGTTGGACAACAAATTTGAAGCAATTCCCATTCGTGTGTAGAAATGTTTAGCATAAAAAAGTTAATTCTACTAGGTCAGTGAGAGGAAGATTTCTGGCACCCTTTAACACGCCATTAATGCATTCAGACATGCTAGTTATCATAATTCCACAACGAAAACCTCCATCATGCGAGAATGACAACTTTTCAGGATCAATTGCATTCAAATAGTCAAAGGTCGACATATTTACGCTCTTGATATCTTGGAGATCGTTTAGAAACTTATATATTTGATGTTCACATCCAGCTCTCCAATACATGTCTTTCAGTTGAACACTCTTGAAATGACTGTTAAAGTTTGAAAACACGTGTCTCAAGCAATATCGGTGTCATCCTCGAGGAGGCTTGAATGAAGGGATTTCATCAATTGCTCGGATTAGGCCATTGTGTGATCAGAAATTAGACACATCCCTCAACCCCACGTACGAAATATTTATTCAACCTCTACAAAAACCATTTTCAGCAAAAGTGAGGTAAAACCTGTTGATTGCCATCCATTGCTATGACGATCATTAATTTGTGTTTGTATTTTCTGTACAAATGAGTTCCACACTCATAACTTTTTGAAAATTGGATAATCCATCTATATAGGGCTTGAATGCCCAAAACACATATTTGATTATCTTTTGTGATGGTATTCGTGTGTCTTTGAGTTCCCATTCGACTATCATACCAGGATTAGCCTTTTGGAGAGTGCCCATAAATTTCGACAGCCTGCGTATGGAACTCGCCCATGTCCCATAAACCATCTCACGAGATCGTTTCAAGCTATGCCACGCTTTTGCATACGATATTTCAAATCCCAATTTTTCCTTCACTGTTTCCTGTGCATATTTAATCTGACAGGCAGGATCACGACGCACCATTCCGACCAACATTGTGCCAATATAAGTTTTACACAAGTTCCGATGATCAACAGACATCTCGTTCATCAGACATGTATGCGGTCCACCATACCTTGTTATTTTAAACAAACTCAGATTTACTTTGAACGATGCTCGGAGGTGCCACTGACATCGATTATCTTCATTATTATGTTTGCATTCAATCTTCCAAAGTTTCGGCTTACTCTCCACCACTCTGTACTCACGCCGAGAAATCCTTAACCGCGGAAATTAGAGATGTCTTACCCCCAAACAACATACCCACATCAAGAAGTCATTTATTCAACTCATAAGTTTTCTCTTTTCCCTAGTGGGAATGTGATAAGAGTCCACATATATTTCAGGGAATGTGATTGAGTAATATGGGATATTTTGGGTGAACCGTGTGTTCATTTGAGGTATGTCTCGCCACATTAATTGGCGTATTATCCACATATGTTGATGAAGTCCGCTCACCATGTGCCGAAAGTGTTTCCAACATGGTATCTGCATTAATGTCATCTTCCTCATCCTCCGGTATTGGGTAAAGAGCCTCATCAGGTTCAGAATCAGAAGGTACATTAGGCTCATAATGATATCAATTTCAACCCTAGGATTATTTTCTTCGACTGGCAAATCGGACATATACACACGACAATCCTTGTGTAACCATAGACATATTAGGGAAATCCGACTAAGATAAAAGTGAAATATATGTGCCCCATTCCTGGTTCATCGGCATATGAGTAGGAGTCACAATTGCAGTATTTATTTTATCTTTCTCAACATAAATATCCAGTTCATTAAATTCTGCATCGGGATTCAAGAATATTTGTAATGTACTGTGATCTGTGATATGGACAATCGATTCTTTAATTCGTCTCGACATTTCACGTGCCCATTTGACATATATCATTGTTGAAAACTCATAACTGTCAATATGGGTCCACTCATACAAGCTCGAAACCAATTCAGAAAATGTTGTTGTATGTGATATCATGGACAATTTGATATGCAGACTGTCATATGTCACATACCAAGAATCATGAAAGTCCCCCAGCATAGACAGACAATATTACATTTCTTCTAGGTGCCATAACTTCACAAAAATTATACAACATTTATTATTACAATTCAAATAAATATAATATAATAAAATATATATTGTTAGGATCGGAGTAGTGTTTAGAATGGGGGGTTGAGTAAACACTACTCAATTTTCCGATTCTTCGATATACAACAGACTGTTAAGTACTGCAGTAAGATCTCAATTGATAGCAAGTCAGTAGACAACTAAAAGTAGTGCGAAAGGTGTCTACTGGACTTGTAAGTTTAGAACTGATCGGTAGATGATTAATAAACTGAATGATAAAGTACTGAAAGTAAATGACACATGATATGTTGCTGGAAGTTCGAAGCACAATGCTACGTCTCCCCTTCTTCTTTTGCAGGGAGGTTACACTAGAAGACTTTGGTTTACATTTTACAGCATATAACATTCTTAGGCACCCACACAGATTTGCCTAAACTCCTAGCAACACAATAATCACACAGATTATAATATGATTTTCTTTTCAACACTCTCACAAATATAAGACTCTGTTCTTCCGTAGAGTGTCTTTGAGCAGTAGTCTTAATAGACTTTGATCTTCAATATCTCAATATCTCTTGGATACAGCTCTGCAAAACTTCAGATCTTTCAATAAGCATTTTGATCGTTTTGATTATTTTTGAATGAAGTTGATTTAGGATTTTAGAGAGTTGAGAGCTTAGACTCCTCTTCATTCTTCTCTTCGACGTATTTATAGACTTGAGAGTCTAACGACAACTATTCTTCAAATGGAAAGAGCCACACAAATCAGCTTCCTGATTTCATCTGAATTCTTTTTGTCTTCTTTCCATTCTTGTTAAAGAACGGCTAGTTCATTCTGACGAGATTGGTGGTGCTAATATGGTAGTACGGCGCTTTGTTGTACTATTGTTAGTGTGCATCTGTTCGTGTTTTGTCATTTTGCCTTGTACATCTGCTGACTTCTCCTTGAATGACTGTCTGCTGGATAAAAGACAACCGATATCTTTTTCCATCGTTTGCTAGTTACTCATTAATTACTTATTCTGCTGGCCTAAGATCAACTGATGTCTTCTTCATCGTCTGCTGGTATCTCTCAAAGATTTGATACTCTTGTTCCAGTAGGCGTTTATTTTATGCATCCGGTAGATGATGACTTCTACTTTGTGTTCCCGGTAGACGACTCCTTTCAGTCTTTGTATCTGGTAGAGTCAACAACGGTCTTTTCATCAATAAGCTTCTTCGATGCAGTAGATACTTCAAGCAGTAGATTTTTGTTATCACCAAAACTTAGAAATGTTTTCCCAACAATTTCTCCCTTTTTGTTGATGACAAAACTTGGCAGACTCTGACTTGAAAGTTGATCAACAGATATCTGTTCAGACTTAAAAAGATAATAGTGGAGAGCAGCATATTATGTTAGATAAATAAGCAGATTACGCGTAGTAATCAATTGAATATGTAAGAAAGAATATCATTTTTATATAAAATGATTTCTGCTTAAAATTCTTAATCCTTAAAAACAATCATATCCTTACAATCTTTTAAGAGAGAAAAATCAACTTGAGAAACATTGCCAGTAGAGCAAATGCCGGATATACATACTATTCCTAATATCCCGTACTGACTAGTTTCAGGGGTAATTACAAGGGGGAGAAAAAGTACATACAGAGAATTCAAAAAAGAAAACCTAATAAAAAACCTAAGTTATCTTCAAAGTAATCATCTGCTCGATATAACCTGTCTCGCCCCTTTTTATCATAACACTCCGTTCATCAGCTTATGAGATTCCAGGCTGGTGGGACGTAGTACACCAAAATTTGAATGTCGTAAGAGATAGACATGGGATGTTAGATAAGTAATCAACCCATGTAGGGTTGAATTAGATAAGTAATAAATCCACAAAGCAAGTTGCAGAAGATTGCAAGAATGAAATTTAGATCTAGATTCAGGCATGTTTTAGAGTGAGTGTTGTGAAGTAGTGAATATATGATATTTATAGCCAAACTTTGGCATAGTTATCTACTGTGTATTGATATGACACATGGACTCGTGTCACTCAATCCTGAATTAGAGTTCATAAGATAAAGATAGAATAACGACCACAATTATTTTATTTAATGAGAATTTAAAGAAGTAACAATTCAAGACAAAAAAATAATGTACTATGGACGCCCAAACCAAGATTTGGAAAGGTCAAAATCTTGTGAAGTGTCAGGAGGCGGTTGTATTGAACTTTGTGTCCTCTGCTGGGGTGAAGTCCTCCGCTTGCTTGGTTGTCCTCATCTAGTAGACTATTGTCGTTCTGGAGTTGTATCTCTGCTGGGTGGCTCTTGTTGTCTGCTGGATGCTAGGAGCCCTGTTTGTCTGACAGTTGGCAAACTGCGACTTAAATCTTCTAGTTGAGATGAGAAGGTCGTTTGCATATTGGATAAACTATTCAGAGAAATTCTGATGTATGTCCTCAATCTTTCCTCCAAGATCCATGGTTGTAGCAGCAAGAAGTGACTCATTATGCTGTCTGAGTTCAAGCTTGGTTTGACCAAGTTGGGAGAAGGAGTCTGAGAAGGTATCAACCACAAATTGTTGAAATCTTGTGATCTTCTCAGAAAGATGTCGGGAATTTCTGGTGATATCCTAAACCTGAGCATCAGTGGGTCGCTGTAAATTGCTAATAGCATGACCAGCGTCTCATTCTTCGTGCTTCAGTTTCTGAACTTCACCAGCAAATCAGATATAATCTTCGTCAGATTTTACAACTGATCACTTACGGAGGGAGGCATATCTTCATCCTCAAAATTTGGTAATTCAAATAAGTTCTCCAATGGATCACTTGCAATGCTCTGAGCAGCAGTAGATGGACCAGCTCTATCAGATTCAGCAATAGTAGAGATTGATATATCAGATGTACGGGCAGCAGACACAACAACAGGCTCAGCAGGAGCAACGTTGGTGATAGCAGCAGATGCATCAATGGTAATCGCCACAGACACCTCAGCAGATATAGTAGGCTCAGTAGTAGTAAAGGCTGGTACAAAATTTGTGGCCAACGCCTCAGCAGAGATCTGCAGGCTTTCAGGGTGTGGGAGGTGAGGAGTTGGTAGGGAAATATTTGGGAAGTTAAAAGAGAATTGGTTTAAGGGTTCTATCACTGGGGCTGAAAAGAATGGGCAATAGTGGGTTCAACAATGATAGATTGTGGTTGTTTGGGTTGAGGAGAATGTGGAGTGAGGGCTAAGGCATTAGTGGAAACAATCATGCAGTCAGTGGGGTTATCCTCAGCTGAAGAGATATTGAATTGATGAACCACTGACTCAATGACAGTGTCCACAGTTAAATGAACAACATCCAGTAGAATTGGATGTTTACTGGTCATAACAGGGGGTTCGGAAGAGATAAGGGGTTGGTCTGCAACAAATGATTCATCTATTGAGACTACAGGAGATAGGCTTACCATGGAGACCTCTGCTGGAGCCACAACAACCATCCGTCGATCAGTAACCTCCATTGAAGCTACACTCAGCTTGTAATGGCTCAAAACTTTTACATGATTTACATCATGCATAAACATCATGACTCATATAAGGAGCATTTGATATGCATAAATGTGAGGTATATGGTGAACATGAAATATGTGAATTTCTAGATTGATATGTGATATTGTTTTGGATTCTATCGAATGCATGACTTGAGTTGAAGTCTAATGAGTCGGTTTCATTATATCGAGAATATGGTTAAAATTATGAATATACAAAGTTGAGGGACTTAAGTGTAAGAGACTAGAGACTTGAAATCTAAAGTACTATATGACATAAAATTCATATTTATCTATTGTCAAAGGAAGGAAATTTATCAGAGTTATCTTCCATTTTCGTTTCTTCATCTACTCCTTGAGGGAAAACTATAAAAACTTCATAGAAACTCAAGTTTTGTTGCAAAAACTTGTAGAAGAAGGTATACCTATGTTTATACTCTTTGTTTTCTATGTTTTACAAGTTTAAATGATGTGTTTCTTGATATTGGTTGAGAAGTGATATGGGGGTTGCATATGTTAGATGAAAACATGTATTTTTAAGTAGATTTTGATGTTATATATTAAGAGAAAAGGGTTAAAGAATGTAGAAACTGGTTTGGAAAGAAAGCACATGAGCTTTAGAAATTTGTTGTATAGTTTTTGAGTTTTTGAAACTCTTAGACTTTGATTTTGATGTTGGTGTTCAAATGAAAGTTGTATTATGTTGAGTTATCTTTAATTTGATAGTAAATTCGAGTAATTTGGAGTTATATTGCATGAGTTATGTCAGTTTTACCAAACTGTGTACTAGTTGACATTTAAAATGGACTGATTTCTGAAATCTGATGTTCTTGGCTACTTTTGTGTATGAAGATGATTGAACTAACTTAAGCACTTCAAAGATTAATTGTACAGCTTTGAGTTATCTTTGGTTTGACGTGAACTGGGACTCATTTGGAGTTCCTATGAATTAGTTATGAATTTTATACCAAACAGTGTCAAAGCTGAAAATGCAGAATTTTCCAGCAAACCATTCTGCCCTATAGCGATCGATCACCTCTGTGTAGAGATCGATCTCTTCAGCCAAAATTTTGAAAAAAATGATTTTCTTTGACGAGTTTAAGTATGGAAAGCCTAGTATGATGTATGTGAACTATGAAAACATGTTAAAGGTAAATATTAGATGATTTCTTAATGTGTTTGAGATAATGTGTTTGAGATAAATGTATTTATAGGTCATAATCTTAAACAAGCTACAGCTAAGGCGAACATTGTGGGGTCCTCGTTACTTAATCCATTATGTATCCATTAAACATACATAAGTGAGTCTAAATTAAGTATTATACCATGCACGGATTAAGAGTTCATTCTAGATAAGTTGTTTACAAGGTTATCAAAAACCTAACAAACTATACATATCATGTACATAAACAACCTAATTCAAAAGAACTCCTAGGCAGTGGTTCCCCTCGCAGCGAAAATCATGACTCACGCTCCCCACGTCTATGAGTCCCTACAGAAACATTCACAACGTGAGTATAGATAACAACTATCTCAGTGCAATTCAAAACACAATATCAATATCAATGATAAAGCACAATAATCAGATAACGTGAATGTTCTGTATCATGCATCCTCAAATGCACTATGTCATGACATGTCTCAACAGGTTCCCTATTATCACGAGTCTCATATGATACGCCTATTCAGCTCAATATGTCAGTGAAACCACATCACATCTTCATATTAGCAGCACATATCATAGTACCATACTCATCTGTGATAATAACCAGAGTATATACCCACACCAGGCGTATATCTCTCAAGCCAAAGCATATGTAGTATATCTATCGTGGCAACGATCCCAGCCCAAGCATATGCCCTACACTAGCATATCTATCCAGGCACCGATCCCAGTCAAAGCATATGCCCAACACTAGCATATCTATCGTGGCAGTCAAAGCATATACCCCACCAGGTATATCTATCAAGACAATGATCGTACCAAAGCATATACACATATCTATCAAGGCATCCATACCAATCATATGAAATCTATGTATGCACATGCATATGATACTACCAATCATATGACACAACGATAACATAAATCATATGATATCGAAACCATAATAGCATCATCATATCATATCTATACTCCGTACGTCAACACGTACCTGTACTGCGACACAAACGAGATAAAGCAGTTGTCAATAGCTAAGTGCCTCGTTGTCCTGTCCCCTGTGATGGTGCTACAACAATGCCAACAATATATCATGTTATCATAGGCATTAAAATCAAATTCCACAAAATATTTGATTTTTCAAAATATTAACACTGGCGATCGATCGCGATCAACACCGATCGATCGCCAAAACTCTCTGCCCCCCTCGCGATCGATCGCAACAACTTGGCGATCGATCGCCACAAACTTTCACTGCCTTAACATTTACTCTGCATCGGCGATCGATCGCCACAAAGCTCGCGATCGATCGCCGATGTCCAGAAAGTTTTGACAATGGCGATTTTCAAGCTTATCTCTATGGTTCTTCTCCTACACCTCATATTAAACCACTTCAACATGTTTCTTGCAATCCCTAGGAACATATGAACATAATTCTAACATCATAGCTTCCAATTCAAAGCATAGAAACATGATATGATTGTACACATGCACACTTGAGCTTTCCCTTCACATATATCAACATGAATGACATAATTCAAGTATATAACTATGAATTTCTTACCAAGATGGTACAATTCCACTTCACACACCCTCCTAGCTCAAGTTACAAGTGAAATCCAAGCTCAAACCAACAACTCCTTGAAAGAAATGGAGAGGAGCTTGTGTAGTGTTTTAGTAGGTGTAAAAGGTGTTGTATGTGATTTCATCCCCTTAATCCACTTGATATAGGATCTTTAGTTCCTTAAGTCCCTTGCTATCATACCATTTAAAGGTAATTACATGCTAACTAACATGTACATGCAATGCACTCCAAATTCAAATGCAACTCTAATGCACATGAAAGTTACATGCATACTCAAATGCAAACTCATATGCACATGTTGATGCACTTTCAACACTTAATCCATAATTCACATGTTTATAGTTTGAATGTATTACACACCATGTTTCATGCCTTCTCATATTTCATTTCATATCTAAATCAATGCATTCTTGGTTCCACTCGAACTCCCATTATCATATCGTCAAGTGATATGATTACACCATAATCATATCACACGTGTATTAAACAAATCGAGGCATTACAATTCTCCCCCACTTATTGAATTTCGTCCTCGAAATTGCCTATACAAAACATGCATATCGAAACACGCAACTCAACTATGATACGATATGAAAATAGAAAACATGATCATATATGCAACACTACAGTATATATGTACCAACCGTATCATAAAACTGTAAAATCATACCAGTAAACAAATCCGGATACCGTTGCATCATATGCTGCTCCGTCTCCCACGTTGCCTCGTCGACACCCCTTCTGTCCCACTGTACTTTTACCATAGGAATCACCTTATTACGCAACCTGCGTTCAGCTCGATCCAAGATCATAACCGGTCGTTCCTCATACGACACATCTGTATCCAACTGTACCTCAGGTAGTTGTAAGACATGACTCGGATCTGGTTCATACTTCCTCAACAGTGACACATGAAAAACATCATGAATACTACTCAAGGCCGGTGGTAGTGCTAAGCGATATGCCAACGTACCAATACGTTGCAACACCTCATATGGACCAACATACCGTGGAGACAATTTTCCACGCTTACCAAACCGTACTACACCTTTAAAAGGTGAGATTTTCAAGAATACAAGGTCACCAACTTGAAATTCAAGTGGTCTACGTCGCTTATTGGCATAAGCAGTCTGTCTATCCTGAGCAGCTTTCAGTTTCAATCGAATTACTTTTACTTTCTCTTCCATGTCATGAATCATATCCGGTCCATGTAAGGAAGACTGATCCACATCATCCCAATACAATGGCGATCTACATCGTCGCCCTACAAAGCCTCAAATGGTGCCATCTGTATACTAGACTGATAACTGTTGTTATATGAAAATTCCACTAATGGCAATGACTCTTGCCATGAGTTATCAAACTCTAATACACAAGCACGCAACATATCCTCTAGCGTTTGTATCGTACGCTCTGTTTGTCCATCCGTCTGAGGATGATATGCTATACTCAACCGCACTTCAGTTCCCAATGCTGTTTGTAACCCTTCCCAAAAGTGAGAAGTAAATCTCGGATCCCTATCCGATACAATGGAAACTGGAATACCATGTAGCCTCACTACATGTTGAATATACAACTGTGCCATTCTCAGATATGTATATGTCATACAATATGGCACAAAATGAGATACTTTTGTGAGTCTGTCAACAATTACCCAAATTGCATCGCAACCAGAAGACGTCCGTGGCAAATGAGTCACAAAATCCATCGTGATATGTTCCCATTTCCACTGAGGAATTTCCAAACTATGTAATTCACCTCCTGGTCTTTGTCTTTCCGCTTTCACTTGTTGACAAATCAAACATCGTTTCACAAAACTCAATACATCCTGTTTCATACGTTTCCACCAAAATTGGGTACGTAAATCATGATACATTTTCTTCCCTCCAGGATGTATACTGTATCTACTACAATGAGCACGTTGTAGTAGTTCTTGGCGTAGTCCCAATGCAGCAGGTACTACCCAACAAGTCTTGTATTTCAAAACTCCATCCTCTGCAAGTACAAACTGTGATGTTTGTCCTTGACTTATTAGTTCTTTCCAATGTTGTACCTCATCATCAGTCATTTGTGCCGTCCTGATTTTATCAAAAATGTCAGGTTCAACCAACAATGTTGATACCCGTACCGGCACTGACTCCATATCAAAATCATAACCCAAAGTACAACAAGAAGTCATCAAAGCAGATAAATGAACCATTTCATCAGCCGTATGATGTACTTTCCGACTCAAGGCATCTGCTGTAAGATTAGCTTTTCCTGGATGATAATCAATCTCACAATCATAATCTTTCAACAGATCCATCCATCTCCGTTGTCTCATATTCAACTCCGCTTGAGTGAATAGAAATTTTAAGCTCTTATGATCAGTATATATGGTAAACGACGTACCATATAAATAATGTCGCCATATCTTCAATGCAAAGACAATGGCAGCCAATTCCAGATCATGTACTGGATATCGCATTTCATGTGGCTTCAACTGTCGTGATGCATAAGCCACTACATGTTTATCCTGCATCAATACACAACCCAAACCAAGTAAAGATGCATCAGTATATACGACAAACCTGTCATGCTCAGATGGAATGATCAAGACTGGAGCTGTAGTCAATCGATGTTTCAATTCTTGAAAACTACGCTCACAAGCCTCTGACCATTGAAATGATACTCCCTTCTGTGTCAAATGTGTCAATGGTTTGGCAATCGCTGAAAATCCTTCAACGAATCGTCTATAATAACCTGCCAAACCCAAGAAACTACGAATCTCTGGCACAGAAGTAGGTGCTGACCAATTCAACACTGCTTCCACTTTCTTTGGATCAACTGATATACCTTCCTCTGATATGACATGACCCAAAAATCCAACACTAGTCAACCAAAACTCACACTTACTGAGTTTGGCATACAACTGATGTGTCCTCAACAATTGCAACACCATATGCAAATGTTGAACATGTTCGGCATCACTCCGTGAATAGATCAATATATCATCGATAAAGACAATGACAAATCGATCAAGGTATTCCTGAAACACACGATTCATTAAACTCATAAAGACAGCAGGAGCATTTGTTACTCCAAATGGCATTACCAGAAACTCATAATGTCCATAACGAGTTCTGAATGCTGTCTTTTGTATATCTCCTTCCCTCACACGTATTTGATGATATCCTGACCTCAAGTCAATCTTCGAATAAATCCTTGATCCCTGCAACTGATCAAATAAATCATCAATACGAGGAAGAGGATATTTATTCTTTATGGTTACCCTGTTCAATTGTCTATAATCAATACACAATCTCATTGTCCCATCCTTCTTCTTCACAAATAATACCGGAGCACCCCAAGGCGATACACTAGGACGTATGTACCCCTTGTCCAATAAATCTTGCAATTGAGTTTTCAACTCTTTCAATTCAGTTGGTGCCATCCGATAAGGAGCACGTGAAATTGCAGAAGTACCAGGTATCAAATCAATACCAAATTCCACTTCTCGACTCGGTGGGAATCCAGGTATCTCATCTGGAAACACATCCGCATATTCTGCAATCACTGGTATCTCCTCCACTTTCCTTTCTCTTTTCTGTTCTATGACATCAAGGGCATAAATCAAATAACCTTCATGTCCACGTTCCAACAAACGCGACATTCGGATTGCTGATATCAAAGGAATCCTTGCCCTCGATCCCTGGCCATAGAAGTACCATTGAGTTCCAGTATCAGACTGAAATCTCACAATCTTATGACAACAATCCACAACAGACTGATATCTACTCAAAACATCAATCCCAATAATACAATCAAAATCTGTCATGTCTAACACAATCAGATCAGCTTGTAATCCAAACTCAGTCTCAAACTGAATCTCACAATCAGACACACTCTGACAAGTCATTACAGTAGTTCCCATGGGTGTCGAAACATAAAGAGGCATCAACAGTGGAGACGAGCATATATGATACCGATCAACAAAAGTTTGTGCAACAAAAGAATGTGATGCACCAGTATCAATCAAAAGTAAGGCTGGATAAGTAAACAAAGTACACTTACCAGCTATCACAGCATCAGGAGCTGCTTCTGCTTCCTCTCTGTTTAGTGCATACACCTGAGCCTGAGGTGTTCCTGCCCTCTGTCCGCCACCAGACTGTACTACACTCTGTGGTCTCTGCTGCACTGTATTCTCTGACATGGGTCCTCTCCTCTGTTGTCCGCCCACTTGAGGACAATCACGGATCACATGTCCTGGTTTCCCACAACGGAAACAAACTACTGTATCAAACTGTGGACAATTCTTTTGATAATGTGGCCCTCCACATTTAAAACATTGTAATCCTCGTCCACTACTGCTACTACTACCTTGGGACTGTCCCTTAGCCCTTCTGTCATCCCCTTTCCTTGGTCCAAACCGTTTCCCACTAAACCTAGATGACGATGCACCACCTCGTGGTGATTTAAAGGAATCTCCTCTAGGTCGCATACTGTCAGATGTAGGTAGTTGGGCTTGTCCAACATCTTTATACACCCCTACCGCAATCTCAGCCATCTCAGCTCGAGTCAAAGCTTCTTCATAAGATGTAGGGTTATTGGACATGACCCTATCAAACAATTCAGGCCTCAACCCTTTCACAAATTGTCTGATCTTTGCCTTTGTATTGACAGCAATATGTGGCACATATCGGAGCAAAGAAGAATAGTGAACAGCATAATCAGATACTGTCATGGCTCCTTGTCTCAGGTTTGTAAATTCATCCTCTTTCCTCTGCCTTGCCGCAACAGAGAAATAATGCTCCAGAAACTTTGTTCGAAACACATCCCAGTTCACTGTCTGTCCTTGAGCCCTCAACTCAAGTACTGTGGATTTCCACCACATCATAGCTTTCTTGGCCAACTGATATTCAGCTAAACGTAACCAAGCAGTCTTGGCACACGGTGCTGATACAAATATCTGTTCTATACGTTCCAGCCACTCCTCTGACAGTTCCCCTGACTCAGTCCCCTCAAACCTAGGTGGCTGATAGCTCAGAAATTGTGTCAATGTCAATTCTCCAGGCAACAGTACCTGTTCCACTGGTCCTTGTTCAATCGGTGGTGGTGGCACAGGCACCATCCGTACACTCGCATTGCCACTCATGGCATCCCCAACATCCTCATGTAACCCTCTGTCTGTCATAGCTGTAGATCAAGGGTTAACAATAACATTCACAAATATATATATAACATGTTAGCATAACATCATATGCCAACTCCTAACATGCTAGTATCATTCTCAAAGTGTTTAGGTAACTCCCTAATACACTTCCTCTACCCATGTTCACCCCGTTCTCGAACCACTGCTCTGATACCACTAATGTGGGGTCCTCGTTACTTAATCCATTATGTATCCATTAAACATACATAAGTGAGTCTAAATTAAGTATTATACCATGCACGGATTAAGAGTTCATTCTAGATAAGTTGTTTACAAGGTTATCAAAAACCTAACAAACTATACATATCATGTACATAAACAACCTAATTCAAAAGAACTCCTAGGCAGTGGTTCCCCTCGCAGCGGAAATCATGACTCACGCTCCCCACGTCTATGAGTCCCTACAGAAACATTCACAACGTGAGTATAGATAACAACTATCTCAGTGCAATTCAAAACACAATATCAATATCAATGATAAAGCACAATAAATCAGATAACGTGAATGTTCTGTATCATGCATCCACAAATGCACTATGTCATGACATGTCTCAACAGGTTCCCTATTATCACGAGTCTCATATGATACGCCTATTCAGCTCAATATGTCAGTGAAACCACATCACATCTTCATATTAGCAGCACATATCATAGTACCATACTCATCTGTGATAATAACCAGAGTATATACCCACACCAGGCGTATATCTCTCAAGCCAAAGCATATGTAGTATATCTATCGTGGCAACGATCCCAGCCCAAGCATATGCCCTACACTAGCATATCTATCCAGGCACCGATCCCAGTCAAAGCATATGCCCAACACTAGCATATCTATCGTGGCAGTCAAAGCATATACCCCACCAGGTATATCTATCAAGACAATGATCGTACCAAAGCATATACACATATCTATCAAGGCATCCATACCAATCATATGAAATCTATGTATGCACATGCATATGATACTACCAATCATATGACACAACGATAACATAAATCATATGATATCGAAACCATAATAGCATCATCATATCATATCTATACTCCGTACGTCAACACGTACCTGTACTGCGACACAAACGAGATAAAGCAGTTGTCAATAGCTAAGTGCCTCGTTGTCCTGTCCCCTGTGATGGTGCTACAACAATGCCAACAATATATCATGTTATCATAGGCATTAAAATCAAATTCCACAAAATATTTGATTTTTCAAAATATTAACACTGGCGATCGATCGCGATCAACACCGATCGATCGCCAAAACTCTCTGCCCCCCTCGCGATCGATCGCAACAACTTGGCGATCGATCGCCACAAACTTTCACCGCCTTAACATTTACTCTGCATCGGCGATCGATCGCCACAAAGCTCGCGATCGATCGCCGATGTCCAGAAAGTTTTGACAATGGCGATTTTCAAGCTTATCTCTATGGTTCTTCTCCTACACCTCATATTAAACCACTTCAACATGTTTCTTGCAATCCCTAGGAACATATGAACATAATTCTAACATCATAGCTTCCAATTCAAAGCATAGAAACATGATATGATTGTACACATGCACACTTGAGCTTTCCCTTCACATATATCAACATGAATGACATAATTCAAGTATATAACTATGAATTTCTTACCAAGATGGTACAATTCCACTTCACACACCCTCCTAGCTCAAGTTACAAGTGAAATCCAAGCTCAAACCAACAACTCCTTGAAAGAAATGGAGAGGAGCTTGTGTAGTGTTTTAGTAGGTGTAAAAGGTGTTGTATGTGATTTCATCCCCTTAATCCACTTGATATAGGATCTTTAGTTCCTTAAGTCCCTTGCTATCATACCATTTAAAGGTAATTACATGCTAACTAACATGTACATGCAATGCACTCCAAATTCAAATGCAACTCTAATGCACATGAAAGTTACATGCATACTCAAATGCAAACTCATATGCACATGTTGATGCACTTTCAACACTTAATCCATAATTCACATGTTTATAGTTTGAATGTATTACACACCATGTTTCATGCCTTCTCATATTTCATTTCATATCTAAATCAATGCATTCTTGGTTCCACTCGAACTCCCATTATCATATCGTCAAGTGATATGATTACACCATAATCATATCACACGTGTATTAAACAAATCGAGGCATTACAAACATTCTTCGAGATAGGTGTATCATTTGTGAGTATATCCTGTAACTTGGTATTTAACTATACATAAGTATACAATTTATGTTATGTGAATTGAGTTTATAATGAGTATACATGTAAGGACCCCCGTGCCCTTAACCCGTTATTAATATATTAATCCATAACATTAGTGCATACAATCATATTATCATGGGGGAAGAGTCATATGCAGTATAACATCATATACTATCCCGAAAATTTATTGTATTCGATCCACATAATATTCAAATTCCCCAACCAAGATCACTTATATAGCATGCACCTTCATAATACACTAACATGCTCTCAGTTCATTTAAAAATTCCGTATTTAATTGCATGCAAACAATAAATGAAGAGAGAAAAGCCCTTGCCCATTTATACATTCCATATACACGTAAAAACATACTCACATGAGAGCACCCAATGAATAAACGTGTATCTAATGTATAAGATACTCTACCGAATGCGGTTATTGGTACTTCGATCCTGGAAGCACCTCCCATGCACCGCTCGATCTCAACTCTGGAGCTACGTACTTAATCAACCAACTCTGGTACTTCAATCATAGAAGTACCTCAAATCAACAGCCCGAGCTCAACTCCAAAGCTACCGCTGCACCTATATTACCTGCCCCAACAGAAACAGCCCCCACACGGGGTGAGCATACCAATGTCACCAATCCAATAATCAAAATATTACAGTTCATAATTTACAGAATGTAAATGCCATGAAATTAAATGATACTCCCTGGATGGTATCATCCTCATCCGGGATCCTCTGTATTGTCCCTGTTATCAAAATAACCAACCCATTAAATTCTCAAAAGCCAGTTGATCATCTCATTGATCAACTAAAATCATTCCTGCTATACCAGTTCCATAACCAAATATGATTAAATCATCAAATAGAGCACTACATATATCGCATGTATCTAGCCAATGATTCCATATTTCTATTTCATAGCTCGCTCCACAATAGCGGCATTATTACCCCACGCACGCTCAACAATAGTGGCTTTTAACCCTACGCACGCTCAACAATAGCGGCGTTTAACCCTACGCACGCTCAACAGTAGCGGCGTCATAACCGATTGTCGCTCAACGACGACTACATCCCAATCATTGGTCGCTCAAAGGCGGTACCATATAATTCCCAATGTATGTCCATTTATCGCAATTACCCTATACCATGCATTTCACTATCCATTTATAGTAAGTACCATATACCATGCACTTCAATATCTATTTATTGCAAGTAACACATACCATGCATTTCACAAATTGCAATATTATAACAGGCTATGCTCGTACGTTATACGTACCTTATAATCCCGTAGTTCGAGTCCAACCTTGCCTGAGTCCCACGACCCGATGAGTTATGTGCTAACACATAAATAACTCACAATTAAACACAAGCATGCAACCACGTGCCCAAGCACGTTCATAACCAATTTAAAAGACCCCGGGTTAAGCATGCATAATACCCAAAATATACCATTTTATAAGTTTAAGGGATAGCCAAAAACTCAACCGAGAATTCCGTTTTATTAAATTTTGGCTCCAACCAATCCATTTAAATGTCTAGCATTCCCATTGGAATGTAGACATTGCCCCGGAAATGGGCCACTCAAACCCCGATTCCAAAATCCCGACATTTTCCAAAATTTTTGAAAAAAAACAAAAATCTGCGAGCTGCGATCGATCGCCGATTTCATCGCGATCGATCGCCACTGACCAGTGGCCAAACCAGTGTCTCTTCGCGGTCGATCGCCAACCCGCTCGCGATCGATCGCCGAGACCTCACGATCGATCACCCGCACTGTTCATCTTCACCAATTTCAGCTGCACGTCGCGATCGATCGGCGCCCCTCGGCGATTGATCGCCACCTGCGATTTTCCAAAAAACTCGAGCTTCCATGGTGTTTTTCACACCCAAACTCAAAACCAACACCCCTTACACCATTAACACCTCAGATACACCAATAAAGACCAATAAAAACTCTAAAAACTCAACTTTGGATTTTAACCAAAATTCCCCAAATTCCATAACCAACTCAAAACTCAACCAAACTCTACAATACCACTACCAAATCGAAGACAATGATGAGAGGAAGATTAATACCTGATTATCTTCAAGAAAATCGGCTCCCTAGCCAAGATACCAATGATTTTTCCTTCAAGGGAAAAAAAGGGGAAATGGGGGAAAGGGTTAGGCGTAGAGAGAGGGGAGAGAGGGAAGGGATCCGTGCCAAATGACGGAATACCGAGTCTACTTGGTATATATAGTACCAAAACTCAAAAAATACCAATCCTTCCACAAATACATCATGACTCATTAAAAATCATCTGTTTTCAATAATTACCTCACAATCTCTATTTCCATTACCAGCCCCAGTACAAAGTACTCCGGACCCCAAATCCCACCAAAGACCAAATTCCAAGGTTATCACCACGACGAGAATACAATCTCATCCCTTGGATCCATTGACTCCAAATACCGGATTTAAATCCCCGGGAGTCCCCAAAACCGTAATTAATTTATAATTGCCAAAATTAAAATCCATTAAGGATTATTACTACACCGGGATTAACACCATTAATCCCCGGGCATCACAATACATACATGTTGTATATGATGAATTTACGTGATGTGATGGTTTCATTATATTGACATGTGACTATGAATTGTGCATTCATGTGCATACATAAAAGATTAAAGAACTCTGTTATTGCTGCTAAGGATCTTGAACCATGTGTTATTACATTATGAGTACGGTCAGAATATCGATCCCGAGTTAATTGAGAACTCAAAAGGGGATCTACAGAGTGTCATGGCCATCTCGTGATCACGGATTGTTCTTGATTCTAGTTGGTCCATAACAGAAAAACAAATAATCATACATACATGTGTACATGTGAATTACTTGTTGTACAAGTGGTAATACAGTTATGATGAATTGTATATTCATGTGATGTTGAATATGAGTTATTTGTATATACTCAGTGAAGTATTTTGTTTCAGATAATCCAAAGTAAAGTCGACTCTAGAGGAAGGTCTAGAAGTCTTTTTGAAGTATGGATCCAAGGTTGGCCGGCTGATCTGTAGTTTTCTCCCTCTGCTCATCATTGTACATATATATGTATAGGTTTTTGGTATGGGTTGTGAGAGATACAACCTTGGCCAATTTTTGTGGCATATATGCCATGTACATATTGCTATTGAAAAAGTTTTAAATTTACATGTTAGAAAGTACAATTTTTGCTGCAAATTAATTGAATACCTTTACTATAGTAATGCTATAGTCACAGTCATGTGTATGTATAAGTGATGTGACACTCTTACCAGAGAAATGTTAGGCGACATGCCTCATGTATGTATTTACACGTATATAAACGAGATATGCGTGTCATGTGTAAAGAAAAGGTAGGGGTGTCACACAGCTGGTGAGAGGCAATCCCAAGGTAACATTGAGATCATGCAGAGTCTTCTCAGCCAGAGTGAGGCGAAGCTTGAAGGGAGTGAAGAACTACAATATCATGTGTAGCGGTGCCGGAAACTGGATCGAATTTTTTTTCCCTTGACTGCACAAGAGTCTGTAGTCCACTGATGAAGTTCATGAGTCGGTAGACCTCTATCTGATGCAGACGCTCTTCAACGTCCCAGGTCTGTATGAACTCAAGGATAAGGTTTTCATCCTTCCTTGCCTGCTTTAGGATCCGATTGAAGTCATTTAGATGGATCTTCATGCGAGTCTTTACCCAACCATCAAATAACTACAGTTGTCCTTGAACTTGGGCTTCCACTTCTTCAAGAACAAGGGAGATTTTCGTCGCTACTGGAATGGATACGGTTTCCATAAGATCTTTTCCTATTCCTTCAGGAGTTTGAGGCGGAAGGTAGTAGGAGCAGCCAATCTTTGGTGGTCTCAGACTCAGAGCGAAAGAATATGCCCTCTCCGAGAACTAAGCGGTAGCTCGCGGAGGTTGAGGAAGTGCTCTGGTGGTGCAGTAGATATGGCAAAAGTTGAATTCAGAGGATCAATAGGCTCATCAGCCTGTTCCTCTGGTGCAGTGACTTCAACTATTTCCGGAGTTGGAATAAGTTATGTGTCAGCAGTGGGAACAACAGAGGTCACCTTCGTTGTAAGTGCAGCCTCAGTAACTGCAGTTGTTTTCTTTGAGGCAACCAATTTCCTCCTCTTGCTTCTGATTTTCTTTGGTGGAGGAGGAGGAGGTGACTCAGCAGACTCTGAGATGGTCTGTTCAGAGTCACTCACCACTTGAGTCTTCTTCCTTTTAGTGTGAGGAGTCTTAGAAGGGCATCCTTCCCCACCTGTTGGTTTCCGGTGTGTTAGTATGTACTTGGCATTTATGAGCCGAGTGGGATGTATATTGTAGACTGTGCCCACCGGAACATCCATGCTCTCCAAAATATGACCGAGTGGCAGAGAAAATCCAAACTGATCCTTGGCGGATTCAACCATTCCAATCAGCACTTGAAATAGAATCACCGACCAATTGACTGCCAATGACGCACATCACTTCAAACTCCTCCAAAGTGATGACGTCAAAAGAACCAGCTTTGCACAGCAGACCCTTAGCAATGATATCTGCCAGCACTCGAAAGTCGTTTTTCATTAAGATTTTCTTAAATGGGGGTGTCCTCAGTCCATGAGTGGTGAAATCCTCTTGAGTGAGCCCGGTAGTATGAAGGCTCAGATGAGTGGTGATATCCTCTTGAGTGATTTCACTGATTTGTTGAAGATAGAGGCCACCACTGAGTTGTTTTCCACCTTTGCTGAAGCATAAAATGCTTGTAAAGCTTCCCGGTAGAACATCGGAGTCAAGCTCAACATGACCAAAAGCCCTGAGTGTTTCAATCCTTGGAAAATGCTTAGCATTCCATCATCAGTACTTGTGTAGATGGATTCAAAGTCGATGTGAACATCGTTGGTGACGAAACTAGGCTAACTGGTCAAGTCTGAAAGAAAAATTTCTTTGAATGAAGTTTAGCACATAAAATCTGAGTTGGTAAAAGTAAAAATTGAAAACGTTAATGACGGTTAAAGAGGTAGGAGATGTAACGTCGTACTATAGATGAAAGGACACATGGACACGTGTCGCTATCTAAGCAAAGATAATTTTTGAAATAAACTGAAACGAAGCTGGACCGATATAATTGAGTATTAATAGTAATTAAATTTTGAAATCCGACGTTACAATTGGTTAATATACAATGAAGGTCACCAGTAGCTTAGCGTATATGGTAATGTCCACTAGTATGTAGAGTATACTGGTTAGGTAGCCTCTACTATAGCAGACAATTGTTTTATCAGCTGAGCATCAGTAGACCTTTGAAAAACACACAAGTTCCCCCTCAATTAATATTTCTCCTAAATTCATGCAATATCTAAAATGTAATTCACCCTTAATTGAGCATATAGGAGAACTTAAACAATTTAGAGGTTATATCAACTAGGAAAACTTAGCGGCCGGTAGGGGTTTTGTGAAAATGTTTGATGCTTGTTGTTCGGTAGATATGTATTCCAGCTGAATCTCCTTCTTCCTTACATGATCTCGGATGAAATGATGACTGATGTCAATATGCTCTATCCGAGAATGAAGAACTGGATTATACGTGATAGCTATTGCAGACGTATTGTCACAAAATATTGGTATCTCAGTGGACTCAATTTCATAATCTCTTAATTGCTGTTGAATCCGTAGTAGTTGAGCACAATAGCTTCCAGCATTAAGGTATTCTGCCTTTGCAGTAGACGTTGCGATGGATGTCTGCTTCTTGCAACCCCATGAAATCAATTAATCTCATAGGAATTGACAGTATCCACTGGTACCCTTCCTATCAATCTTGCACCCACCGTAATCAGCATCTGAATATCCAATTAGATTAAACATAGAGTCCTTGGGATACCAGAGGCCAACATTCTCAGTTCCTTTTAAATACTTAAGAATCCTCTTGGCAGTAGTGAAATGTGAGTGCTTAGGATTAGCTTGGAAGCGAGCACACATACATACAACAAACGTGATGTCAGGTCTGCTGGCTGTTAAGTACAATAGAGATCCGATGATACCACGATACATAGTTACTTCTACTGGTATGCCTGCCTCGTCCAAATCTAGTTTAGCAGACGAGCTCATGGGAGTGTCTGCTGCTGAACTAGTGCTCATGCCATACTTCTTTAACAACTCTTTTATATACTTCGAATGGTTGATAAGAATTCCCTCAGCAGACTACTTGACTTGCAATCCTAGTAAAAATGATCACTCTCGCATCATGCTCATCTCGAACTGATCCTGCATGATTTTAGAGAATTTATCGCAAAGCTCTGGGTTAGTAATACCAAAAATAATGTCATCAGCATAAATTTGAACTAGTAACATATGGTCACCCTTTGTGAATTTAAAAATGGTCTTGTCCACCGTGCCAATGGTAAATTTGTGCTCAATCAAATATTTTGATATAGTTTTATACTATGCTCGGGGATCTTGTTTCAGACCATACAAGGCTTTGTCTAATTTATAAACAAATGAGGGCTACTGATGGTTTTCAAACCCAGGAGATTGTTCAAGATAAACTCTTCCTGGAGTTTGCAATTAAGAAAGACACTCTTAACATCCATATGATAGACTTTAAAATTCTTGGATGCAGCAAATGCAAGAAATATGCAAATGGCTTCTAGTCGGGCTACAGGGGCAAAGGTTTCATCGAAATCGATGCCTTCTTCATGTCTGTATCCCTGTGCAACTAATCTTGCTTTATTCTTGATTACTGTACCATTTTCGTCCAATTTATTTCTAAATACCCATTTGGTACATATAACAGTGTGATGCAGTGGACGTGGTACTAAGTGTCATAATTTATTTCTCTCAAATTGATTAAGTTCTTATTGCATAGCTTCTACCCACTTGGATCTAAAAAATTGCATCATCTATCTTCTTAGGTTCTATTTGAGAGATGAATGCAGCATGAAGGAATTCATTAATCATATGTCCTCTGGTGCGTAGAGGAGCAGTAGGGTTACCTATGACCTGCCCAGGTGGATGACCCTTCTTCCACCGGAGCGGAGGTCCAAGAGGGTTTGTTCCTTTGTTAATAGGAATTTGAGCTGGCAGCTCAGTAGAATGAATTGATCTTTGGTATTTGCGATATCTACTGTAGCAGAGGTGAATTCATCTGCGTTCTCAGCAGCAAGGTTCAGCTCTTGTGGACCAGAGACACCTCTGCTTGCACTTCTGGGACTTCTGGTTCTAAATTACAGTCAACCCTTCTACTGTGATCCAACTCATCATCATAATCATTATCAATATGAGTATTTTCTAATCGATTACTCAAGTTGATGATTTGTAGTTCAGATATAGAATTATCAAGTGATTCATCAAATTTTATATTAATTGATTCCTCTTCCTTAAGTGTTCTATTATTAAACACTCTAAAAGCCTTACTAACAGTAGAGTAGCAAAGAAATATTCCTGCATCAGATTTAACAAGCTGTGAGATGAGTCTTTCCATTATTGTGAATAAAACATTTGCAACCAAACACACGAAAATAAGAAATATTTGGCTTACTACCATTCCACATCTCATACGGTGTTTTGTTCGCTCGTTTATTAATCATCGATCTGTTCTACGTGTAGCAAGCAGTATTAACTGCTTCGACCCAATATCTCTGAAAGATTTATGACTCTGCTAGCATAGTTCGTGCAGCTTCTTTCAAAGTGCGGTTCCTACGCTCTGCGACTCCATTTTGTTGCGGGGTTTTAGCAGCAGAGTATTTGTGTTTAATAACAACGTCACCTAGATATGATTCGAGTTACTGGTTGGTAAATGCAGTACCCCTTGTAAGGAATCCAACATGCATACAATACAGCGGAATAAAAAAAAAAATTGGATTCCAACCATGGACCTATACAGAGTGTTCATATCGGGTGTCGAGAATTATACATTTGTAGTTGTAGCGTGTTTGACGCAAAATCGCTGAAACAAACGTCCACGAGTCACGAGCAAAGCTTTTGATTTTGCCTCTACGGTATCTAGACGATCAAATCGATGAAGGGATGTTGAAGAACAAGTTGCTAGACTTGATATTCAACCGGAAAGGGACGAGCCACCAAGATACAAGATGGCGGCTGCGTCTGTCTAGAGTGGTTTGCTAGGTTTAGTCTTTTGTTAATTCTCAATTAATGTCTGACATAAACCTCGACAAGAACACATATATATATACTGGAAAGAGGTGGCTATATTAATCACAGGCATTCGAAAAACCCTTAGCCCAAAACAAACTCTTCTGATTATATCTATCGCCTATTTTATATATATATATATATCTATATATATATATCTATATATATACAATTGGTCCGATATAATATATGTATATATATATATAATATTTTATGATTAAGACTCTTCTTAATTAATTCATCCAATGAATTATCGATTTAATCTTTTGTGCGACCTGTTAGGATCTTGCAACGTTGGCAGTGACATAGAATCTAATTTATGTCACAAGAAATGAGCGGTATCTAACAACACATCAAGGCTACCCAAGTTACAAGAATATCATTGACTCGACATAACCTATGGCCTGTGATAATATTCACCATGTAACTTAATCCCTTTGTCCTATGTGTTTAGATTAAACACGAGTCATGGAATAGTCATACTCGTATAGTTCAATTTTTTATTTCTTGATCCCCAAGTAGAACTAGAATAAACAAATAAGCTCGATATCACATATCGACTCATTCGAGCATGGCCATGCATTTTAGTCTCACTTGATCAAGGGCCAACACTTCTCCTGTTATATAGGAGGGACAAATCCTATCTTGATCACTCAACATCCCTCTACATAATTCGTGGTGTATCCAATGATTATCTTTATAGTTTACCCTGTTACAGGTAACGTTTGATAATATCAAGATACACAACTTCTTATATTGGGATCTTTAATGATCTCAAGTCGTAAGGATTACCTGCATTATTGGCACAATGAGAATTGCTTATGACACTCATATAATTATCCATGTAGCATTCTCATGGTGGGTCTGTCCAGTACATAGTTCTCTAACATGTACCCATGTGTTGATTCGATATCTCATATCCATTAACAATTCATCAATCAATACATACTAGTCTCAATGCGTTATCATTATCCTAATTCATGATAATACTTGACTAAGGACAATCTTTAAGAATAATACAATATTATTCTAAGGACATTAACATATATATATTCATATTACACAGATACTGGAATAATATATAATAATGAATTACCTTTAATAAAACCATATTACATTGTATGTCAAAACCAATCATCTAATGAGTTGTCTTAGGGCATATCCCAACACCCTTATCACTGCGAATTCTCTATCCCACACGACTTCTCGTTTTGTAGTCTTTTCGGTAGTTTGATCAGCTTTGGAGTAGTCTGATCTTTGCCACTGAGAAATAGGACCCATGCAAAACGAGAGAAATTGTCTATTAACACTAGGGTATACTTCATTTCCCCTAGACTTGTCACTACTATAGGACAAAAAGATCCATGTGTAGCAACTCTAGGCACCGAGAAGAAGATTTACTACCTTTGTTCTTAAATGTAGATCTGATCTGGTTACCAAGCTGACATGCTGAACAAACCGTGTCTTTTGAGAATCTATCTGGGGCAATCCATTAACTAAATCAAGCTTAAGCAGACTGGCAATAGTTTTAAAATTTAAGTGACTCAAACGCTTGTGTCAAAGCTAATTTTTGGAACTATTCAAAGCAGCAAAGCAAGTAGGTGAGGCTGGCTAATCAAAATTTCAATCAATCTTATATGTATGATCATGCCTCTTACCTACAAGCAGTATATCACCATCGATAGATCTTCTTGTGCAGTGTACTGGTTGGATTCTACTGAGTGTCCATTATCACATAGTTGACTAATACTAATGAAGTTATAGATAGATTCTCAACTAACAATACATGTTTAATAATAATGTTACCATAGATAATCTTACCATTACCCAAGGTTCTACCTTTCACGTTGTCGCCAGACGTTATTCTTGGTCCGGTGGTGTCTACTAACTCAGACAGTAGACAAGCACTTCCTATCATATGTCTAGAACATCCACTGTCCAGAAACCACTCTGAGCTCCGAACTTGATGGATTCTAGATATCTGCAATTAAAGAGATGAAAGCATTGGTACCCAATCATACTTGGGTCCAGACAGGATTAGTCCTTTTGGGACCCGCACTTGGATAACCCTGAACCTCTTGGGTTTGTGTGTGTCCTGAAATGTGTGTGCAGTAGATGGTGATGGTGTTCTAGGGTGTTGCGCATGATAAAAAGTGTATGTATGTTGGTTTTTGGTTCCTTTTTGGAAGCATATATCTTTCTGGACAGACATACAATTATAATACCAGTTTGGTTTAACTTCTCGAGTTGCCTGACCAGTAGACTTATGTCCATTATTGGACTTCTGTACTGGTCTAGTCTTCTCTACTCGTTTGACATACCAATACCTTTATGTGATGTCTGTTCCTTTCTGAGTATTGGCTTGATAGTTCCATAACCAACTCACTTGGTTCATATACTATGCTGGATCTAACAAAGTTCATTGTTTGAAACTTGTTTTTTCTCCAGACATAGTTGAGATTCTGTGCTAGAAGCTTTACTGTCATGGTTGATATAGCCTATGCCAGCAAGATCACCACCAAGCCTAATCGACTCTACTATTTCATCTTTCTAGCGATTGATGCGTTCCATGTGAGAACCAAATTTATGTGTTTCTGGTGTGCACATTTAACTTCGTCCTTTTCTTTTTCGACTTACTTTTTCCCTTAAACATTCCAGCTCCCTTGATTTTTCACAATTGAGGTTACTGTCCTGCTGTTCGATTGGGTAAGACTGATATGTCTTCTGGCTTTTCTTCATGAACTTGCCAAATTTCTTGACAAACATCACCGTTGCATCATTGCACATTTGTTCGGGAGTCATCTCAATTGCAGTGGGCAGGGAATCTGTAAGGACCCCAAATACTTAACCCTTGATTAGTGTATTAATCATTATGTGTGGCACATGCTTTCCATAAAATCATTCGGGAATTCAGATGATACTTTACCATTGTGGACTTTTATAAAAATTTGGGCAGAGTCCCCCCATAAATAGAGCTATCCCGAAATAAAAGTACAACACACAACATAATTCCCGGCCAGGGAAAACATAATACTCATCAGAATACAGCAATATCAAGTGAATTCCCAGCCAGGGAAGACACCACACATATGGCAACAAAAGCGGGTTTCAACACCCACATACACTAATGACTCTCATAACCTTTAGCAATTCTACCTCTAATTGCATGCAACATAGAATGAGAGAGAGAAAGGCTCATGCCTTATATACAACCCATATACAAGTACCATCGTGCTCACATGCGAGCATCATAATTATGTGTATAACCATCATGGGTATATATATATATATATATATAGGTACTCTATACGATACCGTGCTCCATCAAGCCCTGGTACCACGATCCTGGGAGTACATCCATTCAACAGCTCGAGCTCATCTCCAAAGCCATCGATGTACCTGTTCACCTGTCCCAACAGAGACAGCCCCCAACGGGGTGAGCATACCAATTCCACAATTTCATAATCATAATGACATAATACATAATTTACGAAAATGTAAATATTGTGGAACATATGTGACACTTCCTGGATGGTATCATCATCATCCTAGCGTACCCCTGTAATAACCCTGTTCTCAAAACAGATAAATCATCAAATCCTGAATATGCAGTTAATCATCATATTGGTTAACCCTAACCAGTTTCGAATTAACAACATTTCATAACATATTTCTTTATCTAGCAATTATCATAATTCTAGATATCATATTGAGACTTCCTTAACTTCCGATACTAGTTAATCACTTCTCTGATTAACCACGTCTCTGTTCCTATTCATTACCAATAGGGAATAAAATACAGATATCCTAGATATCTAATCAACACCACATTTTCATTTCTTACTTCAAAGTAGCGTCATACTACTGGTGTTCGCTCCGTAGCGACCACACCCATCATTTGCTCGCTTCATAGCGGCACCAAGCATTTCACCATGTGAATCAACACAACGTAACCAAGTCGCGGTGCCATCATAATAAAACATTTCA
The DNA here is from genome assembly GCA_907163345.1 of Haberlea rhodopensis. Classification (NCBI taxonomy): domain Eukaryota; kingdom Viridiplantae; phylum Streptophyta; class Magnoliopsida; order Lamiales; family Gesneriaceae; genus Haberlea; species Haberlea rhodopensis. The sequence continues at coordinate 1,329,763 of CAJQUN010000088.1, read as the reverse complement.
TGTATTTTAAATCATGCATCATACTTGTAAAACATCATTTAAGCTATGCTCGTACGCTAAACGTACCTTAAATCCTCGAAGTCCGAGCCAAACCTTGCTCGAGTTCCATGCCCCGAGGAATGATGTGCTAACACGATAAATAATTCACGATTATTTACGAACATGCAACCCATGCTCAAGCACACCCATAACCCTCAACATATCGTCAACACACGACAATAAATCATTTAAAAGACCCGGGGCAGGGTACATGCAGGGAGGGGAACGAATGAGACAACAACGAAAATTGTTCAAGGATACCCTACAAATTTTCGAACCCTTATCTCACAAATCGAACCCAAATTAAACACCATAATTCATCTAAAAAGTGAATTAAACCATTAATAGCAAGAATCATCACCCTTGCCAAAAATCCCCAAAATTCGAATTCAAAGCCATAAATTCGAACACAATTAAACATCCTTATACATCTAAAACATGTAATAAACGACCCATAACAAGAATCGCCACACCCCTGCCAAAAATCACAATTTTCGAACCTTAACCCACGAAAAAGCATAAATTCGAACCAATCCCACCAACAACAATAATTCGAACAAATCGAACACAAAAATGGCAGGGAATTACACAACAACGACGAAAAAGGGGCAAGGGAGGTTACCCAATCGAAAATCGGAAGAAATCGGACCAAAATCGAAGAACCCTAGAAATTGGGGATCGGCGCATTCCAGCGAAATCCGACTTCCACACGCGACGAAACTTCGAATTGACGGAGGGGAAAGGAGCGCCTGGACGAGACGAAGCCGTGGGTAGGTCGGACGCGCCGAACGGCGGCGGACGAGGCGTTTTCTTGCGCGGGGCTGGGGGAAAAATCGGGAATCGGCGGGAGAGAGAGAGAGAGAGGCGGGTTGGGGCTAAAATGGAATTTTAATAAAAATCTCGGGTTCAACTTGTATTTATAGCAAAATACCTCGAAATACTAATAGCCCCACAAATACATCATGATTCATTAAAAATCATCTGTTTTCAAAAATTCTCTCTCTAACTTAAAAACCCCCTACCGGTGCCCACACCAAGCACCCGAGATCCCGAGACGCATTAAAACCCAACTCACAGGTTTTCACCGAAATGAGAATACAATCTCAACCTCGAGATCCAACGATCCCAACTACCCAAATAAACGAGCCCAGAAGGCCCAACACCTCGATTAAATTCCAAATCGCCACGTAAAACCACTTTAGGGATTATTAACACTACGGGATTAACACCTATAATCCCTGGTCATCACAATATCCCCCACTTAAAAGAATTTCGTCCTCGAAATTGCACCGGTGTATCACATAACACCTAGGCTACACAACAACATGAAGCCATAACCTCGATTCTTGACCATATCAGAATCGTATTAATAAACGCGAGGATACTTACCTCACATCAAACTCTGAAACAGAGCGACTTACCAAAGCAACCTATCACCTAAGAGCCAGGATCGAAACCTGGCTCTGATACCACTAATGTAGGGTCTTCCTACCTTAAGATCATTTAGTACACATAAATTGGATAAAACATGCATTCATAACCTCTTAAGGGTTCCGGTTGCAGCTTGAGCTAAGTAGATTACAGGCCAAAATAAAGTTTCCAAAAGCTATTTAATTACATTCCCAATAAAGAATGTTAAAGCTATAGATTTACACTACTCCTAGAGTAGAGACTATCAAAATCCTGCATTCTACATTCATCATGCTCCCTTTAGCTCACTTCCTCAACCCGACCCTAGGCCCTTGGTCCCAAAGTGTACCTACAGGGATAACACATCGTGAGCATACACATATTTACTTAACATTATATAAAAGCATACAATAATGCATAACATCTTAGTTAAGTAAAGATTATTGGCCGTCCTTCGACTTCCTTGTTATCCCTGACTCTTATTCACATATTAGGGCGTCTTACCCCATTGTATGGCATCTTACCATATCATCATCATCGTGTGGCATCTTACCACGTGGGCATCTTATCCAATCATATGGCGTCTTACCATATCATAAACATTGCGTGGCATCTTACCACGTGGGCATCTTACCCACTCGTATACTTTGGGGGGCATCTTACCACATGGGCGTCTTACCCAATCATACACGTCGTATGACCTTATCATAAACTTCGTCATTATAGACGTCCTCATAAACATCATTATCATAAACATCATCATAAACATCATCATCGTAACATCATCGTAAGCATCATCATCGTAACATCATCATAAACATCATCATCGTAACATCATCATAAGCATCATCATCATAAATATCATCATAGACATCGTCATCATAAATATCATCATCATAACATCATCTTAAACATCATCATAATATGTAAGGGTATTGTTTACCGTCCGATGCTCGTACGTCTCTTACGTACCTTAATTCCAAAAGAAGGAGAAATCGTAGACTTTATCTCCTTGAAGTCGTGGGTACCTGGGACGGTTCTACATAACCATACAAATTGTTATTAGAAGCTAAACAATAGCCCAATACCAAAAATTCAACAAAAATCAACATTTTTCATCTTTTGAACAGTGGCGATCGATCGCTCAAAACGAGGCGATCGATCGCCTGATTTTTCACTTAGCGGCGATCGATCGCTCAAAATGAGGCGATCGATCGCCTGATGCTTATTTGGCTACTGGACGTTGGCGATCGATCGCGCCATTTGAGGCGATCGATCGCCTAAGCTCTTCTTCGCGCACTGCTTCTCGGCGATCGATCGCTGCTTTTGTAGCGATCGATCGCCACTTACAGTGGCCGCGATTTCACCATTTCCATGTGCATTTTGCAAGCTCATCTTCAACCCCTTTCAACACCAAACTTCCCAACAACAACAATAACATCATAACCCACTAAAACCCACATAAAACACTTCAAAAATCATACCCCAACCATAAACAACACATACCCAAACAAACCCACATAAACATCAAAAACTTAACCCATTTCAACACCAAACATCATAAAACTTAAAGGAATGGTTCCATACCTCTTGTAGGCTCCAAATCCTAGCCAAGATCACACAAACAAAGTTTTTGTGGAACTTTTCTTCTCCTCTTTTGGTGGAACTCGAAAATGGGTAGGGTTTGGGGTTTGGGAAGTGATTTGGGGATTTTAAATAAAGTGAAGGGTAAAGGGGGTTAAAGTGATGGATTTAAGAAGGGGGGTTTATTTTAACTTAATTAAAAATTGTACCCCAAACTTAACATGATGTATAAAATGCTCCAATATAGTATTTTAAAAGCATTTTACATAAATGCTCCAAACTTCATCTAAAATCACATCCTCCTCATATTTAATAATTAACACAATTAAATCATGTTAACACCTTGATACCCAACACATAAATCCATCAACACATGCTACATCATATAAACATAATTAATGCCTTACTTGCAATTAATTAATTTCGGGGCATCACAGAATCTGATGCAGCAAGGGCTTTAGTTGGTTGACTGGTACTTGGTTCATTGTCAACTTCGAATACCTAATTCGAACTTGTATGCTTTTAAGTCAGCAAACAGATTGTGCAGATCGAATTTGTTTAGATCTTTGGATTCTTGCATGGCTATGATCTTCACATCTCATTCTCTTGGAAGACCCCTCATCACTTTTAGGTAACTTCTCTATTCGACAGATTTTTACCTAGGCTGTTGAGTTCGTTGATAATTCCAGTTCCTCTCTCATCATATGCATTGAGAGTTTCTCCAGACATCATCTTGATGTTCTCAAATTTTTGTAGAGTAACAGTAAGCTTATTCTCTTTCGTCTGATCATTTCCTTTACACAGCTGTGCAATCTTTTCCCAGATGTCTTTTGCAGGACCCATTTTGATTTTATTGAACATGTTCTTGTCCAATGTCTTAAATATAATATCCTTAGCCACGTTGTCTAAGTTTACCTTTTTCTTTTTCTCATTGGTCCATGACGCTCTATTCTTTTCAACCATCTAAGGTTCACCACTGGTAATAGCGACTGCTGTGTTGACTTTCATGATCGTCATTGGTCCGCCAGTGATGACGTACCACATATCATCATCCTGAGCACTTAGATGTGCTTGCATCCGAATTCTGCAGTCATCATATTCATCCTTCTTGGACATCAGAATCTTGCTGAATGAGGCCATCAATTCTTAGTATTCTAACAATTGAGAAAACGTGGCTCTGATACCACTTGTTAGGATCTAAGAAGTATTTAGAAGGGGGTTGAATAAACACTACTCAATTTTTCGATTTTTGATATACAACAGACTATTAAGTACTGTAGTAAGATCTCAATTGATAGCAAGTCAATAGACAACTAAAAGTAGTGCGGAAGGTGTCTACTGGACTTGTGAGTTTAGAACTGACCCGTAGATGATTAATAAACTGAATGATAAAGTACTGAAAGTAAATGACACAGGATATGTTTCTGGAAGTCCGAAGCACAACGCTTCAACGCCAACCTTCTTCCTTTGCAGGATGTAAGGACCCTAGTTCCTTAAGTGAGGATTTAGGTAAAATAAGAACTAAGCATGCATAAATCAGAGTATAAAATTCGTGTTGAGGCCTTGAGCTTTAAGGATTACATGCCAAAATAATAACTTCCAAAATGGATTAATTACATTTCCAGTTAAATGAATATTAATCCTATAGTTTAACACTACTCCTAGAGTAGAGACTATACAAAAGAATTCCAACATCCTATCCAAAAGCTCTCCTCAAGCTCACCGCATCAACCCCGGTCCATAGTCCTTTATGCCCAAAACGTACCTATAGGAACAACCCCACCATGAGCATATACATCATCAACAAAACTCAAGGACAATAATATAAATGATTGCATGAAACATTTATCATGTATACTCCATGAGTTGCCGCATTAACATACTTTCGTCGGTCGTTCCTGTTCCATAACTCATGTACATAGTCATTAGTTCATAATATAAGTGTTCGACTCTGTATTTCATTCGCATACAACGATATCCATCGATAATCACTTGCGATATCCATCGATAATCACTTATCCAATACAACTATTCCGGTCTTGTTATAACAATGGTATTTTAGTACCCCTCGCTTTGACATATAGCGGCATCATATGATACCCCTCGCTTCGACATGACAGCGGCATAATCATCACTTTGACATGACAGCGGCAAATATCATAATTCCATCACTTCATATGTTTGGTGCGATCGATCGCGAGACCCACCGATCCATCGCCCAATATGGCGATCGATCGCCAAGTGCTTCTGCCGCGCACTGCTTGCGCGCGATTGGTTGCCAAAAACGGGCGATCGATCGCCGCTACATGTAACCCGAAAAATCACCATTTTTACACCATTTTTCTTCCCCAATCCACATCAACTCAAATACCATTAAACCAACAACATAAAAACACCATAAACCTTCAATATACACCTTAATACCCCCAAAATCCAATACCCAACCAACTTCAACACAAACCCAAAAAAAACCCATTTCAAAACACAAAATACAAACTCAAATCAAAACCAAACCTCATAAAAACAACAAGGATGAATCCATGCCCCTTTTAGACTTCAAATCCTACCAAGAATCTCACAAATGAAGCTTTTGCAAAGATTTTCTCTTCCTCTTTTCACCAAAAACGGGTTTGGGGGTTTTGGGGATATGGTTGGGTGTGATTGTTAAAGAATAAGGGTTAAAGAGGGGTAGTGGGGTATAATTGTTGGGGGGTTTAATAATAACATGCACCCCAACAATTAGCATGATGTATAAAATATCCCAACATGATATTTTAAAAGTATTTTTCAGAAATGCACCAAAACCTCAATTAAATACATGCTTTACCAAATAATCAATAACCATCACAATTAAACCATGTTAACACCCAATTTCTCAACATGCATCACATTAACCCTGAAATGCATTACCAGGTCACGCCCACTGCATGACTAAGCATTTCACCATATTAATTAATCCAACACTAACTTAATCAACACCATAAATATCATATAAACACAATTAAAGGCCAAATGCATATAATCATTTCGGGGATATCACAATACTCCCCTACTTCTAAGATTTCGCCCTCAAAATTGCATGCACTTACCAATCCAAAACTAAACATAAATCACATACCAGAAAATTGTTCCGGGTAGTGCTGCACCATATATCGCTCCGCTCCCACATGGCATCCACGACACCCCTGCGATCCCACTGAACCTTGACCATCGGTATAATCTTGTTCCGAAGTCTGCGATCAGCGCTATCCAGAATCCTGATTGGCTGCTCCACATAGGACACATTAGAGTCTAATTGTACCTCAGAAGTCTATAACACATGTGACGGATCCGGCTCACATTTCCGCAACATAGATACGTGGAATACGTTGTGAATACCAGATACCGACGGTGGCAAAGCTAAACGGTAAGCCAAGGTACCGATGCGCTGTAAAATCTCATACGGTCCAACATACCTTGGAGACAATTTCCCGCGCATACCAAACCGCATTACACCTCTGAAAGGTGAGATTTTCAAAAAGACCTTGTCTCCCAACTGAAATTCCAACGGTCGCCGCCGTTTATTTGCATAGGCTGCCTGCCTATCCTGGGCTGCCTTCATCTTCTGTCGAATAACTTTTATCTTATCTTCCATCTCCCGAATCAATTTGGGTCCTCCAATGGATTTACTAGTGAAATCATCCCAATATAATGGCGACCTGCAACGCCGACCATACAGAGCCTCAAATGGAGCTATCTGAATACTCGCCTGATAGCTATTGTTGTAAGAGAACTCTACTAAGGCCAATGAATCTTGCCATGAAGCATCAAACTCTAATACACAAGCCCGTAGCATGTCCTCGAGCGTCTGTATAGTACGCTCTGTCTGACTGCCCATTTGGGGATGATATGTCGTGCTCAATCTCACTTCAGTACCCAAAGCTGACTGAAGACCTTCCCAAAAATGAGATGTAAACCGCGGATCTATGTCAGATACAATAGATACTGGAATCCGGTGTATCCCGGACATACAACTGAGCCATCCTCAAGTACGTGAATGTCATACTGTACGGAATAAAATGAGCCACCTTGGTCAATCTATCCACAATCACCCAAATGGCAGCAAACCAGAAGTAGTCCTCGGCAAGTGGGTCACAAAGTCCATGGATATGTGCTCCCAATTCCATTCCGGTATCTCCAAGCTCCTAAGCTCGCCACCAGGTCTCTGCCTCTCTGCCTTAACTTACTGACAGATTAAACACCTCTTGACAAAAGCGATAACATCACGCTTCATCCGTTTTCCCAAAATTGATCACATAGATCCTTATACATTTTCCTCCCGCCTGGGTGGACACTAAGTCTACTGCTATGAGCCCGCTGTAATATCCCTCTACGCAATTTCGACGTACTCGGGACTACCCAACGGTTACCGAGCCTCAAAGAACCATCCTCAGCCACTCAAAATTTTGATGGTTGTCCATGAAGTACCAACGCTAACCATCTCTGAATCTCATCATCTGCCTTCTGGGCTGTTCTGATATTCTCATAAATGTCCGGCTCTGCCAATAAAGTCAATACCCGTACCGGTGATGCATCCACATCAAAATCATAGCCCAGATGACAGTAGGAAGTCATCATAGCCGATAAATACATGGCATCCTCAGCAGTACTCTTCACCTTCCGACTCAAGGCGTCTGCTGTCAAGTTAGCTTTCCAGAATGGTACTCTATTTCACAATCATAATCCTTGAGTAAGTCCATCCATCTCCTCTGTCTCATATTTAGCTCCGCCTGAGTAAACAAGAATTCCATGCTCTTATGATCCGTATAAATGGTAAACGACGTACCATACAAGTAATGCCTCCAAATCTTCAAGGCAAAAATAATAGCCGCCAACTCCAAGTCATGGACTGGATATCTAGTCTCATGCGGCTTCAACTGTCTCGATGCATAAGCTACCACATGCTTATCTTGCATCAATACACATCACAAGCCCTGAGAACAAATCTTTTTGTTCTCAGTAGGGATTACCAACACAGGCGCTGTAGTTAACCGCTTCTTCAACTCTTGGAAGCTTTGCTCACAAGCCTCAGACCAATAGAATGGTACTCCCTTTTGAGTCAACTGAGTCAATAGTTTAGCAATTTTAGAAAATCCTTCGACGAAGCGTCAATAATATCCTGCCAAACCAAGAAAGCTCCGTATTTCGAGCATAGAAGTGGGTGCAGACCACTCCATCACAACCTCTATCTTCCTGGGATCCACCGATAACCCACTGCTAAAGATAACATGCCCCAAAAACACTACACTGCTCAACCAAAATTCGCACTTGACGAGTTAGCAAACAACTGATTATCTCTGAGGATCTGGAGCACGGTCCATAAGTGTCTCACGTGCTCCTCCTAGCTCCGAGAGTAGATAAGTATGTCGTCAATAAACGCTATGACGAACTGGTCAAGATATGGTTGGAACACCCGGTTCATCAAACTCATAAAGACAGCCGGGGCGTTCGTCACACCGAACAGCATAACTAGAAATGCCCATACCGCATCCGGAATGCTGTCTTCTGAACATCCTCCTCTCTGACCCGAATCTGGTGGTATCCTGACCTCAAATCAATCTTGCTATACAGCTTTGTACCCTGCAACTGATCAAATAAGTCATCAATCTTTGGGAGAGGATACTTGTTCTTTACTGTTGCCTTATTTAGTTGCCGGTAGTCGATGCACAAACACATTGATCCATCATTCTTCTTAACGAAAAGAATCGGCGCGCCCCAAGGCGATACGCTAGGGTGTATATAACCTTTGTCAAGGAGTTCCTGTAACTGCTCCTTCAATTCCCTTAACTCCGCCTGTGCCATCCTGTAAGGGGCACGAGAAAAAGCGGACGTTCTCGGTAATAACTCAATCCCAAACTCGACCTCTCTAGTCGATGGGAATCTTGGGATTTGTGATATCCCCGAAATAATTAATTGCAATTTGGGCATTAATTATGTTTATATGATTAATTATGGTGATAATTGATCTATGTGTTGGAATTAATTATCTTGATGAAATGCTTAGTCACATGGTAGGCGTGACCCGGGAGTGCATTTCAGGGTTCATGTTGTGCATGTTGGGAGAATTGGGTATTAGCATGATTTATTTGTTATGATTGGCAATTAATTGGAAAGCATGGATTTAATTGAGGTTTTGGGTGCATGTTGGTAAAATGCTTTTAAAATACCATGTTGGGGTATTTTATGCATCATGTTAATTTTTGGGGTATAATTTTTAATTAAACCCTTATAACCCAATTACCCCACCTTTACCAATCACTTTACAAAATCCCCAATTTCTCTCCCAACCCTAACCCATTTCCCCCATTTTCGATTTTGGCTTTAAAGTGGAAGAGAAACCTTTGCAAAAACCCCATTGGTGTGATTCTTGGTAAGATTTGAGGTTTAGGAAGGGTATATATCCTTCCTTGTTATTTTTGCAAGGATTTATTTTGATTTGGGTTTGCTATTTGAGTTTTTGAGATGGGTTTGTTGGGTTTGGTATTATTTTGGTTGGGTGGATTTTTGTGTGGTATTGTGATGTTTGTTGAAGGTTTATAGTGTTTTTATGTTATTGGTTTGTTGGTGTATGTGTTGGTAAGATTGGGGAAGAAATTATGGCATAAAAATGGTGAAATCGCGTGTACAGGCTGAGGCGATCGATCGCCATATATGGCGCGATCGATCACCGAAGGGCAGTAACAAAATACAGGGGAAGCGATCGATCGCCGCGAGCCATGAAGCCTGGCGATCGATCGCCTCGTCCCAGCGATCGATCGCCAGCAACAGAATTTTGGGAAATGGATTTTTTTGACGAATTTTTGGTATTTGGCTATTATTTGACTTCTAATATGGAGTTGTGTGATTGTGTAGAACCATCCCAGGTGGCGACGCAACCAAGGAAGTGAAGCCATATCAAATTCCACTTTTGGAAAGGTACGTAGAGGACGTACGGGCACCCAACGGTACATGTATCTATTATACTCATTGATTATGCATTGTGGATGCGAGTATATATGGAATTATGCATTGTGGATGCAAATACATGTTGAATTATGCATGATGATTGTATATGCATATGATGATTATTGGTGCACATCCCATGAGTCATGGTCATCCCTTTGATGATTTTAATGCTTGCCGCTATTTATTTGGTGCCGCTAAATGTGAAGCGAGGGGTGGGAGTGCCGCATGTCACATTGAAGCGTGGTTATCATATGAGGCGAGGAAAGAATATTTGCCGCTAAAATGTGAAGCAAGGGGTGGGAGTACCGCATGTCCATTGAAGCGAGGTTATTCTATGCCGCCTATATGTGAAGCGAGGGGCATTAAAATACATTGTGATGAACAGACTAGGGATTGGTAATTGGTGATAATGGAATGGTGTTATGTCATGACATGTGTGAACCATTAAATAATCTATTGATTATACTTATGAGTTATGGTACAGGGACAACCAAAAAGGGAGCGTTTAAAATGCATGGGAAAAACAGGAAGTGTTTTATTATGATTTATACATTTACGCCTTATATTCATATTGTGTTGGATATGAATAATATTATGCTCATGTTTTGGGGGTTGTCCTTGTAGGTACATTTTGGCATGATAAAGGGGCTAAGGCGGGTTGAGGCGGTGAGCTCGTGAAGAACGCTTTTGATTATAAGGACATGATTATTTTGTATAGTATCTACTCTAGGAGTAGTGTAAACCTATAGGGAATAACACTCATTTGTTGTGAATGTAATTAATCCATTTGATAGTCCTTAACTTGGCATGTAATTCTTAGGGCTCAAAGCCTCAACACGAACTATTAAACTCTGATATATCATGATTAGCTCTATTTATGCCTTTAATCCGCACTTAAGGAACTAGGGTCCTTACATTAGTGGTATCAGAGCAGTGGTTAGAGAATCCGGGAACGAGCGAAGGGTAGCCTTAGCATGATTGGCTAGGTGCTTACATTTGGGGCATGTTTATGCATGTGTTGCATATTAATGTATATGCTGTTATACTAACATGCTTATTTTCATTCCTATTATTTAACGGCATAACATACATATTGTTGTTTTGGAAATTGTTGTTAACCCTTGTGTTACAGCATGGCGGCTATGAACTTGGGAAACCTCAATGAAGAGGTAGGTGACGTTGGCAGTGTTAATGCGAGCATTGGTCAGACAAACCCTTTACCCCCACCAGCTGTAGGTGTGGAACCAGTGGCTCAGTTGTTACTACCTGGTGAGATCAGTTTGACTCAGTTTCTGACCTTCCACCCGCCTATGTTTGAGGGGACAGAGTCAGGGGAAGAGGCTGAGGAATGGCTTGAAAGACTGGAACAGATTTTTGTGTCCGCTCCTTGTGCAAGGACGGCATGGCTGAGATTGGCGGAGTTCTAGCTAGCGAAGAAACCTTCCATGTGGTGGAAGACTACAGTGATGGAACTAAGGGCTCAAGGTATATTGATCGATTGGACTCTCTTTAGAACCCGGTTTCTGAACCGGTATTTCTCTGCGGCTGCGAGACAGATAAAGGAAGATGAGTTCACAAACTTGAAGCAAGGAGGTATGTCAGTGTCAGACTATGCTATGCATTATTCTTCATTGCTGCGGTATGTTCCGCACATTGCCACAAGCAGACATGCATAGATGAGGCACTTTCTGAAGGGGTTACGGCCCGAGCTTTTTGACCGGGTTATCACCAACAACCCCACTTCATTCGATGATGCTCTTACTAGAGCAGAACTTGCGGAGATCGGTGTTGGGGCCTATCCTAATGCTGTACCCCCACATGTGCCACAACAGAGGCAAGCTATTGATAGCTTGAGGCCCCGAGGAGAGTCATTTAAGCCTCGTGGTGCCTCTTCATCCTCACGGTTCAGTGGAAAGAAATCTTTTGGTCGGAAGCAAGAGAACAGGAAGAGCAATTGGTCAACCAACCAAGGGCCTATGCAAGGAAATAGATCGGGGGAGACAAGGTGTGACAATTGTGGAGGGGCACACTCTTCGAGCAATTGCCCTGCTTGTTACAGTTGTGGTAAGATGGGCCACATCTCTCGGTATTGCCCCACTCGGGGAGGACAGTCAGATTTTCAAGGGAACAGGCCGAGATTTGAGGATAGGACGGTGCATCAGAGGCAGCAGATTATGCCTCGACCATATGGAGGTCAGACAGTGGGACCGTCCCAGGGGCAGGTGTATGCACTGACCAGAGAGCAGGCCCAGGAAGCCCCGGAGGAGGTGATCGCCGGTACGTGCCATTTATTTACGTACCCTGCTTTTATTTTGATAGATACAGGTGCCTCCCACTCTTTTGTATCTGTTGGTTTTGTGGAGAGACACCATATGCGCACGTCTTCGTTACCCACGCCTCTCATGGTCTCGACACCCACTGGAAGGAGTGTCATTGCCGATCAGTTTCTTGTGGATTGCCTCATTTATTTTGAGGGCAATGAGTTGAAGGCAGATTTGATTGTGTTGGGCATGTCATACTTCGACTGCATTGTCGGTATTGACATTCTGAACAGATACCAGGCAGTGGTAAATTGTCGACAGAGAGCAGTAAGGTTCAGATCTGATTTAGGGATACAGTGGACTTTTTATGGGAACGGTTCTCATGCAAAGATTCCGTTGATTTCGGCAATCAAAATGTCCCAGTTGTTGGAACGTGGTCACACGGGCTATCTCATCTATGCCGTGGACACGTCAGGAAAGAATAAAGAGTTGAGAGTTGAGGATGTACCAGTGGTAGCAGAGTTTGCTGATGTGTTCCTGGAGGAGATCCCAGGTTTCCCACCGGCTAGAGAAGTCGAATTTGGGATTGAGTTATTACCGGGGACATCCGCTATCTCTCGTGCACCTTATAGGATGGCACCGGCGGAGTTAAGGGAATTGAAGGAGCAGTTGCAGGAACTCCTTGACAAAGGATATATACGCCCTAGCGTATTGCCATGGGGCGCACCGGTTCTCTTTGTAAATAAGAAAGATGGTTCGATGCGGTTGTGCATCGATTACCGGCAACTGAATAAGGCCACAATGAAGAACAAGTATCCTCTCCCAAGGATTGATGGTTTGTTTGATCAGTTGCAAGATTGATTTGAGATCTGGGTACCACCAGATTTGGGTCAGAGAGGAAGATGTGCAGAATACAGCATTTCGGACTCGATATGGGCATTATGAGTTCCTAGTAATGCCGTTCGGTGTGACGAACGCCCCAGCGGTCTTTATGAGCTTGATGAACAGAGTGTTTCAGCCATATCTTGATCAGTTCGTCATTGTATTTATTGATGACATACTCATCTACTCTCGGAGTGAGGGAGAGCATGCGAAACACTTGAGGACAGTACTCCAGATACTCAGAGATCACCAGTTGTATGCCAAGCTCAGCAAGTATGAGTTTTGGTTGAGCAGTGTAGTGTTTCTGGGGCATGTCATATCTAGCAGTGGGATATCGGTGGATCCCAAGAAGATTGAGGCTATGATGGAGTGGGCTGCACCCACTTCTGTACCCGAGATACGGAGCTTCCTTGGTTTGGCCGGTTATTATCGACGCTTCGTCGAGGGATTTTCAAAGATCGCCAAGCCGTTGACACAGTTGACCCAGAAGGGAGTACCATTCTTTTGGTCAGAAGCTTGTGAGGAGAGTTTCCAGGAGTTGAAACACCGGCTGACGACGTCGCCTGTGTTGGTGATTCCTTCGGAGAACACTAGGTTTGTCCTCTATACTGATGCATCGCTTCAGGGCCTTGGGTGTGTATTAATGAAAGATAAGCATGTGGTAGCTTATGCGTCAAGGCAGTTGAAGCCACATGAGGCTAGATACCCAGTCCATACTTGGAATTTGCGGCTATCATCTTCGCCTTGAAGATTTGGAGGCATTATTTGTATGGTACGTCGTTCACCATTTACACGGACCATAAGAGCCTGAAGTTCTTATTCACTAAGGCAGAGCTGAACATGAAGCAGAGAAGATGGATGGACTTACTCAAGGACTATGATTGTGAGATTGAGTACCATCCCGGAAAAGCAAACTTGACAGCAGAAGCCTTGAGCCGGAAAGTGAGGAGTACTGCTGAGGACGTCATCCATTTGTCAGCCATGATGACTTCCTATTGCCATCTGGGCTATGATTTCGATATAGATACATCACCTGTGTATGTATCGACCTTATTGGCTGAGCCAGATATCTATGAGAATATCAGGAGAGCTCAGAAGTCAGATGATGAGATTCATAGATGGTTATCATTATTGTAGCTTGGTCAACCATCGAAGTTCAGAGTGGCCGAGGACGGATCCTTGAGATTGGGTAGCCGTTGGGTGGTTCCGAGTACTCCGGAGTTGCATAGAGGGATCTTGGAGCGAGCCCATAGTAGCAGACTTAGTATCCACCCAGGCGGGAAGAAGATGTATAAGGATCTACGTGATCAGTTTTGGTGGAAAAGAATGAAGTGTGATGTTGTCGCTTTTGTTAAGAGGTGCTTTATCTGCCAACAGGTTAAGGCAGAGAGACAGAGACCTGGTGGCGAGTTGAAAAGCTTGGAGATACCAAAGTGGAAGTGAGAACACATTTCCATGGACTTCGTGACTCACTTGCCTAGGAGTGCCTCGGGTTTTGATGCTATTTGGGTGATTGTGGACAGATTGACCAAAGTGGCTCACTTCATTCCTTATAGCATGACCTTCACCTATTTGAGGATGTCTCAGTTGTATATTCGAGATGTGGTAAGATTGCACGGGATCCCCATTTCCATAGTGTCGGATCGAGATCCACGATTCACATCTCATTTTTGGGAGGGTCTCCAGTTAGCCTTGGGAACTGAAGTTAGATTGAGCACCGCATATCATCCTCAGACGGATGGCCAGACCGAGCGTACTATCCAAATGCTCGAGGACATGTTGAGGGCTTGCGTATTGGAGTTCGATGCTTCTTGGCAGGATTCAGTGGCCTTGGTAGAGTTCTCTTATAATAATAGCTACCAGGCAAGCATTCATATGGCTCCTTTTGAGGCCCTTTATGGCAGACGGTGTAGATCACCCTTGTGTTGGGATGACTTGGACCGTAAATCGGTCGGAGGACCAGAACTGGTTCGGGAAATGGAAGAGAAGATAAAGGTGATAAGGCAGAAAATGAAAGCAGCCTAGGACAGACAGGCAGCTTATGCAAATAAACGGTGGAGACCGTTGGAGTTTCAGTTGGGAGATAAGGTCTTCTTGAAGATCTCGCCTTTCAGAGGTGTTGTGCGATTTGGGATGCGCGGAAAACTGTCTCCGAGGTATGTTGGGCCGTACGAGATCTTGCAGCGCATCGGCACTTTGGCGTACCGGCTGGCCCTGCCACCTTCTTTGTCTGGTATACATGATGTGTTCCATGTGTCTATGTTGCGGAAGTATGAGCCGGATCCGTCTCATGTGTTGCAGCCTTCCGAGGTTTAGTTAGAATCCGATGTATCTTATGTGGAACGGCCTGTTAGAATTCTGGATCGAGAAGACCGCAGACTTCGGAACAAAGTGATACCTATGATCAAGGTTTAGTGGGATCGCAGGGGTGTCGAGGAGGCTACGTGGGAGATGGAGCGGCATATGGTGCAGCACTACCCGGAACTATATTCTGGTATGTTATTTATGTTTAGTTTCATTTTGGGGTAAGTGCATGCGATTTCGAGGACGAAATCTTATAAGTAGGGGAGTATTGTGATATCCCCAAAATAATTAATTACAATTTTGGGCATTAATTATGTTTATATGATTAATTATGGTGATAATTGATCTATGTGTTGGAATTAATTTTCTTGATGAAATGCTTAGTCACATGGTAGGCGTGACCCGGGAGTGCATTTCAGGGTGCATGTTGTGCATGTTGGGAGAATTTGGTATTAGCATGATTTATTTGTTATGATTGGCAATTAATTGGAAAGCATGGATTTAATTGAGGTTTTGGGTGCATGTTGGTAAAATGCTTTTAAAATACAATGTTGGGGTATTTTATGCATCATGTTAATTTTTGGGGTATAATTTTTAATTAAATTATAACCCAATTACCCCACCTTTACCCATCACTTTACAAAATCCCCAATTTCTCTCCCAACCCTAACCCCTTTATCCCATTTTCGATTTTGGCTTTAAAGTGGAAGAGAAACCTTTGCAAAAACTCCATTGGTGTGATTCTTGGTAAGATTGGAGGTCGAGGAAGGGTATATATCCTTCCTTGTTGTTTTTGCAAGGATTTATTTTGATTTGGGTTTGCTATTTGAGTTTCTGAGATGGGTTTGTTGGGTTTGGTATTATTTTGGTTGGGTGGATTTTTGGGTGGTATTGTGATGTTTGTTGAAGGTTTATAGTGTTTTTATGTTATTGGTTTGTTGGTGTATGTGTTGGTAAGATTGGGGAAGAAATTATGGCATAAAAATGGTGACATCGCGTGTACAGGCTGAGGCGATTGATCGCCATATATGGCGCGATCGATCGCCGAAGGGCAGTAGAGAAATACAGGGGAGGCGATCGATCGCCATATATGGCGCGATCGATCGCCGCGAGCGATCGATCGCCTCGTCACAGCGATCGATCGCCAGCAACAAAATTTTGGGAAATGGATTTTTTTTGACGAATTTTTGGTATTTGACTATTATTTGGCTTCTAATATGG
This sequence comes from Haberlea rhodopensis, assembly GCA_907163345.1. NCBI lineage: Eukaryota > Viridiplantae > Streptophyta > Magnoliopsida > Lamiales > Gesneriaceae > Haberlea > Haberlea rhodopensis. Next base: position 1,313,078 of record CAJQUN010000088.1, on the reverse strand, counting down.
AGTTGTGTGATTGTGTAGAACCATCCCAGGTGGCGACGCAACCAAGGAAGTGAAGCCATATCAAATTCCACTTTTGGAAAGGTACGTAGAGGACGTACGGGCACCCAACGGTACATGTATCTATTATACTCATTGATTATGCATTGTGGATGCGAGTATATATGGAATTATGCATTGTGGATGCAAATACATGTTGAATTATGCATGATGATTGTATATGCATATGATGATTATTGGTGCACATCCCATGAGTCATGGTCATCCCTTTGATGATTTTAATGCTTGCCGCTATTTATTTGGTGCAGCTAAATGTGAAGCGAGGGGTGGGAGTGCCGCATGTCACATTGAAGCGTAGTTATCATATGAGGCGAGGAAAGAATATTTGCCGCTAAAATGTGAAGCGAGGGGTGGGAGTACCGCATGTCCATTGAAGCGAGGTTATTCTATGCCGCCTATATGTGAAGCGAGGGGCATTAAAATACATTGTGATGAACAGACTAGGGATTGGTAATTGGTGATAATGGAATGGTGTTATGTCATGACATGTATGAACCATTAAATAATCTATTGATTATACTCATGAGTTATGGTACAAGGACAACAAAAAAGGGAGCGTTTAAAATGCATGGGAAAAACAGGAAGTGTTTTATTATGATTTATACATTTACGCCTTATATTCATATTGTATTGGATATGAATAATGTTATGCTCATGTTTTGGGGGTTGTCCTTGTAGGTACATTTTGGCATGATAAAGGGGCTAAGGCGGGTTGAGGCGGTGAGCTCGTGAAGAACGCTTTTGATTAGAAGGATATGATTATTTTGTATAGTATCTACTCTAGGAGTAGTGTAAACCTATAGGGAATAACACTCATTTGTTGTGAATGTAATTAATCCATTTGATAGTCCTTAACTTGGCATGTAATTCTTAGGGCTCAAAGCCTCAACACGAACTATTAAACTCTGATATAGCATGATTAGCTCTATTTATGCCTTTAATCCGCACTTAAGGAACTAGGGTCCTTACATGATTTCTTCTAGAAACACATCAGCAAATTCTGTTACCACGGGTACATCCCCCACCCTCAACTCTTTATTCTTTCCCGTCGTGTCCACGTCATAGATAAGATAGCCCGTGTGTCCACGTTCCAATAGTCTGGACATTTGACCGCCGATATCAAAGGAATCTTCGCACGAGATCTGTTCCCATAGAAAGTCCACTGAATCCCCATGTCAGATCTGAACTGAACCGTCCACTGCCGGCAATCCACTACTGCCTGATATCTGTTCAGTATGTCGATGCCCACAATGCAATCGAAGTCTGACATACCCAACACAATCAAATCCGCCTTCAATTCATTGCCCTCAAAATAAATGAGGCAGTCCGCAAGAAACTGATCAGCAACAACACTCTTCCCAGTGGGTGTCGAGACCATAAGAGGCGTGGGTAACAGAGATGTGCACATATGATGCTTCTCCACAAAACCAACAGTTACAAAAGAGTGGGAGGCACCTGTATCTATCAAAATAAAAGCGGGGTACGTAAATAAGTGACACGTACCAGCAATCACATCCTCTGGAGCTGCCTCGGCCTTCTCCCTAGCCAGTGCATAAACCTGCCCCTGAGGCGGTCCCATCGTCTGACTTCCCAATTGCCTCGGCGTATACTGTTATCTTTGTTGTACTGCTCTGTCTGAGAATCTCCCTATAGTGTCTTGATGTACTCCCCGGTTAGGAAATTCCTGAGCAAAGTGGCCCCTTTTACCACATTCATAACAAGCAGGGCATTCCCTTATCGGATGAGGCCCTCCACAATGATACCATTTGATTCCTCCAAACCTACTTCCTTGTGTCTGCCCCTATTTGATTGTGTATTGCTCCTACGGTCCCCCATGCGATGAAAATCCGGTCGTCGACCACTGAATCTAGAAGATGATGAAACTCCTCTTGACTTAAATTGGTCATCTCTTGGTTTCAGAGTATCAGAGGTTGATTTTTGTGGGGGCACTGGTGTGGTATTGAGTCCGCATATGCACCAACTCCCAACTCTGCCAATTCAGCTCGTGTAAGATCGTCGTCAAAGGAAGTAGGGCCATTAGTGATCACCCTGTCATATAGCTCGGGCCTCAAACCTTTCAAGAAGTGCCTCATTTTTGCTTGAGTGTTAGTGGCGATATGAGGTACATATCTTAGTAATGAAGAGTAGTGAAGAACATAATCTGATACTGCCATGTTGCCCTGTTTCAAATTGGGTAATTCGTCCTCTTTAATTTGTCGTGCAGCAGCTGAGAAATATCGGGTTAGGAACCGAGTCCTAAATAATCCCCAATTTATTTCTTGCCCTTGAGCCTCTTGTTCCATTACTGTTGTCTTCCACCACATCAACGCCTTCTTGGCGAGTTGGAACTCCGCTAATCTGATCCAAGCCGACTTTGCACAAGGGGCTGCTACAAAGATCAGTTCCATTCTTTCCAACCATTCTTCGGCCTGTTCCCCCGTCTCAGTCCCCTCAAATATCGGCAGTCGGAATGCGAGGAATTGGGTCAAGCTCAGTTCTCCTGGCAACAATTGCTGTTCCGCCGGTTCTTGACCCAAGGCAGGCGGTGGTAGAGGATTGGTATGCCCAACACTTGCATGAACACTCACTGCATCGCCTATCTCAATGTTTGCTGCCATGCTATAATACAAAGGTTAACAACCATACCAAAAACAATACATATGTTACACCATTAGATAACATAAATAACAATAAGCATGTTAGTATAACAATTATATACACCAATATGCGCTACATGCATAAACATGCTCATAAGTGAACACCTAGCCAACAAGTGCTAAGGCTACAATTCACTCATTCCCAGGTTCTCTAACCACTGCTCTGTTACCACTAATGTAAGTGTTGGGATATGCCCTAAGACAAGTCATTAGATGATTGTTTAAGACATACAATGTTTATGGTTTTATGAATGGCAATTCATAATTCTTTTAACTGTGCATTGTGAATTAATATATATGTTAATGTCCTTAGAATAATATTGTATTATTCTTAAAGAAGTTCCTAGTCAAGTATTATCATGAAAGGGATAATGATAATACGTAGAGACTAGTATATGTTGATCGATGAATTGTTCATTGATATGAGATATCAAATCAACATATGGGTACATGTTAGAGAACGATGTACTGAACAGACCCACCATGAGAATGCAACATGGATAGTTATATGATCGTCATATGCAATTCTCATAGTGATAATAATGTATGTAATCCTTACGACTTGTGATCATCAGAGATCCCAACATAAGGAGTTATGTATCTTGATATCGTCAAACGTTACCCGTAACAGGGTATACTATAAAGGCGACTATTGGATACACTACGAATTATGTAGAGGGATGTTGACTGATCGAGATAGGATTTGTCCCTCCTATATAACAGGAGATGTGTTTGGCCCTTGATCAAGTGAGAACTAAAATGCATGGCCATGCTCGAATGAGTCGATATGAGATATCGAGCTTATTCGTTTATTCTAGTTCTACTTGGGGATCAAGAAATGAAGATTGAATATACGAGTATGACTATTCCATGACTCGTGTTCAATCTAAACACAAAGGACAAAGGGATTAAGTTACATGATTAATATTATCACAAGTTCTAAAGGTTATGTCGAGTCATTGACATTCTCGTAATTTGGGTAGCATCGATGTGTTGCTAGATACCGCTCGATGCTTGCGACATAAAATGAGATTTTATGTCACTGCCAACATTACGAGATCCTATCGGGTCGCACAAAAGATTAAATCGAGAAGGGAAATTAAATTCATGGGATGAATTAAATAATTAAGAGGAGTCTTAATTAATAATCATAAGGATTAATTAAATCATGGGCTTAAGCCCATGAAGCTTTAAGAAAGCCTTTAATTAATCATATTTAATATGATTGCATGGTGTTTTATTGTAAGACAATTTTTATATCAAAAAACCTACACCCAAAACCAAGCCACACGGCCGCCTACAATACCATCAAAAGCTCTCGGCTTCTTCAAGGTAGCCGAAGGAGATTTGGTGGTTTTTGTGGCGATTATTCGATTGTGAATCGAGTTAGCTTTGTGTATCGGTTTAATAACTTGTCTAGCAACTTGTTATTAAACCATCCCTTCACCCGATTTGATCGTGTGGATACCGTTGAGGCAAAACCAATCGAGTTTTGCTATTGACTCGGAGAAGGCGTAGGACGTGGTGCAGCTCCGTGGATTCTGCTTCAAACGCGCTACAAGGGTAAGACTCTTATGTAATTCTCTAATCCGATATGAATCCCTATGTATAGATCGCTGGTTTGTAATCCCAAAATTTTATTCCGCTGCGTTGTTTGCTCATGGGGTTACTTACAGTGGTATCAGAGCCAGGTTCAAGGCTCATATCGGATTTATGTGGTTAAATAGTTTAATCATGTTAGAATTTATATTGCATGCTATTTAAAACTGTATTTTCATATATGATATGGAAAAATCGATTTTGTGAAAATCATCGTATGATAATATATATGATATAATTGACGGATCGAAATATATGATAATTCGTGATCAAAAACCGGAACATTAGCTCGAGTATGGCTCACGGCCGACGCCACCTAGGTGCTAGGGTTTCGAACCCTAGTCACCATGGCTCGGCCGCCGCTTCAAATAGGCTAGGGTTTTGAACCCTAGTCACATAAGCCTCTCGGCCGCCGCTTAAGGGCTAGGGTTCGGACCCTGGCTCGAGCATGGGTCAAGCCGTCGCACTATCTAGGGTTTTGAACTCTATTGGCTCGATAAAGTATTGAAAAGGTGCAAGTTGGCTCGATGGAATCAACATGATGCAAGGCGGTTAGGGTTTGGAACCCTAGCAGCGCCGCACCCAAGCCGCCGCATGGACCATGGCTCGGCCATGGGCTAGGGTTTCGAACCCTAGGCCCACTATTGGTCCAGCCGTGGGTTTTGGTTCGAACCATGGTGGTTCGTGTTTTAGTCGCTTTAGTTCGTGGCATGTGATGTCCCGAGCGTACGATAATTTTTCAAAAATTATGTTACAGTTTTAATTAAAATTAAATTTAAAATGTTTAGAATTTAATTAATTAAATGTTAATACATGCTTTATGTGTTGTTTGAGCATGGTGTGTGGTTATAGCCCTTTGACCTATTAGATAGGATTTGTGAATGATTGTAATTTATAATACGACCTGCGAGTCGTGCCTTTCTCTATTTTATTCTAAATGTAATCCCTCCCCTATGTTCCCCTCGAATGTGAATCGAGGAATTCTATATCTTGTAAATAGTATAGTTTATTTTATTGATGGTGATCAATGAAGATGGAGCATCGTGCCGGGATGAGGAGGCCATTCACAAATTGGAGCCAAAGGAAGGAGCTTATGAAGTTACCTTAGGTTGACTCATAGGAGTTTCTCATTGGCTTGAGAAACTCATTAGTAGGGGCTATAACCATGTCACGTTTTAATTATGTATGTTGATGCATGATTTATCTTATGTTTTAGTTTGATAATAGTATTACACATATATGTAGATATGTATACAACTATATGTAGTGGACATATTTTAAATTATCAAATTAATCATGAGATCAATAAATCCCTCTAAAATATTAAGTTTTAGATGCCTTCCAAATAAAAGTACTCGTCAATAACTTCGATTGTACATGTGTGGGTTTGCCAAAGCAAAGCACCGTGGCAATCTTAGTAAGGCGCGAAAGGATAAAAGTGATATCCGTCATACTTTAATTGGGTACGACTTAACTAGGTTATCTCAATAGGATTGGGAACCTAGAGGCATGGGTTGGATTATAATTCATTTGATGAATTGAACAAAGTGTTGTTCGTCCAACTATCCAAGAATTATATGTGATGTAATTGACAAAGTGTTGTCTACCTAAATAACCGAGTCTTGGGCGATTAGCCAAAGCTAACTCAAGATTAAGTGAAATATGGATCTTGGCCCACTAAAGATTTCGAGGGTTGATATTTTTCAAACAAAATAGTGGGAGTATCATTTAATACATGACCATGTTAAATGATTTAAATTATAAACTTATTTTGCATATTTATATTGTAGAATCCATGGCAACTAACAACGTTACTAGCACTTTATCACTGCGATCGGTCCTTGAGAAGGACAAACTAAATGGGACGAATTTCCTAGACTGGCATAGGAACTTGAGGATAGTCCTCAAACAAGAAAAGAAACAATATGTCCTAGAGGAACCCTTACCCGCTGAGGAACCTCCCCTAACGGCTACAAGAACCGAAAAAGATGCTTACAAGAAGCATCAGAGTGACGCACTTGATGTTGGGTGCCTCATGCTTGCCACCATGAACTCTGAGCTTCAGAAGCAACATGAGGAAATGGAGGCGTTCGATATGATCGAACACTTAAAGCAGTTGTACCAACAGCAAGCTAGACAAGAGAGGTATGACGTCTCTAAAGCGTTATTCCAGTGCAGGATGGTAGAAGGAAGCTTGGTTGGAACTCATGTACTCAAGATGATTGGGTACATTGAGAATCTGGACAAGCTAGGTTTTCCATTGGACCAAGAGTTGGCCACCGATGTAATCTTGCAATCGTTGCCTGAAAGCTTCAGTCAATTTGTAGTAAATTACAATATGACTGACATGGAAAAGACTCTACCACAGTTGCTTGGTATGTTGAGAACATATGAAGCAAATACTAAGAAGACTAAGGCCACAAATGTCCTTATTGTGAATAAAGGCAAAGGAAGGGCCAAAGCTAAAGGCAACAAGAAAGCAAAGAAGGTCTTTGCTAAATCTAAGCCAAAGTCTTATGCACTGAAGCCAAAGGGAGGGATAGCAAAGGAAGGGAACTGTTTCCATTGCGGTGAGACCGGCCATTGGAAAAGAAACTGCAAAGTATATCTGGAGGATCTAAAGAAAGGAAGTGTGACTTCCGCTTCAGGTATTTTTGTTATAGAAGTCAATTTATCTACTTCTTCATCATGGGTATTAGATACTGGATGTGGATCTCACATTTGTGTAAATGTGCAGGATCTCAAAAGGAGTAGGACATTGGCGAAAGGTGAAGTTGATCTCCGAGTTGGAAATGGAGCAAGAGTTGCTGCATTAGCTATAGGAGATTATCATTTAGCTTTACATTCTGGTTTATCATTGATTTTGAAAGACTGTTATTTTGTGCCTTCAATTACTAAAAACATTATTTCTATTTCTTGTTTAGACAAGTATGGTTTTTCATTTATAATAAAGGACAATTGTTGTTCTATTTATTTAAATGATATGTTTTATGCTAGTGCACAAATGGTGAATGGTCTCTATGTATTAAATCTTGATATGCCTATCTATAACATAAATACTAAAATGATTAAAAATAATGATTGTAATCCGACTTATCTCTGGCACTGTCGCTTGGGCCACATAAACGAGAACCGCATATCTAAACTTCATAAGGATGGAGTATTAGATTCATTTGATTTTGAATCATATGAAACATGCGAATCTTGTTTAATGGGCAAGATGACAAAAGCCCCTTTCAAGGGACATGTTGAAAGGGCAAATGTTTTATTGGGACTAATACATAGTGATGTATGTGGACAATTAAGTACGCAAGCTAGAGGTGGTTTTCAATACTTCGTTACATTTACTGATGACCTCAGTAGATATGGGTATGTGTACCTAATGAAACATAAACATGAAACCTTTGAAAAGTTCAAAGATTTCAAGAATGAAGTACAAAACCAACTTGGCAAAAGTATCAAAATCCTTCGATCAGATCGAGGAGGAGAATACTTAAGCCAAGAGTTTCATGACTATCTAAAGGAGTGTGGGATAGTCCCACAACTCACTCCTCCGTATACTCCACAATGGAATGGTGTATCCGAGAGGAGAAATCGAACCTTGTTAGACATGGTTAGATCAATGATGAGTCATGCAGATCTTCCGATATCGTTTTGGGGACACGCTCTAGAAACAGCAATTTTCTTACTGAACCGTGTTCCATCTAAATCAGTGGAAAAGACACCATATGAGATATGGACTGGGAAGCGTCCTAGTATGTCTTTTATGAAGATTTGGGGTTGTGAGGCTTTCGTTAGACGTCACGCCACTAACAAACTTGGACCCAAATCTGATAAGTGTTTATTTGTGGGGCATCCTAAGGAAACGAAAGGATACTATTTCTATTATCCCACCGAGAACAAAGTAGTTGTTGCTCGGACTGGTGTATTTCTTGAAAGAGAATTTATTTCTAGAAAAACCAGTGGGAGAAAAATAGAACTTAGTGAAGTTCAACCACAAGAAAACACTGAACCTGAAATTGAGATGGAAACAGAGCAGACACCACAAACTTTTGTGGAAGAAGCATCTGCTCAAGAGACACAAGCCCAGCGTAGGTCTGTAAGAGAACACCGGGAGCCACAGAGATATGGATTTCTTGTGACTCAACAAGGTGACTTACTACTTATTGATGAGGATGAGCCGTCATCTTATCAACAAGCTATTATGGGCAATGATTCTGAGAAATGGCAAGAGGCCATGAAATCTGAGATGGAATCCATGTATGCAAACCAAGTATGGACTTTGGTTGATCCACCTGAAGGGGTACGACCCATAGGGTGCAAATGGATTTTCAAGAAAAAGACCGATATGGATGGTAACGTACAAACCTATAAAGGTCGGCTGGTTGCAAAATGATTCAAACAAATTCATGGTATTGACTATGATGAAACCTTTTCACCAGTGGCCATGGTTAAATCCATAAGGATCTTACTTGCAATAGCTGCATTTCATGATTATGAAATCTGGCAGATGGATGTCAAAACAGCTTTCCTTAATGGAAATCTGCTCGAGGATGTGTACATGACACAGCCCGAGGGTTTTGTCGATCCAAAGGATGCTGGAAAGATATGCAAGCTACAACGATCCATTTATGGATTGAAGCAAGCTTCTCGGAGTTGGAATCTTCGTTTTGATGATGCAATCAAAGAGTTTGGTTTTATCAAAAATGAAGATGAACCTTGTGTCTACAAGAAGGTCAGTGGGAGCGTAATCATTTTCCTAGTGTTGTATGTAGATGACATACTTCTTATTGAAAATGATATCCCTGCCTTGCAATCTGTAAAGATTTGGCTAGGGAACTGCTTTTCGATGAAAGATTTAGGAGAAGCCACCTATGTATTAGGAATCAAGATCTATAGAGATAGATCGAGAAGGCTTCTTGGTCTAAGTCAAAGTACGTACATAGACAAGGTGCTTAAAAGGTTTAGCATGCAAGAATCCAAGAAAGGATTCGTGCCTATGACACATGGTATTTATCTCTCGAAGGAACAGTGTCCTTCAACACCAGATGAGAGACAACGCATGAGTAAGATTCCATACGCGTCAGCTATTGGATCTATCATGTATGCCATGATATGTACTCGTCCCGATGTATCGTATGCTTTGAGCATGACGAGCAGATATCAAGTTGATCCAGGTGAAGGTCACTGGATTGCTGTCAAGAATATCCTGAAGTACTTGAGAAGGACTAAGGATACATTCTTGATTTATGGAGGTGAGGAAGAGCTCAATGTAATGGGTTACACTGATGCTAGCTTCCAAACCGACAAAGATGATTTTCGATCGCAATCTGGAATTGTGTATTGCCTAAATGGGGGTGCTGTGAGCTGGAAGAGTTCAAAGCAAGAAACAGTAGCCGATTCTACAACGGAAGCTGAGTATATTGCTGCCTCGGATGCAGCAAAGGAAGCTGTTTGGATGAAGAAGTTCATTTCTGAACTTGAAGTGGTGCCTAGCATTAAAGATCCGATAGAACTCTATTATGACAACAATGGAGCGATCGCATTGGCTAAGGAACCAAGATCTCACCAAAGATCCAAACACATACTTAGGCGTTTCCATTTCATTCGAGAAATCGTTGAAAGGGGAGATGTTAAAATATGCAAAGTACCAACTGATGATAATGTATCTGACCCATTGACGAAGCCGCTGTCACAGCAGAAGCATGATCGTCATACTAGATCTCTAGGCATTAGGTATATGTCTGAATGGTCTTAGTGCAAGTGGGAGATTTGTTGGGATATGCCCTAAGACAAGTCATTAGATGATTGTTTAAGACATACAATGTTTATGGTTTTATGAATGGCAATTCATTATTATATATTATTCTTTTAACTGTGCATTGTGAATTAATATATATGTTAATGTCCTTAGAATAATATTGTATTATTCTTAAAGAAGTTCCTAGTCAAGTATTATCATGAAAGGGATAATGATAATACGTAGAGACTAGTATATGTTGATCGATGAATTGTTCATTGATATGAGATATCAAATCAACATATGGGTACATGTTAGAGAACGATGTACTGAACAGACCCACCATGAGAATGCAACATGGATAGTTATATGATCGTCATATGTAATTCTCATAGTGATAATAATGTATGTAATCCTTACGACTTGTGATCATCAGAGATCCCAACATAAGGAGTTGTGTATCTTGATATCGTCAAACGTTACCCGTAACAGAGTATACTATAAAGGCGACTATTGGATACACTACGAATTATGTAGAGGGATGTTGACCGATCGAGATAGGATTTGTCCCTCCTATATAACAGGAGATGTGTTTGGCCCTTGATCAAGTGAGAACTAAAATGCATGGCCATGCTCGAATGAGTCGATATGAGATATCGAGCTTATTCGTTTATTCTAGTTCTACTTGGGGATCAAGAAATGAAGATTGAATATACGAGTATGACTATTCCATGACTCGTGTTCAATCTAAACACAAAGGACAAAGGGATTAAGTTACATGATTAATATTATCACAAGTTCTAAATGTTATGTCGAGTCATTGACATTCTCGTAATTTGGGTAGCATCGATGTGTTGCTAGATACCGCTCGATGCTTGCGACATAAAATGAGATTTTATGTCACTGCCAACATTACGAGATCCTATCGGGTCGCACAAAAGATTAAATCGAGAAGGGAAATTAAATTCATGGGATGAATTAAATAATTAAGAGGAGTCTTAATTAATAATCATAAGGATTAATTAAATCATGGGCTTAAACCCATGAAGCTTTAAGAAAGCCTTTAATTAATCATATTTAATATGATTGCATGGTGTTTTATTGTAAGACAATTTTTATATCAAAAAACCTACACCCAAAACCAAGCCACACGGCCGCCTACAATACCATCAAAAGCTCTCGGCTTCTTCAAGGTAGCCGAAGGAGATTTGGTGGTTTTTGTGGCGATTATTCGATTGTGAATCGAGTTAGCTTTGTGTATCGGTTTAATAACTTGTCTAGCAACTTGTTATTAAACCATCCCTTCACCCGATTTGATCGTGTGGATACCGTTGAGGCAAAACCAATCGAGTTTTGCTATTGACTCGGAGAAGGCGTAGGACGTGGTGCAGCTCCGTGGATTCTGCTTCAAACGCGCTACAAGGGTAAGACTCTTATGTAATTCTCTAATCCGATATGAATCCCTATGTATAGATCGCTGGTTTGTAATCCCAAAATTTTATTCCGCTGCGTTGTTTGCTCATGGGGGTTACTTACAGTAAGGACCCTAGTTCCTTAAGTGAGGATTTAGGTACAATAAGAACTAAGCATGCATAAATCAGAGTATAAAATTCGTGTTGATGCCTTGAGCTTTAAGGATTACATGCCAAAACAATAACTTCCAAAATGGATTAATTACATTCCCAGTGTAATGCCCCGAAATTAATTATATGCAATTTGAGCATTAATGATGTTAATATGATGAATTATGTTGATAATTGATTTATGTGTTGAAATTAATTATCATGTTGAAATGCTTAATCACATCATAGGCGTGACCCGGGGGTTGCATTTCAGGGTGCATGTTATGCATGTTAGAAAATAAGGTGTTAACATGATTTAACTATGTTGATGGTTAATTATGAGGAAATCATGATTTAGTGGAAGTTTAATGCATTTTTGTAAATGCTTTTAAAATACCATGTTGGGGTGTTTTATACATCATGTTAACTTTGGGGTATAATTTTAATATTAACCTTATAACCCCCTTTTCCCTCTATACCCACTTACTTTACCAATCACTTTTAAAATCCCCAATTCATTCCTCAACCCTAACCCATCTCCCATTTTCGAAATTCACCAAGGAAGGAAGAAGAAAGCTTCAAAAATTCTTGTTTGTGTGATCTTTGTTAAGATTTGGAGCCTACAAGAGGTATGAGACCCTTCCTTAAGTTTTTAAGATGTTTGGTGTTGAAATGGGTTAGTTTTGGATGTTTTTATGTGGGTTATTTTGGGGTATATGTTATTTATGGTTGGGGTATGATTTTTGAAGTGTTTATGTGGGTCTTTGTGAGTTATGATGGTATTGATGTTGTAGGGAAGTTTGGGTTTGTAAGGAATGAAGTGGAGCTTGAAAAATGCACAAAAAATGGCGATTTTTCGTGGTTCAGCACTCGGCGATCGATCGCCCGTTTTTGGCGATCGATCGCCCGTTTTTGGCGATCGATCGCGAGCCACCAGTGCGCGCCAGTGGCATTTGGCGATCGATCGCCACCTTTGGGCGATCGATCGGCGAGGCTGGCGATCGATCGCGCCAAAAAGTGGCGATCGATCGCCAAGATGTAAATTTTCGAGCCTCGTCCAGTATGATCTCGCGATCGATCGGGCCTGGGCGGCGATCGATCGCGAGGTATAAAAATGTGTATTTTTGATGTTTTTGTGGGATTTTTGGATATTGGACTATGATTAGCTTCTAATATCGATTTGTATGGTTATGTAGAACCATCCCAGGTACCCACAACATCCAGGAGATAAAGTTCTCTAACTTCTCCACTTTTGGAAATTAAGGTACGTAAGACGCGTACGGGCATCGGACGGTAACATATTCTTACACTATGACTACGCAATAATCGTATAAGTATTTAAGATGTTTATGATGTTGATTATGATAAGTAAGTTTATGATGATGATGTTTATGATAAGTAAAGAAGATATGTAAGGACCCCTTATACTTAACCCTTGATTAGTGTATTAATCATTATGTGTGGCACATGCTTTCCATAAAATTATTCGGGAAACTCAGATGATACTTTACCATTGAATGGTAATTACAAAGTTTTCTTTAACATACTATGTTATAAGTTCATCATCCTAACAACAAGAGACTTATAGAGTTCGCCCATTACACCACTCATTACATTGTGGACTTTTATAAAAAATTTGGGCAGAGTCTCCCCATAAATAGAGCTATCCCGAAATAAAAGTACAACACATAACATAATTCCCGGCCAGGGAAAACGTAATACTCATCAAAATACAGCAATATCAAGTAAATTCCCAGCCAGGGAAAACACCACACATATGGCAACAAAAGTGGGTTTCAACACCCACATACACTAATGACTCATAACCTTTAGCAATTCTACCTCTAATTGCATGCAACATAGAATGAAAGAGAGAAAGGCTCATGCCTTTATATACAACCCATGTACAAGTATAATCGTGCTCACATGCGAGCATCATAATTATGTGTATAACCATCATGGGTATATATATATATAGGTACTCTATACGATACCGTGCTCCATCAAGCCCTGGTACCACGATCCTGGGAGTACATCCAATCAACAGCTCGAGCTCATCTCCAAAGCCATCGATGTACCTGCTCACCTGTCCCAACAGAGACAGCCCCCAACGGGGTGAGCATACCAATTCCACAATTTCATAATCATAATGACATAATACATAATTTACGAAAATGTAAATATTGTGGAACATATGTGACACTTCCTGGATGGTATCATCCTCATCCTAGCGTACCCCTGTAATAACCCTGTTCTCAAAACAGATAAATCATCAAATCTTGAATATGCAGTTAATCATCATATTGGTTAACCCTAACCAGTTTCGAATTAACAACATTTCATAACATCTTTCTTTATCTAGCAATTATCATAATTCTAGATATCATATTGAGACTTCCTTAACTTCCGATACTAGTTAATCACTTCTCTGATTAACTACGTCTCTGTTCCTATTCATTACCAATAGGGAATAAAATACAGATATCCTAGATATCTAATCAATACCACATTTTCATTTCTTACTTCAAAGTAGCGTCATACTACTGGTGTTCGCTCCGTAGCGACCACACCCATCATTTGCTCGCTTCATAGCGGCACCAAGCATTTCACCATGTGATTCAACATAACGTAACCAAGTCACGGTGCCATCATAGTAAAGCATTTCATGTATTTTAAATCATGCATCATACTTGTAAAACATCATTTAAGCTATGCTCGTACGCTAAACGTACCTTAAATCCTCGAAGTCCGAGCCAAACCTTGCTCGAGTTCCATGCCCCGAGGAACGATGTGCTAACACGATAAATAATTCACAATTATTTGCGAACATGTAACCCATGCTCAAGCACATCCATAACCCTCAAAATATTGTCGACACACGACAATTAAACATCTAAAAGACCCGGGGCAGGGTACATGCAGGGAGGGAAAACGAATGCAACATATCGAAAAATTGCTCAAGAACACCTTCAATAATTCGAACCCAACCAACACAAATCAAACCCAAATAATCACCATAATTCATCTAACACATGAATTAATCAATTAACAACAACAATAATCACCCCACATGCCAAAACCCCCAAAATTCGAATTCAAGCCCTAACTTCGAATCCAATTCCTCAATTTCGAACACAATCAAGCATCATAATGAATCTAAATCATGAATTAAACCATCAATAGCAAGAATCATCACCCTTGCCAAAACCCCCCCAATTTTCGAACCAAACCCCACAAAATTCGAAAATAATTTCGAACCAAAATCACCAAATATAGCAGGGAATTACATGAGAGGGACGAAAAAGAGGTAAAGAACGTTACCCAATCGAAAATCGGAAGTAAAATCGACCGAAATCGAAGAACCCTAGAATTTGGGGATCGGCGCTCATCTGCAAAATCCGACTTCAAAACGCGACGAAACTTCGAATTGCCGGAGGGGAAAGGAGCGCCTGGACGAGACGAAGCCGAGGGTAGGTCGGACGCGCCGAACGGCGGCGGGACGGCGGCGGCCGAAGCGTTTTCGTGCGCGGGGGACTGTAGCAGGCGGGATTCGGCGGGGAGAGAGAAGAAGGGAAGGTGGGGCTGAAATGCAATTTTTAATAAAAATCTCGGGTTCAACTTGTATTTATAGCAAAATACCCCGAAATACTAATAGCCCCACAAATACATCGTGATTCATTAAAAATCATCTGTTTTCAAAAATTCTCTCTCTAACACCAAAACCCCCTACCGGTGCTCACACAAGCACCCGAGATTCCGAGACACATCAAAAACCCAACTCTTAGGTTTTACACCGTAATGTGAATACAATCTCAACCTCGGGATCCAACGATCCCAACTACCCAAATAAACGAGCCCAGAAGGCCCAACATCGCGATTAAACTCCAAATCGCCACGTAAAACAACTTTAGGGATTTTTAACACTACGGGATTAACATCTATAATCCCTGGTCATCACAATATCCCCCACTAAAAGAATTTCGTCCTCGAAATTAGCACCGGTGTATCACATAACACTCAGGCTACACAACAACATGAAGCCATAACTTCGATTCTTGACCATATCAGAATCGTATTAATAAACGCGAGGATACTTACCTCACATCAAACTCTGAAACAGAGCGACATACCAAAACCAACGTATCACCCAAGAGGCAAAACGTACCTCAATGCGGGTCATCCTAAAAGTCAGCCTTTCATGACTGCAAAACAACCAATACTTACGGCTGTAGGTCGGACAGTCATCCTTAGTTCTAATACAACTAGTATGAACGCATCCTAAATGACACCTCAACCGTGAGAACGTTGACCTCGTGTCAAACTCTGGAGTGGAATAGACTTCCAAATCCATCATAACGTCAAAGAGCGTCAGCACAACTTAACGCTAATAATCCAAAAGGAGTTAGTCAACTGAAACTGCAAGGATTCGAATCGCTCCCGATTCCATCGTAGATATCATCCATTGACATCTCTTATCATGACTCACGATGTCTAACATACATCGTTACAAGGGAAACATCAGTACACCACGGTGTACACATACCAAACCTGGTTTCCACTTCCAAACCTCCTCTATCGAAGGAGCAGTCGCATCATTGCAACTCAAGTTGGGCAACTCACGGCCATAGATTCACACGAAAGATACCTCATAAGATGTCTACCTCCGGATATCCCAAGAACCACATCCCGGTCATAAAGAAACAATCGAGACTCCTCAGAGTTTCAAATTTGAAAGGACATGCAATAAACCCATTGCATCCCAAATACATGGATTCCCAGATCGAATCAACGACGACTTGATGACTCTCTTGTTGGTACTTCAACATCATGAGCTGTCCCAGACAAGTCTCACCAAGATTTAAACATAAACGTATACACGTTTCAGTGAGGCACGCACAACCTCAACCTCGATGACATGGTGACTACTAGAGTCCACCACAATCCACATCGTATCGCCTTACGATTTGCCACACTTGGTTCCTACGAGCAGTATAACGGCTCTAACAAGCCCCTCTTGGTGCTGCACACACACGGCAGACAAACTAGTCGCTGCCTCCCTAGGTTCACCTCAAACCTACCAATAAGATGGACGTTCCCGCACGGCATACCATACTGTGGGAAGAAAATCAATAGAGTAGTGGGTCTTTACCCAACATTCCTCTAATGCCTATACACCCTGGACACTCCAATGTCCCTGTTTCATAGCCATGCATATAGTCATTAATTCTTGACATGAATGATTAAAATCATCATCTTATAATTATCACCATCTTATAACATCTTCATCATATGAGCATCATCATTTCATAATTATCATCATCTTATAACATCATCATCACATAAGCATCGTCATCTTATAGCATCATCATCTTATACATCATCATCATATAAGCATCATCATCTTATAGCATCATCATCTTATACATCATCATCATATAAGCATCATCATCTTATACATCATCATCATATAAGCATCGTCATCTTATACATCATCATCATATAAGCATCGTCATCTTATACATCATCATCATATAAGCATCGTCATCTTATACATCATCATCATATAAGCATCGTCATCTTATACATCATCATCATATAAGCATCGTCATCTTATACATCATCATCATATAAGCATCGTCATCTTATACATCATCATCATATAAGCATCGTCATCTTATACATCATCATCATATAAGCATCATCATCTTATACACCATCATCATATAAGCATCCTCATCTTATACATCATCATCATATAAGCATCGTCATCTTATACATCATCATCATATAAGCATCGTCATCTTATACATCATCATCATATAAGCATCATCATCTTATACATCATCATCATATAAGCATCGTCATATTATACATCATCATCATATAAGCATCATCATCTTATAACTATAACAGTAAATGTACGAAATCATAGTTGAGTAAGCTTGCTGGTTATCATTAACTTCTTTTCATTTTCCCTGGTTCATATTCATGCACATGGGCATCTTACCCTGTGGCATCTTATCACATAATAACATCGTATGGCCTCTTACCATATGGGCATCTTACCCCGTGGCGTCTTACCACACATAATAACATTGTATGGCCTCTTAACATATGGGCATCTTACCCCGTGGCGTCTTACCACATAATAACATCGTATGGCCTCTTACCATATGGGCATCTTACCCCGTGGTGTCTTACCACATAACAACATCGTATGGCCTCTTACCATATGGGCATCTTACCCCCGTCATATGGCATCTTACCTTAACACAATCATCGTGTGGCATCTTACCACATGGGCATCTTACCCAATCATATGGCGTCTTACCATATCATAAACATTGTGTGGCATCTTACCACATGGGTATCTCACCCAATCATATGGCGTCTTACCATATCATAAACATTGTGTGGCATCTTACCACATGGGTATCTCACCCAATCATATGGCATCTTACCATATCATAAACATTGTGTGGCATCTTGCCACATGGGCACCTTACCCAATCTCATATACGTCATCATAAACATCGTCATAATCATCATCATCGTAAACATCATCATAAACATCATATCATCTTTACTCATCATAAACATCGTCATCATAACTTACTTATCATAATCATCATCATAAACATCATATCATCTTTACTTATCATAAACATCATCATCATAACTTACTTATCATAATCATCATCATAAACATCATATCATCTTTACTTATCATAAACATCATCATCTTAACTTACTTATCATAATCATCATCATAAACATCATATCATCTTTACTTATCATAAACATCATCATCTTAACTTACTTATCATAATCATCATCATAAACATCATATCATCTTTACTTATCATAAACATCATCATATTAACTTACTTATCATAATCATCATCATAAACATCATATCATCTTTACTTATCATACACATCATCATCTTAACTTACTTATCATAATCATCATCATAAACATCATATCATCTTTACTTATCATAAACATCATCATCTTAACTTACTTATCATAATCATCATCATCGTAAACATCATCGTAAACATCATCATCATAAACATCATCATAATCATCATCATAAACACTTATGCAATCAATGCAAAGTCATAGTTTAAGAATATGTTACCGTTTGATGCCCGTACGTTTCTTACGCACCTTCCTTGCTTGAACATTACATGAACAAACGCATTAGTATATTCAATAATAATTGAGACCATACCGAAGTATTCCACTGTCGGTTGTCTACCCAGTCTGTCATCAGACAATACATCATATCTTTCTTTTCCCTGATTTTCTTCAAAATCAGGTTCTTAGCACGTAGCATATAGAGTGTTAGACATCGCTATTAATGCCATCCTATCGTGTTCCACACGATTCCTGCAACCACAATGGTTAGCAATACCACTTTTCATATCATATAAGCACATAAACAATTAGTCATGTCGTATCACATTAACGCCATCATGCATAAATATGTGCTATCAATAACTTCCTAGGCCCTCAACAGCCCCAATGAGCAACCACTGCTCTGATACCACTAATGTAAGGACCCCTTATACTTAACCCTTGATTAGTGTATTAATCATTATGTGTGGCACATGCTTTCCATAAAATTATTCGGGAAACTCAGATGATACTTTACCATTGAATGGTAATTACAAAGTTTTCTTTAACATACTATGTTATAAGTTCATCATCCTAACAACAAGAGACTTATAGAGTTCGCCCATTACACCACTCTTTACATTGTGGACTTTTATAAAAAATTTGGGCAGAGTCTCCCCATAAATAGAGCTATCCCGAAATAAAAGTACAACACATAACATAATTCCCGGCCAGGAAAAACGTAATACTCATCAAAATACAGCAATATCAAGTAAATTCCCAGCCAGGGAAAACACCACACATATGGCAACAAAAGTGGGTTTCAACACCCACATACACTAATGACTCTCATAACCTTTAGCAATTCTACCTCTAATTGCATGCAACATAGAATGAAAGAGAGAAAGGCTCATGCCTTTATATACAACCCATGTACAAGTATAATCGTGCTCACATGCGAGCATCATAATTATGTGTATAACCATCATGGGTATATATATATATATAGGTACTCTATACGATACCGTGCTCCATCAAGTCCTGGTACCACGATCCTGGGAGTACATCCAATCAACAGCTCGAGCTCATCTCCAAAGCCATCGATGTACCTGCTCACCTGTCCCAACAGAGACAGCCCCCAACGGGGTGAGCATACCAATTCCACAATTTCATAATCATAATGACATAATACATAATTTACGAAAATGTAAATATTGTGGAACATATGTGACACTTCCTGGATGGTATCATCCTCATCCTAGCGTACCCCTGTAATAACCCTGTTCTCAAAACAGATAAATCATCAAATCTTGAATATGCAGTTAATCATCATATTGGTTAACCCTAACCAGTTTCGAATTAACAACATTTCATAACATCTTTCTTTATCTAGCAATTATCATAATTCTAGATATCATATTGAGACTTCCTTAACTTCCGATACTAGTTAATCACTTCTCTGATTAACTACGTCTCTGTTCCTATTCATTACCAATAGGGAATAAAATACAGATATCCTAGATATCTAATCAATACCACATTTTCATTTCTTACTTCAAAGTAGCGTCATACTACTGGTGTTCGCTCCATAGCGACCACACCCATCATTTGCTCGCTTCATAGCGGCACCAAGCATTTCACCATGTGATTCAACATAACGTAACCAAGTCACGGTGCCATCATAGTAAAGCATTTCATGTATTTTAAATCATGCATCATACTTGTAAAACATCATTTAAGCTATGCTCGTACGCTAAACGTACCTTAAATCCTCGAAGTCCGAGCCAAACCTTGCTCGAGTTCCATGCCCCGAGGAACGATGTGCTAACACGATAAATAATTCACAATTATTTACGAACATGTAACCCATGCTCAAGCACATCCATAACCCTCAAAATATTGTCGACACACGACAATTAAACATCTAAAAGACCCGGGGCAGGGTACATGCAGGGAGGGAAACGAATGCAACATATCGAAAAATTGCTCAAGAACACCTTCAATAATTCGAACCCAACCAACACAAATCAAACCCAAATAATCACCATAATTCATCTAACACATGAATTAATCAATTAACAACAACAATAATCGCCCCACATGCCAAAACCCCCAAAATTCGAATTCAAGCCCTAACTTCGAATCCAATTCCTCAATTTCGAACACAATCAAGCATCATAATGCATCTAAATCATGAATTAAACCATCAATAGCAAGAATCATCACCCTTGCCAAAACCCCCCCAATTTTCGAACCAAACCCCACAAAATTCGAAAATAATTTCGAACCAAAATCACCAAATATAGCAGGGAATTACATGAGAGGGACGAAAAAGAGGTAAAGAACGTTACCCAATCGAAAATCGGAAGTAAAATCGACCGAAATCGAAGAACCCTAGAATTTGGGGATCGGCGCTCATCTGCAAAATCCGACTTCAAAACGCGACGAAACTTCGAATTGCCGGAGGGGAAAGGAGCGCCTGGACGAGACGAAGCCGTGGGTAGGTCGGACGCGCCGAACGGCGGCGGGACGGCGGCGGCCGAAGCGTTTTCGTGCGCGGGGACTGTAGCAGGCGGGATTCGGCGGGGAGAGAGAAGAAGGGAAGGTGGGGCTGAAATGCAATTTTTAATAAAAATCTCGGGTTCAACTTGTATTTATAGCAAAATACCCCGAAATACTAAGAGCCCCACAAATACATCGTGATTCATTAAAAATCATCTGTTTTCAAAAATTCTCTCTCTAACACCAAAACCCCCTACCGGTGCTCACACAAGCACCCGAGATTTCGAGACACATCAAAAACCCAACTCTTAGGTTTTACACCGTAATGTGAATACAATCTCAACCTCGGGATCCAACGATCCCAACTACCCAAATAAACGAGCCCAGAAGGCCCAACATCGCGATTAAACTCCAAATCGCCACGTAAAACAACTTTAGGGATTTTTAACACTACGGGATTAACATCTATAATCCCTGGTCATCACAAGATATGATGTTTATGATGATGAGTATGATAAGTAAGTTTATGATGTGATGTTTATGACAAGTAAAGACGATATGATGTTTACGATGATGATTATGATAAGTAAGTTCATGATGATGATGTTTATGATGAGTAAAGAGGATATGATATCTATGAGGATGATTATGGTAAGTAACGATGATGTTTATATGATGCCTATATAATGATACGATGTTATGATATGGTAAGATGCCATACGATTGGGTAAGACGCCCACGTGGTATGATGCCACACGATATTAAGATATGGTAAGATGCCATACGATAGGGTAAGATGCCCATGTGGTAAGATGCCACACGATATTAAGATATGGTAAGATGCCATACGATAGGGTAAGATGCCCATGTGGTAAGACGCCACACGATATTAAGATATGGTAAGATGCCATACGATAGGGTAAGATGCCCATGTGGTAAGACGCCACGCGATATTATGAGATGGTAAGATGCCATACGATGGGGTAAGATGCCCATCTGCACGAATGTGAATCAGGGTCAACAAAAGAAGCTGACGAATGACCAGTATGTTTACTGAACTATGATTTCGTACATTTACTGTTATATTATAAGATGATGATGCTTATATGATGATGATGATATGACGATGATATTATAAGATGATGATGCTATAAGATGATGATGCTTATATGATGATGATGATATGACGATGATGTTATAAGATGATGATACTATAAGATGATGATGCTTATATGATGATGATGATATGACGATGATGTTATAAGATGATGATGCTATAAGATGATGTTTATATGATGATGATGTTATAAGATGATGATGCTATAAGATGATGATGCTTATATGATGATGATATTTATAAGATGATTTTAATCATTCATGTCAAGAATTAATGATTATATGCATGGCTATGAGACAGGGACAACCAAAGAGGGTAATACGATTAACCAGGAAGTATACGTTACCAATTATTTTCATGCATTTATTTATATGCCATTGCCTTATGATGTTAAGTAACGATGTACATGCTCATGATGGGTTGTTCCTGTAGGTACACTTTTGGACCGAAGGGCTAAGGGTCGGGTTGAGGCAGTGAGCTAAAAGGAGCATGAAAGAAGATAGGATACAGGACTTTTGGATAGTCTCTACTCTAGGAGTAGTATAATTCTATCGCTTTAGCATTCATTATTGAGTATGTAATGAGTTAAGTTTTGAAATTTCATTGTTGGCCTGTAACTTTATTAGCTCAAAGCTACAACCGGAACCCTAAGACGTTATTAATGCATGTTTAGTCCAAAATTTGTGTATTAAGACGATGTTAAGGTAGGAAGAGATTTACACCCAGTTAAATGAATATTAATCCTATAGTTTCACACTACTCCTAGAGTAGAGACTTACAAAAGAATTCCAACATCCTATCCAAAAGCTCTCCTCATGCTCACGCATCAACCCCGGTCCATAGTCCTTTATGCCCAAAATGTACCTATAGGAGCAACCCCACCATGAGCATATACATCATTCATCAACAAAACTCAAGGACAATAATATAAATGATTGAATGAAACATTTATCCTGTATACTCCCTGAGTTGCCGCATTAACATACTTTTGTCGGTCGTTCCTGTTCCATAACTCATGTACATAGTCATTAGTTCATAATATAAGTGTTCGACTCCGTATTTCATTCGCATACAATGATATCCATCGATAATCACTTATCCAATACAACTATTCCGGTCTTGTTATAACATCGGTATTTTAGTACCCCTCGCTTCGACATATAGTGGCATCAAATGATACCCCCCGCTTCGACATGACAACGACATAATCATCCTTCGACATGACAGCGGCAAATATCATAATTCCATCGCTTCATATGACAGCTGCAAGTACTATATCATTCGCTCGAATATAACAACCACCTGAACGTCAATCATTCTCAAACACATAACAATGCACATTGCATAAATCCAATAGAATAATTTCATCACCAATTGCTCGTACGTCTCACTACGTACCTTTCTTCCAAAAGTGAGATGTCGTGGGACTTTATCTCCTTTGTTGTGTGGCCACCTGGGATGGTTCTACACATTCACACAAACCAATATTAGAAGCCAATAATAGTCCGATCCATATCAACTCAAATCACAAATTTTACACCATTTTTCTTCCCCAATCCATATCAACTCAAATACCATTAAACCAACAACATAAAAACACCATAAACCTTCAATATACACCTTAATACCCCCAAAATCCAATACCCAACCAACTACAACACAAACCCAAAACAAACCCATTTCAAAACTCAAAATACAAACTCAAATCAAAACCAAATCTCATAAAAACAACAAGGAAGAATCCATACCCCTTTTAGACTTCAAATCCTACCAAGAATCTCACAAATGAAGCTTTTGCAAAGATTTCCTCTTCCTCTTTTCACCAAAAACGGGTTTGGGGGTTTTGGGGATAGGGTTGGGTGTGATTGTTAAAGAATGAGGGTTAAAGAGGGGTAGTGTGGTATAAGTGTTGGGGGGTTTAATAATAACATGCACCCCAACAATTGACATGATGTATAAAATATCCCAACATGATATTTTAAAAGCATTTTTCAGAAATGCACCAAAACCTCAATTAAATACATGCTTTACCAAATTATCACTAACCATCACAATTAAACCATGTTAACACCCAAATTCCCAACATGCATCACATGCACCCTGAAATGCATTATCAGGTCACGCCCACCACATGACTAAGCATTTCACCATATTAATTAATCCAACACTAACTTAATCAACACCATAAATATCATATAAACACAATTAAAGCCCAAATGCATATAATCATTTCGGGGATATCACACAGGAAGATTACAATAGAAAACTTTGGTTTACACTTTTACAGCATACAACATTCTTAGGCACCCACAAAGATTTGCCTAAATCCTAGCAACACAATATTCACACTGATTACAATATGATTTTCTTTTCAACACTCTCACAAAAATAAGACTATGTTCTTCCGTAGAGTGTCTTTGAGCAGTAGACTTAATAGATTTTTTATCTTCAATATCTCAATATCTCTTGGATACTGCTCTGCAAAATTTCAGATCTTTCAATAAGCGTTTTGATCGTTTTGCTTGTTTTTGAATGATGTTGATTTAGGATTTCAGAGAATTGAGAGCTTGGACCCCTCTTCATTCTTCTCTGCGGCGTATTTATATACTTGAGAGTCTAACGACAAATATTATTTATGGAAAGAGCCGCGCAAAACCAGCTTCCTGATTTTCATTTGAATTCTTTTTGTCTTCTTTCCATTCTTGTTAAACAACGGCTAGTTCATTCTGACGAGATTGGTGGCGCTAACATGGTAGTGCGGCACTCTGTTGTACTGTTTTCAGAGTGCATCTGTTCGTGTTTTGTTCTTTTGTCCTGTACATCTGTTGACTTCTTCTTGAATGATTGTCTGCTGGATAAAAGACAACTGATGTCTTTTTCATCGTCTGCTGGTCATTCATTAGTTACTTAGTCTGCTGGACTAAGGTCAACTGATGTCTTCTTCATCGCCTGCTCAAAGATTTGCACAGTGGACTGAGATACTCTTGTTCCAGCAGGCGTTTATTTTCTGCATCCGGTAGATGATGACTTCTACTCTGTGTTCTCGATAGACGATTCCTTTCTGTCTTTGTATTTGGTAGATAGTATTTCTAGTCTTGGACCCAGTAGACATTTGTAGAGTCAACAGTGGTCTTTTCATCAGTAAGCTTCTTCGATGCAGTAGATACTTCAAGCAGTAGACTTTTCTTATCACCAAAACTTAGCAAAATTTTCCCAACATATATATAATATATATTTATTATATATGTAAATATATATATATATTATATAATATTTACAATATATATATTAAATAATATTATATATATATTATAATAATATATGTAGTGTGCAAGACAACAACAATTGATCAAAATACATTTTTCTGAAATAGATCTATGTATTATGCTATGTAATTATGTAAAATCATGATATGTAATAAACAATATATTGAATTTAAGAACTATATTATATCTTGAAATTGCCGCCACCTTCGTCGCTGTTGCCGCTGCCTTTTCCGCCTCCTTTGCCACCGCCGTAGTTGACGTGATGGGAAATGTGTGCAAAAAATGTGCAAAAATTGGGTTGGGAAATCTGATGTTTAAAATAAATTTTTGACTGGTTTCACCGGTCAAAAGTGTATTCATTTATTATTATTTTTTATCTAATAATGACCGGTAGAACCGGTGACGAGACCAGTTCTACCGGTCATAGAAAATCTGAAATCGTCTTCCTGGAATATTATTCCTTTAAAAAAACTGCCAAAAGGCGGGAAATATTCTTAATCACAAGAAAAGGACCAGTGGAGGAGACTAGATCACGACCTTAAAAAATATGTGTGATCGAATATAAGACAAGCTTAGTCAGGGGTGGACCAAGAAAAAATTTCGGTGGGGATGAATTGTTTTTTAATAATACTTGAGGGTAAAAAAAATTTGGGGGGTGGTAATTTTTTTTTTATAAAGAAAATCATTAACAATTTTTTTGGGTGGTATTGTTGAATATGTGCACCGGTATACACAGTATATATATGTATTGATTGAGTCTAGTGGTGCACATGCATCGTCACTTATATGCTGCTATTTCAAAAATATGTATGATAACATGGGATACGTGCACCCATGCATGTAGGGTACGTGCATCAGTGCACACGGAATACACTCACTGATGCACACATGATACGTGCACCGCCACCTTATATATGATATGGCAAGTTTTCAAAAATATGTATGATCATGGTGTTTACCTTTCGGAGGCCCCACCCCCGATCCCCCACAAGGGACGCTCCCCCTTGACCCTTAAGCGCTATTCTATCCTTAGCATACAAAATTTACATCTTCCCATTTTAGTACATGCCATATGTTTTTATTCGAACAATTCATTGAACATCTAAAATACATTGTAATTTTTGAGCCGGATTAAAATTAAAGCACATAAATCAACTCAAATTTTTTAGTACAAACAAAAACAAATCACCAATTCATCCAAACAAAAAATGATTAGATAAGACTTGAGAGAGATGAGAAAGAGATAATATAATGAAAAAGTGAACAAGAAAATGCACGTAAAGGAAGGAGAGAGACTGTGAAAATATGAGATTTTGGTCATTTTACCTGAAAATAGACCTAAACAATTTGAAGATTTTTCATTGACTTGGTTGAAAGAATTTTCACCAAATGATACCGGCATGAAGTCTCCTAATAAATTAATTAATCAATAATGATTCTAACTTTGCCAATCTTCATTACGTGTAAGATGTTTTTTTATATCCGTATTACATATTTTATTTATACTAGTGTACCAAAGAACACGAATTGCTGTGCGTAACATATTATATGTTCGTGTCGTATCCATATAGAATAAATTTTTTGATATGAAATTTAAGAAATTGTAATGGAAGTAATGAGTTTTTTCATATTTTATATTTTTATACTTCATCGGTATAATTATTTACGTAGAATAGTTATTTTATTTTTAGTAGGGCGACTTAGTAATAACTTTATTGAAGAATGATAATTTGTTTATTGTATTTTGGTATAACCTTATTTAGTTATAATTTTATTTAAAAAATGTAATTTGATCATTGTACTTTGGTGTAGCCGTCGATACTAGATGATGCAATCGCCTGCTCTTGCTTTATTATGCGGAGCAAATATTAAACAAATTAAATGTTATATGGAACACATTTAAGAAGAATCTGAATATTATTTATCACTTTAAATATATAAAACTCTCTAGTTCCGCCAATTGCATAGGTTAGGTGCACTTCATTAATTTAAAATGCATTGCTATGTCTCAAAACCTATAAATTTGACTTTTAATTTACCCTTTAGTTTCATGGATACAATTATGTTTAAAATTCTTAGATTTATTTTATATGAATTGCATGGTGTCAAAGCTATATAGGAGATTTTGGCATGTGAGAAGGGGAATAATCTGACTCTTCCATAGAAGGTAATTTGAAAATGTGAGTTTAATAGTAAGTATATGAATCATAGTAGAAAAAGAAAGGGAGATATCGGGCAAAGGAGAAGTGGATGAAGCCATGAGAGAATTGACGTGAGTCTTGTGGCTTTCTGATACCATGAAAGTGTTTTGAGTCCACCTTGAATATTTGGTGGTGATTTGATATCATTAAATAAAGAGTTTGTGTTACATGATAAGGCACACCATACTAATCTGATAAGCTAATCTAAATCTATAGACTAATCTCAATAATAAGATATGATAAATGATGTGATCTTAAATTCTCTGTGTTCGAATAGAGTTTGTACGAACGAAAATTAATAAAAGACACCAAAATTTTTTACGTGAAAAACCCTCAAGAATGAAGGAAAAACCACTCCTTGTTCAGTATAAATTCTTCACTATAAAAACGGACCCGTTACAAGACTTTGACACGGAATATGAATAACAAACTTCTAAACAAGAATATTAAAGAAAATACAGGAAAAGACCGAACAAACTTCATATGCTCTCTTCGAAATCTTTTCTTGCCTCAAAAGTCCAACCTATTACAAT
The DNA here is from genome assembly GCA_907163345.1 of Haberlea rhodopensis. NCBI lineage: Eukaryota > Viridiplantae > Streptophyta > Magnoliopsida > Lamiales > Gesneriaceae > Haberlea > Haberlea rhodopensis. The sequence goes on along the minus strand of CAJQUN010000088.1, from coordinate 1,284,722 downwards.
GAGACCACAAGTGTATATTTATAGGGCTGATCCCGGTGGTTAGCTCGCGGGAAATCCGGAACACGATCTCCTCTGATCGTGGCGTTATTGGGGCAATCTGAGAAATCCCCGAAATGATTAATTGCAATTGGGCATTAATTGTGTTTATATGATTAATTATGATGGTAATTAATTGATTATGTGCTGGATTTAATTAATGTGTTGAAATGCTTAGTCACATGATAGAGTGACCCGGGAGGGCATTTCAGGGCGCATGTTGGGGAAAATTGTTATTAGCATGATTTATTTGCCATGGTTAGCAATTAATTGGAAATCATGAGTTTAATTGATATTTTGGTGCATTTTGGATTAATGCTTTTGAAATATCATGTTGAGGTGTTTTATACACCATGGGTTTGTGGAATGCATTTTAATTAATTAACCCAACCCACTTTATTACCCCAAACCCCCACCATACTTTTCACTCTCACTTTTCAACTTTCCCAAATTACACCACCCAAACCCTCCTTTCCCCTTATTTTCGAGTTGGTGCTCAAGGGTAAAGGAAATCCTTCCAAAAAATCTTGTTTTGTGGAGTTTATTGGGAGATTTGAGATCCCCAAGAGGTATGGATACCTCATTGTTTGTTTTGAAGTATTTTAATTGAGTTTGAAATGGTTTGAAGGGTTTTAAAATGGGTTTGTATGAGTTGGTGTTATTTTTGGGTGAGTGTTAGATTTATGGTTGTATTATGATATTTATTGAAGATTTGTAGTGATTTGGTATGGTGGATGTTTGATTATTTGAGGTTGTTTGAGTTTGGGAAGGAGAATGGTGAATAGTGCCTGAAAATCGCATGTGCAAGACTCGGCGATCGATCGGCGCCTCCAGCGATCGATCGCGAGCTGCAAGGGCTGAAGGCAGTAGCCTTCAGCGATCGATCGCGAGTTTGGCGCGATCGATCGGCGAGGTCGCGATCGATCGGCGCAAACTCAGCGATCGATCGCGGATTGAATTATTTTGTTGGGCGAGGCAGTGTGGTCTCGCGATCGATCGGGGCTATATGGCGATCGATCGCGAGACACCAAATTGGGTGTTTTTGATTATTTTTGTGGGGTTTTTGGTATTGAACTATTATTGGGTTCTAATATTGATTTGTGTGAATGTGTAGAACCATCCCAGGTGGCAACACAGCCAAGGAATTGAAGTTCTACCACATCCTACATTTTGGAAAGGTACGTAGAAGACGTACGGGCACCCAACGGTACATGTATCTAATATACTCATTGTTTATGCATTGTGGATGCGAGTATATATGTGATTATGCATTGTGGATGCAAATACATGTTGAATTATGCATGATGATTGTAGATGCATATGATTATTGGTGCACATCCCATGAGTCGTGGTCATCCCTTGATGATTTTAATGCTTGCCGCTATTTATTTTTGGTTCCGCTAAATGTGAAGCGAGGGGTGGGAGCGCCGCATGTCACATTTGAGTGTGGTTATCATATAGGGCGAGGAAAGGATATTTGCCGCTCAATGTGAGGCGAGGGGTGGGAGTACCGCATGTCCATTGAAGCGAGGTTATTCTATGCCGCCTATATGTAAATAAGCGAGGGGCATTAAAATACATTGTGATGGACAGACTAGGGATTGGTGACTGGTATTTGGTTTTGATGAGATGGTATTGTGTCATGACATGTGTAGACCATTAAAAATAATCTATTGATTATACTCATGAGTTATGGTACAGGGACAACCAAACGGGAAGCTTTTGAAATGCATGGGAAAAACAGGAAGTGTTTTATTATGATTATGCATTTACGCTTCATATTCATATTGTGTTGTATATGAATGATATCATTGCTCATGTTTGGGGGTTGTCCTTGTAGGTACATTTTGGCATAATAAGAAGGGCTAGACGGGTTGAGGTTGTGAGCTTGTGAAGAATTCTTTTGAGGAAGGAAGGACATGATTATTTTGTATAGTGTGTACTCTAGGAGTAGTGTAAAACTATAGTTGATAACATTCTTTTGATGGGGAATGTAATTAATCCATTGATAGTCCTCATTTTGGCATGTAATTCTTAAAGCTCATAGACTCAACACGATTAATTTACTCTGATCATTTATATTAGCTCTAATTATGCCTTTAATCCGCACTTAAGGATTAGGGTCCTTACATTAGTGGTATCAGAGCAGTGGTTAGAGAACCCGGGAACGAGTGAAGGGTAGCCTTAGCATGATTGGCTAGGTGCTTACATTTGAGGCATGTTTATGCATGTGGTGCATATTGATGTATGTTCTGTTATACTAACATGCTTATTATCATTCATGTTATCTAACGGCATAACATGTATATTTGTTTTGGAAGTGTTGTTAACCTTTGTGTTACAGCATGGCTGCTATGAATGCGGGGAACCTTAACGAAGAGGTTGGCGATGTTGGGAGCGTGAACGCTAGCGTTGGACAAGTGAACCCTCTACCTCCACCAGCAGTAGGCTTGGAGCCAGTGGCTCAGTTGTTGCTACCCGGTGAGATTAACTTGACTCAGTTTCTGTCTTACCACCCGCCCCGGTTTGAGGGAACAGAATCAGGGGAGGAAGCTGAGGAGTGGCTGGAGAGACTTGAGCAGATATTTGTGTCGGCTCCTTGTGCTCTTACAGCGTGGCTGAGGCTGGCAGAGTTCCAGTTAGCTAAGAAACCTCTAATGTGGTGGAGGGGCACTGTATTGGAGCTAAGAGCACTGGGTACTGTGATCGATTGAACACTCTTCAGGACCCGGTTTCTGAACCGGTACTTCTCCGCAGCGGCGAGACAGACGAAGGAGGACGAGTTTACAAGTTTGAAACAGGGGAACATGACAGTGTCAGACTATGCCACGCGGTACTCTTTGTTGCTGAGGTATGTTCCCCACATTGCCACCAATGGGCACGCAAAGATGAGGAACTTTATGAAGGGGTTGCGACCGGAGCTCTATGACCGGGTTATCACCAATAACCCAACTTCTTTTGATGATGCTCTCACAAGGGCGGAGCTTGCCGAGCTTGGAGTGGGAGCTTATCCTAGTGCTATGCCACCACCAGTACCACAACAGAGGCAGACTAATGACAGCTTGAGGCCCCGAGGAGAGCCATTTAAACCTCGTGGTGCCTCTTCATCTTCACGGTTTGGTGGAAAGAAGTACTTTGGGCAGAAACAGGAGAACAAGAAGAGCAATTGGTCCGCCAATCGAGGGCCTTCACAAGGGAATAGATCGGGGGAGCCAAGGTGCGACAACTGTGGAGGGCCACATTCTTCAAGTAAGTGCCCTGCCTGTTATAGTTGTGGCAAGATGGGCCACATCTCTCGGTATTGCCCCACCCGGGGAGGACAGTCAGAGTTCCAGGGCAACAGGCCGAGGTTTGATGACAGGACAGTACACCAGAGGCAGCAGTTTGGGCCTCGACCATCGGGAGGTCAGACATTGGGACCGCCCCAGGGACAGGTGTATGCGCTGACTAGAGAGCAGGCCCAGACAGCCCCAGAGGAGGTGATCGCCGGTACGTGTCATTTATTTACGTACCCTGCTTTTATTTTGATAGATACAGGTGCCTCCCACTCTTTTGTATCTGTTGGTTTTGTGGAGAGACGCCATATGCGCACGTCTTCTCTACCCACGCCTCTCCTTGTCTCGACACCCACTGGAAGAAATGTCGTTGCTGATCAGTTCATGGCAGATTGCCTCATTTATTTTGAGGGCAAAGAGTTGAATACAGACTTGATTGTGTTGGGTATGTCGGACTTCGACTGCATCTTGGGTATTGATATTCTGAACAGATATCAGGCAGTGGTAGATTGCCCACAGAAGACAGTGAAGTTCAGACCTGATTTGGGTAGTCAGTGGACTTTCTTTGGCAACGGTTCTCGTGCGAAGATCCCGTTGATTTCAGCGATCAAGATGACTCAGCTGTTGGAACGTGGTCACACGGGCTATCTCATCTATGCCCTGGACACGTCTGGGAAGAATAAGGAATTGAGAGTTGAGGATGTACCAGTGGTAGCAGAGTTTGCTGATGTATTCCCAGAAGAGATCCCAGGATTCCCACCGGCTAGGGAAGTTGAGTTTGGGATCGAGTTGTTACCGGGGACATCCGCTATCTCTCGTGCACCTTACAGGATGGCACCGGCGGAGTTGAGAGAATTGAAGGAGCAATTGCAGGACCTCCTTGACAAAGGATATATACGCCCGAGCGTATCGCCATGGGGCGCACCGGTTCTCTTTGTGAGAAGAAGGACGGTTCGATGCGGCTGTGCATCGATTACCGGCAACTGAATAAAGCCACAGTAAAGAACAAATATCCTCTCCCAAGGATTGATGATTTGTTCGATCAGTTGCAAGGTACCAGATTATATAGCAAGATTGATTTGAGATCCGGGTACCATCAGATTCGAGTCAGAGAGGAAGATGTACAGAAGACAGCGTTTCGGACTCGATATGGACATTATGAGTTCCTAGTGATGCCGTTCGGTGTGACGAATGCTCCAGCGGTCTTTATGAGCTTGATGAACAGAGTGTTTCAGCCGTATCTTGATCAGTTCGTTATCGTGTTCATCGACGACATTCTCATCTATTCCCGGAGCGAGGAAGAGCACGTGAAACACTTGAGGACAGTGCTCCAGATTCTCCGAGATCACCAGTTGTATGCCAAGCTCAGTAAGTGTGAGTTTTGGTTGAGCAGTGTAGTATTTCTGGGCCATGTCATATCGAGCAGCGGAATATCAGTGGATCCCAGGAAGATCGAAGCTGTGATGGAGTGGGCTGCCCCCACTTCTGTGCCTGAGATTCGGAGCTTCCTTGGTTTGGCCGGATATTATCGACGCTTCGTCGAGGGATTTTCGAAGATTGCCAAGCCGTTGACACAGTTGACCCAGAAAGGAGTACCTTTCTTTTGGTCAGAAGCTTGTGAGGAGAGCTTCCAGTAGTTAAAGCATCGTTTGACGACGGCGCCAGTGTTAGTGATCCCTACGGAGAACTCCAGATTTGTTTTGTATACCGATGCATCACTCCAGGGCCTTGGGTGTGTACTGATGCAAGATAAGCATGTGGTAGCTTATGCTTCGAGGCAGTTGAAGCCGCATGAGATGAGATACCCAGTCCATGACTTGGAACTGGCGGCTATCATCTTCGTCCTGAAGATTTGGAGACATTACTTGTATGGTACTTCATTTACCATATACACGGATCACAAGAGCCTCAAGTTTTTATTCACTCAGGCGGAGCTGAACATGAGGCAGAGGAGGTGGATGGACTTACTCAAAGACTATGATTATGAGATTGAGTACCATCCCGGAAAAGCTAATTTGACAGCAGACGCTTTGAGCCGGAAAATGAGGAGTTCTGCTGAGGACGTCATCCATTTGTCAGCCATGATGACCTCCTATTGCCATCTGGGCTATGATTTTGACATTGATGCATCACCTGTGTATGTATCGACCTTGTTAGCTGAGCCAGATATCTATGGGAACATCAGGAGAGCTCAGAGGTCAGATGATGAGGTTCAGAGGTGGTTATCTTTAGTACATCTTGGTCAGCCAACGAAATTCAGAGTGGCCGATGACGGATCTTTGAGATTGGGTGACCGTTGGGTGGTTCCGAGTACGCCGGAGTTGCGTAGAGGGATCTTGGAGCGAGCTCATAGTAGCAGACTTAGCATCCACCCAGGCGGGAAGAAGATGTATAAAGATCTACGTGGTCAGTTTTGGTGGAAGAGGATGAAATCTGATGTCGTCGCTTTTGTTAAGAGGTGTTTGATCTGCCAGCAGGTTAAGGCAGAGAGACAGAGACCTGGCGACGAGTTGAGAAGCTTGGAGATACCGAAGTGGAAGTGGGAACACATTTCCATGGACTTCGTGACTCACCTGCCGAGGAGTGCTTCAGGCTTTGATGCTATTTGGGTGATCGTGGATCGATTGACTAAGGTAGCTCATTTCATCCCCTATAGCATGACTTTCACCTTTTTGAGGATGGCGCGGTTGTACATTCGAGATGTGGTGAGATTGCATGGGATCCCCATTTCCATAGTGTCGGATCGAGATCCGCGATTCACATCTCATTTTTGGGAAGGTCTTCAGTCAGCCTTGGGAACTGAAGTCAGATTGAGCACTGCTTATCTCCTCAGACGGATGGCATACCGAGCGTACTATCCAGACGCTCGAGGACATGTTGAGAGCTTGTGTTTTGGAGTTCGATGTTTCTTGGCAAAATTCAGTGCCTTTGGTAGAGTTCTCTTATAATAATAGCTACCAGGCGAGTATTCAGATGACTCCTTTTGAAGCTCTTTATGGCAGACGGTGTAGATCACCCTTGTGTTGGGATGATTTGGACTGCAAATCGGTCGGAGGACCGGAATTGATTCGGGAGATGGAAGAGAAGATAAAGCTGATAAGGCAGAAAATGAAAGCAGCCCAGGACAGACAGGCAGCTTATGCGAACAAACGGCGGAGACCGTTGGAATTTCAGTTGGGAGATAAGGTCTTTTTGAAGATCTCGCATTTCAGAGGCGTTGTGCGATTTGGGATGCGCGGGAAACTGTCTCCGAGGTATGTTGGACCGTACGAGATTTTGCAGCGCATTGGCACCTTAGCTTACCGACTAGCTCTGCCGCCTTCTTTATCTGGTATACATGATGTGTTTCATGTATCGATGTTGCGGAAGTATGAGCCGGATCCATCTCATGTGTTACAGCCTTCCGAAGTTCAGTTAGAGTCCGATGTGTCTTATGTGGAACGGCCTGTTAGAATTCTGGATCGAGCAGACCGCAGACTTCGGAACAAAGTGATACCTATGATCAAGGTTCAGTGGGATTGCAGGGGTGTCGAGGAGGCTACGTGGGAGACGGAGCGGCATATGGTGCAGCACTACCCGGAACTATTCTCTAGTATGTGTTTATGTTTAGTTTCTTTTGGGGGTAAGTGCATGTGATTTCGAGGACGAAATCTTGTAAGTAGGGGAGTATTGTGATATCCCCGAAATGATTAATTGCAATTGGGTATTAATTGTGTTTATATGATTAATTATGATGGTAATTAATTGATTATGTGCTGGATTTAATTAATGTGTTGAAATGCTTAGTCACATGATAGAGTGACCCGGGAGGGTATTTCAGGGCGCATGTTGTGCATGTTGGGGAAAATTGTTATTAGCATGATTTATTTGCCATGGTTAGCAATTAATTGGAAATCATGAGTTTAATTGATATTTTGGTGCATTTTGGATTAATGCTTTTGAAATATCATGTTGAGGTGTTTTATACACCATGGGTTTGTGGAATACATTTTAATTAATTAACCCAACCCACTTTATTACCCCAAACCCCCACCATACTTTTCACTCTCACTTTTCAACTTTCCCAAATTACACCACCCAAACCCTCCTTTCCCCTTATTTTCGAGTTGGTGCTCAAGGGTAAAGGAAATCCTTCCAAAAATCTTGTTTTGTGGAGTTTATTGGGAGATTTGAGATCCCCAAGAGGTATGGATACCTCATTGTTGGTTTTGAAGTATTTTAATTGAGTTTGAAATGGTTTGAAGGGTTTTAAAATGGGTTTGTATGAGTTGGTGTTATTTTTGGGTGAGTGTTAGATTTATGGTTGTATGATGATATTTATTGAAGATTTGTAGTGATTTGGTATGGTGGATGTTTGATTATTTGAGGTTGTTTGAGTTTGGGAAGGAGAAGGGTGAATAGTGCCCGAAAATCGCATGTGCAAGACTCGGCGATCGATCGGCGCCTCCAGCGATCGATCGCGAGCTGCAAGGGCTGAAGGCAGTAGCCTTCAGCGATCGATCGCGAGTTTGGCGCGATCGATCGGCGAGGTCGCGATCGATCGGCGCAAACTCAGCGATCGATCGCGGATTGAATTATTTTGTTGGGCGAGGCAGTGTGGTCTCGCGATCGATCGGGGCTATATGGCGATCGATCGCGAGACACCAAATTGGGTGTTTTTGATTATTTTTGTGGGATTTTTGGTATTGGACTATTATTGGGTTCTAATATTGATTTGTGTGAATGTGTAGAACCATCCCAGGTGGCAACACAGCCAAGGAATTGAAGTTCTACCACATCCTACATTTTGGAAAGGTACGTAGAAGACGTACGGGCACCCAACGGTACATGTATCTAATATACTCATTGTTTATGCATTGTGGATGCGAGTATATATGTGATTATGCATTGTGGATGCAAATACATGTTGAATTATGCATGATGATTGTAGATGCATATGATTATTGGTGCACATCCCATGAGTCGTGGTCATCCCTTGATGATTTTAATGCTTGCCGCTATTTGTTTTTGGTTCCGCTAAATGTGAAGCGAGGGGTGGGAGCGCCGCATGTCACATTTGAGTGTGGTTATCATATAGGGCGAGGAAAGGATATTTGCCGCTCAATGTGAGGCGAGGGGTGGGAGTACCGCATGTCCATTGAAGCGAGGTTATTCTATGCCGCCTATATGTAAATAAGCGAGGGGCATTAAAATACATTGTGATGGACAGACTAGGGATTGGTGACTGGTATTTGGTTTTGATGAGATGGTATTGTGTCATGACATGTGTAGACCATTAAAAATAATCTATTGATTATACTCATGAGTTATGGTACAGGGACAACCAAACGGGAAGCTTTTGAAATGCATGGGAAAAACAGGAAGTGTTTTATTATGATTATGCATTTACGCTTTATATTCATATTGTGTTGTATATGAATGATATCATTGCTCATGTTTGGGGGTTGTCCTTGTAGGTACATTTTGGCATGATAAGAAGGGCTAGACGGGTTGAGGTGGTGAGCTTGTGAAGAATTCTTTTGAGGAAGGAAGGACAGGATTATTTTGTATAGTGTCTACTCTAGGAGTAGTGTAAAACTATAGTTGATAACATTCTTTTGATGGGGAATGTAATTAATCCATTGATAGTCCTCATTTTGGCATGTAATTCTTAAAGTTCATAGACTCAACACGATTAATTTACTCTGATCATTTATATTAGCTCTAATTATGCCTTTAATCCGCACTTAAGGATTAGGGTCCTTACACACACCCATCTTCCCCCAAGGGCTATTTTTCCTTCTATTTAGACCAACTCTGAGGGGGCCTTCGCTTTCCTGTCCCCTCTTTCTTTGTTGAAGTTGCCTCTTATTTTGTTATTCCCATTAGCCAATTATTCGCCAACAGTTATAGATTGTTGGCGGACTTCTTCATTGTCCTTTCCTTTTTAGGTTTTACTCCTACCCCCGAACTCTTCCACTGCTTTTTTCAGTTGAATAAGAAAGAGATCAGCCTTTTTATTTTTCTTCCCGAATGGGGGTTGGTTTCCTCAAGAACTACACATCGTCAACAAAAAATTGGAAGAAGTTCTACTTTTTTGCTCGTCCACTCCAGCCTTGAGATTGTCCCATGGAGTGGAGAGAAAACCTCCCGAATGTCAAATCAATAAAGGGTCACCTTGAGAAGGAACCATATCTGTCGGTTCGTCATAAACTTGGCGATCAGTGTTATAATCTGGCGGAGCTGATTGACGACGGACTGCTTATTCTTGTTGAGTCCGAAGGGTGCATCCTTGAAAATGCCCATCGGCGAGTGTTTCTGAGCACTCTTATTTATTTGTAAATTTTGATTAACAGACTCAAACCCACCTCTACCTGTTTTTTTACAGAGACAAAAATGATGAAAGCTAGGATGGCCGAGAACTTGAACGCTAAGTCCAAAAAAGGACAAGCTTCAATGCAAGCCTCAGGGTTCGCTCCTCCTCTCCCTCCACCTCCATCTGTTGATCCTACCATTCCGATCATTGATATTGTGGGTCCACATGGGGAGGAGGAGCCCCTGGTTTCTCGACCTCGCAAAAGGGCAACCCCCGAGGGCCAGGGTTCTTCTTCTAACCCCCCCCCCCCCCCACCCACCCACCCACACACACACACGAAAAAAGCTTAGTCTTCAAGCCTTCCGTCCATACCTCAAGCATCTTCTCAACTTACTCTTGGTGATCCGAGCGGTCCTCGGCCCACCTCGAGATACCAAATATCAACTTGGGACTACTCTTCCCACGTCCCCCCTTTTGAAAAAACTCGACCCTAAAATTTCTCAATCTATCATTTGCTTCTCCCCCGAACGCAAGCATCTTGGGGAGCTGGCCTTCAGCAACCTGGTGAATGACTTCTCCACATCTTTTACCAAGATAATTTACTTTTATCAAAAATTTCTAAGTACTTATCTTTGATATATTGACTCCTTTTGTTCTTATGCAGAAGCGCATGATGGTTGGTGAGCTCTTAATCAGATTCCACTCTGTTCGCTCAGAAGTGGCTGGTCAGCGTAAGGAAGCTCACCAGTTTCAAAACATGTGTGAAGACTTGAAGAAGACTGTGGAATCATTGAGGAGCGACACTCTTCCATGAGGGCTGCTCATGAGAAGGGGCAGAAGGCCCTCGAAGTCGAGCGTAAGAGTTCAGCTAAGCTTGAAGAGGCCAACAAGACCCTCTTGGACCAGTACAAGACCCTCTCCGAGCAACTTGCTCAGGAGAAATCCTCTGTTGATGCTCGAGTAGAGGAGGCCTGGCTCACGAGGAAAGCTGACTTTTTTGAAGTCCTCGGAGTATAGCAATATGGTGGCAGAACGGGCCTCAAAATTTTTATCATGGGTGTGAGGCTGTTTTCATCAATTTGAGGCGAAGGGTTATCCACATGAGGATGCTCCAAAGGACTTCCTTGACCAATGGGCAGCTCTATAAAACCTCCCTCTAGAGCTCTTCGAGTCGTAGAATATGTTTACTTTTTTTACTTTTTATGCCTTGCTCCTGTAATACCTTTTTCTTCTTCTTTTTTCTTTGATGGACGAAATACTTTTATTCAATTGGTTGCTCGAAATCCCGACCCCCACGCTTAGATAACTTTTAGGTTTAAACGTGGACCAAACATCCCGATCCCACGAGTAAACTAATAAAATTTCAAACAAGCTCGCTACCCCGAGCACAATAACTTAGGAAACTTTAGGTTTAAACGTGGACTAGACATCCTGATCCATGAGTAAACTAATAAAATTCTGAACAAATTCGATCATCCCGAGCACAACAACTGAGGCCATTTTATGTTTAAACGTGGACCAAACATCCTGTTTGAACCGAAGAGGGGGGTGAATGAGTTTCCTTGGCTACTTTAGCGATTTAAAGTGATTTTGAAAAAATCGAGTTTGCGCAGCGAAGATTTCAAGTCAATCGATCAATGAACAATAAGAAATAATAAAGTAAATGCATAATGTAAATAAATCAATAAAGAACATGAGTATTTTTTATAGAAGTTCGGTGATGAATCGCCTACGTCTTCTCTTCCCGGTTATAAATCGTTTGACCAAGGTTCCACTAGAACAACTTCCTCTTGGCCTTAAGGGCTCCAAGGATAGCCACACACAACTTCTTCTTGGCCTTTATGGCTCCAAGGATAGCCACAATCTTGCACAAACTTCACTTGTCGACGACTTATACAATTTTCCAACTTGCGTCGGTGTTGGAGAACCTTCACAATGATTCCCAACTTTGTACTACAACAAGTGATACCTTCACGGTGTAATCAAAATGAGGAACAAAGCTCTCACACAAGAATAAGAAACAAACTCTCAATACAAGACAATAAAATAGAATATATGAAGTTTTGCTATGATAGCTTGAATTGGATTGAGTATAGCTTGCTTGTATTGTATCTTGTTGTTTCGTGTCTTCAACTTGAGCCAATTATCCATATTTATATTGTAGTAGGCTCCCAAAGGTCATACTAGCCGTTTATAGCCGTTAGCAACAATTTTGGACCAAACATACGCTCCATCGCCAGTCCATCGCCTCGGACGATCTACATCGCCAAGCTTCAACGGTCAAGACATTTGAAAATCTCACAGATCACCTCAGGCGATGTGCGGATCGCCTTAGGTGATTGTCAAAAACAAATCAGGGTCATGCCTCAAAATGAACAGTAAATCTTCATCGCTTCAGCCTTTCTAACCATCGCCTCGCGCGATCTCACCATGTGCGAAGTCCTCGGCGTCGCTTTCAGTTGATGTGCGGGGTGATGGATTGGATGGCTGCCATCGCCTGGGGCGATCTGGGTAGTGCGTGCGCTTAGCCATAGCTTGTATCGACGTGCGAGGTGATGCACACGCCTGGCACCCATCGCCTGGGGCGATGTCTCTCATCACCTCGGGCGATCTGCTTGAACAAAAAATTTCTTTTCTTTTCTACAATTCAACACTTTGTCAATCTTCAATATGATTGATTTGGTCATAAATTATGCTGCATACTCAACACAAATCATTAATACAAAAATCACAGATTTTGTAATCACCAAACAAAAATTGATATTTTGATAATTTTACTTAAATTAGAGACATGAGAATTGTAGCGTTTTAAGGCACAACGATCTCCCCCTTTTTTATGATCACAAAACCTGGTAAACTTGATAAAAAATTAAACTTTAACAATGCAATGCATAGAGAGTTTAAACTCCCCCTTAATGTATGGAAATGATAAAACAATGTTTCAATGTGCATTTTAATCACCTTTTTAAAAAAGAGTCACAAGTTGCAAATTTACTTAACTATCAATTCGACAATCAAGTTTACACATTCATTCTCCCCTTTTTGTGAGAATAAAAAGGTATAGATATTTCAAAAAACAATTGGGCAGAGTTTCCTTTGTAAACTAAGTAGATCAAAAACCAAGCAACATGCATCACAATATCAAACAACTCAATATATATTCAACACATGCAACAAACTAATCCAACATCATTTAAATACAATGCGATTTTTGCATACCATGCCAAAAAAATAATAAATAATCCTAGACAACTTATTCATGCCATCATCATTGGCATTCCCATGGTTAGGATCCTTGTCCATGCGGGCACCGGTAAACTGAGATTGAAGAACATCCACCTCATGTCATAAATACGACAAATCTTCTCTAGATGAGTCTTGATAAGCCCGAAGGGACGCAACATCATCTCGAATGAATTGGAATTTGAGAATTGTCATCTACTCTCAAGGATTGAAATTGAGAATGCATATCATCTCGAAGGTTTTGAAATTGAGAGGTAAAGAAGGCAAAGTCATCTTGATTAAACTCAAAGGAAGAATGGGTTTGATGACTGTCAGGAGCCGGAATATCCACCCCAATGTTCATCATGTCATCAAAATTTGAGGGAGATTGATTTGGAATAGGTTGCTCCTCTTGGTTTGGTTCGATCAAGAATGGAAAGTGGAGTCTTTGATTACTATTGATCTTTGAAAGGGTCGAGATGGGTGTTCTTTAGGATTGAAAGCGGATAGCAAATTCCCTGGATCATTAACCCAACAAGAAGTGAAAGGATTCCATGAAATCTTGTTATAAAGGAAACATCGAAGATTGAAGGTGTCCTTAGCTTGATAGGAATCTTTTCATTATCATTGAAAGGAAAATTGAAGTGGATAAAGATTTTGGTTAAGACACGCCCGAAAGGAATAATTACTTTCTTGGGATTATGGGTCGTGTACGTAAAAATTTGTAAAAGGAATTTGGGTAGATTGAAAGGGGTCTTGGTGATGATGTAATACATCAAGTATACATCAAAAAATTTTAATCTAAGATGATCACCATGCCGAGGGATCATCGAGATGATCACTATCTTGTGCAAAATTTGGTAGATCGTCGGAATTGAGTTCACAAGAAAAGATTGGTTTGGACATTGGGGAGAGCCGCCAAAAATGAGATACAATGCTTGGGTAGGATCGAATACCACATCAAGAGCCCAAGTAGCTAGAGACAATTTAGCTGGTCCCTCCGAAGGAGTTCGAAGAATATTCACCAATTCGGTACTAGTGAATTCAATGTGGCGATTACGGACAATATTTTTGGTAGTCAATTTGTTGGGATATGCCCTAAGACAAGTCATTAGATGATTGTTTAAGACATACAATGTTTATGGTTTTATGAATGGCAATTCATTATTATATATTATTCTTTTAACTGTGCATTGTGAATTAATATATATGTTAATGTCCTTAGAATAATATTGTATTATTCTTAAAGATGTTCCTAGTCAAGTATTATCATGAAAGGGATAATGATAATACGTAGAGACTAGTATGTGTTGATCGATGAATTGTTCATTGATATGAGATATCAAGTCAACATATGGGTACATGTTAGAGAACGATGTACTGGACAGACCCACCATGAGAATGCAACATGGATAGTTATATGATCGTCATATGCAATTCTCACAGTGATAATAATGTATGTAATCCTTACGACTTGTGATCATCAGAGATCCCAACATAAGGAGTTATGTATCTTGATATCGTCAAACGTTACCCGTAACAAGGTAATCTATAAAGGCGACTATTGGATACACTACGAATTATGTAGAGGGATGTTGACTGATCGAGATAGGATTTGTCCCTCCTATATAACAGGAGATGTGTTTGGCCCTTGATCAAGTGAGAACTAAAATTCATGGCCATGCTCGAATGAGTCGATATGAGATATCGAGCTTATTCGTTTATTCTAGTTCTACTTGGGGATCAAGAAATAAAGATTGGATATACGAGTATGACTATTCCATGACTCGTGTTCAATCTAAACACAAAGGACAAAGGGATTAAGTTACATGATTAATATTATCACAAGTTCTAAAGGTTATGTCGAGTCATTGACATTCTTGTAATTTGGGTAGCATTGATGTGTTGCTAGATACCGCTCAATGCTTGAGACATAAAATGAGATTTTATGTCACTGCCAACATTACAAGATCCTATCGGGTCGCACAAAAGATTAAATCGAGAAGGGAAATTAAATTCATGGGATGAATTAAATAATTAAGAGGAGTCTTAATTAATAATCATAATGATTAATTAAATCATGGGCTTAAGCCCATGAGGCTTTATGAAAGCCTTTAATTAATTAAATAAAAGATGATTACAAGGTGTTTAATTGGAAGACAATTTCATAACACAAAAAAAACCCTACACAAGCTAAGAAGCACACGGCCGCACCTTGAATTGCTCTCGGCCATCAAAAGTCGAAGGAGTTCTTGGTGGATTTTGGTCATTCTTTCGATTGTGAATCGAGCGTGCTTAGTGTATCGGTTTAATAACTTGTCTAGCAACTTGTTATTAAACCATCCCTTCACCCGATTTGATCGTGTGGATACCGTTGAGGCAAAACTCATTGAGTTTTGCTATTGACTCGGAGAAGGCGTAGGACGTGGTGCTGCTCCGTGGATTCTGCATCAAACACGCTACAAGGGTGAGACACTTGTAATTCCTTAATCCGATATGATAACCTATGTATAGATCCGGTGTTAGTAATCCTAAAATTTTATTCCGCTGCGTTGTATGCTCATGGGATTACTTACAGTGGTATCAGAGCCGTGTACAAGGCTCATATCGGATTTATGTGATTAAATTGTGTTAATCATATTAGAATTAATATTGCATGCTATTAAAACTGTTTAAATTCATATATGATATGAAATTAATTTTAGTTTATGAAAATCATCGTAGTAATTGTATTTGATATAATTGGCGAATAAAATTATTTATTGAGCATCAAATTTTTGGCCACCACCATCACAAATGTCACCACGGCTAGCCACATGAGGGCTAGGGTTTTCGAACCCTTGGCTCGAGATGGCTTAGTCGTTGTGGCTAATAATTGTGCATGGAAGTGTCGAAAATTAATTAGGGTTTAGAACCCATTGGACGTGACGGCTAGCTCATAACGGCTAGGGTTTCGAACCCTAATAGTCGTGCATGGCTCGGCCATCATCGCCTTATTTTCTAAAGTTTTGATGCTTGGATGAGTTTCGAACTCCTTGACTCGATAATGGTTCACGCATGCATGGATTAGTAACTTTACCACATGAGAGCAAGGTTTTTCGAACCCTTAGCTCGAGATGGTTGAGCGAACCCCGTGCATGGCATGACCGTGAATCGTGGCTAACAAATTCCAGCGTTTAAAACAAGATGGCTCGATAAAAGTAGATAAACGTGCGAGGCGGCTAGGGTTGGAACCCTAGCGCCGCCGCCGCATGAGCCATGGCTCGGCCATGGGCTAGGGTTTCGAACCCTAGGCCCACTATTGGTCCAGCCGTGTGCTTCATGGTTCGAACCATGGTGGTTCGTGTTTTAGTCGCTTTAGTTCGTGGCATGTGATGTCCCGAGCGTACGATAATTTTTCAAAATTTATTTACAGTTTTAATTAGAATTAAATTTAAAATGTTTAGAATTTAATTAATTAAATGTTAATGCATGCTTTATGTGTTGTTTGAGCATGGTGCGTGGTTATAGCCCTTTGACCTATTAGATAGGATTTGTGGATGTTTGTAATTTATAATACGACCTGCGTGTCGTGCCTTTCTCTATTTCATTCTAAATGTAATCCCTCCCCTATGTTCCCCTCGAATGTGAATCGAGGAATTCTATATCTTGTAAATAGTGTAGTTTATTTTATTGATGGTGATCAATGAAGATGGAGCATCGTGCCGGGATGAGGAGGCCATTCACAAATTGGAGCCAAAGGAAGGTGCTTGTGAAGTTACCTTAGGTTGACTCATTGGATTTTCTCATTGGCTTGAGAAAATCATTAGTAGGGGCTATAACCATGTCACGTTTAATTATGTATGTTGATGCATGATTTATCTTATGTTTTAATTTGATAATAGTATTACACATATATGTAGATATGTATACAACTATATGTAGTGGACATATTTTAAATTATCAAATTAATCATGAGATCAATAAATCCCTCTAAAATATTAAGTTTTAGATGCCTTCCAAAATAAAAGTACTCGTCAATAACTTCGATTGTACATGTGTGGGTTTGCCAAAGCAAAGCACCGTGGCAATCTTAGTAAGGCGCGAAAGGACAAAAGTGATATCCGTTATACTTTAATTGGGTACGACTTAACTAGGTTATCTCAATAGGATTGGGAACCTAGAGGCATGGGTTGGATTATAATTCATTTGATGAATTGAACAAAGTGTTGTTCGTCCAACTATCCAAGAATTATATGTGATATAATTGACAAAGTGTTGTCTACCTAAATAACCGAGTCTTGGGCGATTAGCCAAAGCTAACTCAAGATTAGGCGAAATATGGATCTTGGCCCACTAAAGGTTTTGAGGGTTGATATTTTTCAAACAAAATAGTGGGAGTATCATTTAATATAAGACCATGTTAAATGATTTAAATCATAAACTTATTTTGCATATTTATATTGTAGATATCCATGGCAACTAACAACGTTACTAGCACTTTATCACTGCGATCGGTCCTTGAGAAGGACAAATTAAATGGGACGAATTTCCTAGACTGGCATAGGAACTTGAGGATAGTCCTCAAACAAGAAATGAAACAATATGTCCTAGAGGAACCCTTACCCGCTGAGGAACCTCCCCTAACAGCTACAAGAGCTGAAAAAGATGCTTACAAGAAGCATCAGAGTGACGCACTTGATGTTGGGTGCCTCAAGCTTGCCACCATGAACTCTGAGCTTCAGAAGCAACATGAGGAAATGGAGGCGTTCGATATGATCGAACACTTAAAGCAGTTGTACCAACAGCAAGCAAGACAAGAGAGGTATGACGTCTCTAAGGCGTTATTTCAGTGCAGGATGGTAGAAGGAAGCTGTAAGGACCCTAATCCTTAAGTGCGGAAATAAGGCATAATAGAGCTAATATAATGATCAGAGTGAGAAAAGAACATGTTGAGTCTATGAGCTTAAGCATTACATGCCATGATAATAAGGACTTCCAAAATAAAATGGATTAATTACATTCCTCATCAATGAATGTTATCAACTAGTTTTACACTACTCCTAGAGTAGACACTAGACAAAATAATCCTGTCCTTTAATCCTCAAAAGAATGCTTCACAAGCTCACCACCTCAACCCGTTCAAAGCTTGCTATCATGCCAAAAAGGTACCTACAAGGACAACCCCCAAACATGAGCAATGATAATCATTCATATTCAACACAATATGAAGATAAAGCGTAAATGCATAATCAATATAAAACACTTCCTGTTTTCCCATGCATTTCAAACGCTTCCCGTTTGGTTGTCCCTGTACCATAACTCATGAGTATAATCAACAGATTATTTTTAATGGCCAAAACATGTCATGACATCATATACCATCTCAACTGTACCACATATTGGTCACCATTCCCTAGTCTGTCCATCACAGTGTATTTTAATGCCCCTCGCTTATATTCATATGGGCGGCATAGGATAACCTCGCTACAATGGACATGCGGCGCTCCCACCCCTCGCTTCACAGAGAGCGGCAAATACCCTTTCCTCGCCCCATATGACAACCACGCTCAAATGTGACATGCGGCGCTCCCACCCCTCGCTTCACATTTAGCGGAACCAATACAAAAAGCGGCAAGCATTAAAATCATCAAAGGATGACCACGACTCATGGGATGTGCATCCAATAATCATAATATGCATCTAACATCAATATGCATAAATTACCATGTATATGCATCCACAATGCAATACCTCATATGGCATAAATCAACATGTATATGCATCCACAATGCAATACCACATATACACTCGCATCCACAATGCATAAACAATGAGTATATAAAATACATGTTACCGTTGGGTGCCCGTACGTCCACTACGTACCTTTCCAAAAAGTGGAATGTGGTTGGACCTCAATTCCTTGGCTGCGTTGCCACCTGGGTTGGTTCTACATATTCACAAATACCAATATTAGAACCCAATAATAGTCCAATACCAAAAATCCCACAAAAACACCCAAAAACACCATTTTTGGTGTCTCGCGATCGATCGCCATCAAGCCTCGATCGATCGCGAGAACACACTGCCTCGCCCAACAATTTCCAACAATCCGCGATCGATCGCGGAGCTAGCGCCGATCGATCGCGGCCTCGCCGATCGATCGCGCGCATCTCGCGATCGATCGCTGAGGCTTACTGCCTCAGCCTTGCTGCTCGCGATCGATCGCGAGAAAAACGCCGATCGATCGCCGAGCTGTGGGCATGCGGGGTTTGGGCACTATTCACCCATCTTCAACCCCATCTCATACACACCCACATACACCAACATTAACCAAACCCAACAACTCAAAACCAACAATAAACCTCAACATAAACTCATATAAACAACATCCAACCAAAACACTACCAAAATCACAACACCCAACACAAACCCATTTTAAACCCTTCAAAACCAACCCAAACTAAAACAAATCTTTACAAAATTAAACATGAGGTATCCATACCTCTTGGGGACCTTAAATCACCCAACAATCTTCCACAAATCAAAGTTTGCAAGCACTTCTCTTCACCCAAGAGCTCAAAATCGAAAATGTGGAGAGGGGAAGGGTTTGGGTGTTGGAAATGATTTGGTAAAGTAAAAGTGTTGGATGGGGTGGGGTTGGGTATAAAATGAGTTATAAATCAAATGCATTCCAAAATAATCCCATGGTGTATAAAACACCCCAACATGATATTTTTCAAAGCATTTACTCAAAATGCACCATAAAATCAATTAACACATGATTTCCAATTAATTGCTAACCAATGCAAATAAATCATGCTTCCAATAATATTTACCCAACATGCACCACATGCACCCTAAAATGCAACCCCGGGTCATCCTATCCACATGACCATGCATTTCCACATAAGGTAAATAAATCCCAACACATAATCAATTACCACATAATTAATCATGTAAACATAATTTAAAGCCAAATAGCAATTAACCATTTCGGGGATGTCACAATACTCCCCTACTTAAAAGATTTCGTCCTCGAAATCACATGCACTTACCCCAACAGAAACTAAACATAAACTCATACCAGAGAATAGTTCCGGGTAGTGCTGCACCATATGCTGCTCCGTCTCCCACGTAGCCTCCTCGACACCCCTGCGATCCCACTGAACTTTGATCATCGGTATCACTTTGTTCCGAAGTCTACGGTCTGCTCTGTCCAGAATTCTAACAGGCCGTTCCACATAAGATACATCTGACTCTAACTGAACTTCGGAAGGCTGTAACACGTGAGACGGATCCGGCTCATACTTTCGCAGCATCGATACATGAAACACATCATGTATCCCAGATAAAGAAGGCGGCAAAGCCAGTCGGTAAGCCAATGTGCCAATGCGCTGCAAAATCTCGTACGGTCCCACAAACCTCGGAGACAGTTTCCCGCGCATCCCAAACCGCACAACGCCTCTGAAAGGCGAGATCTTCAAAAAGATCTTATCTCCCAACTGAAACTCTAACGGTCTCCGCCGTTTATTCGCATAAGCTGCCTGTCTGTCTTGGGCCGCTTTCATTTTCTGCCTTATAATCTTTATCTTCTCTTCCATTTCCCGGATCAACTCAGGCCCTCCGACTGGTCTACTGTCCAAATCATCCCAACATAAGGGTGATCTACATCGTCTGCCATAAAGAGCTTCAAACGGAGCCATCTGAATACTTGCCTGGTAGCTATTGTTATACGAAAACTCTACCAAAGGCACTGAATTCTGCCAAGAGGCATCGAACTCCAAAACGCAAGCTCTCAACATGTCCTCGAGCGTCTGGATAGTGCGCTCAGTCTGGCCATCCGTCTGAGGATGATAAGCAGTGCTCAATCTGACCTCAGTTCCCAAAGCTGACTGAAGGCCTTCCCAAAAATGAGATGTGAATCGCGGATCTCGATCTGACACAATAGAAACGGGAATCCCATGCAATCTCACCACATCTCTAATATACAACTGCGCCATCCTCAAGAATGTAAAGGTCATGCTATAGGGGATAAAGTGGGCTACCTTGGTCAATCTGTCCACAATCACCCAAATAGCATCGAAGCCTGAAGCACTCCTCGGCAAATGAGTCACGAAGTCCATGGAAATGTGCTCCCACTTCCACTTCGGTATCTCCAAGCTCCTCAATTCGCCGCCAGGTCTCTGCCTCTCTGCCTTAACCTGCTGGCAGATCAAACACCTCTTCACAAAAGCGACGACATCTGATTTCATTCTCTTCCACCAAAACTGACCACGCAGATCTCTGTACATTTTCTTCCCGCCTGGGTGGATGCTAAATCTGCTACTGTGAGCTCGCTCCAAGATTCCCTTACGCAACTCCGGCGTACTCGGAACTACCCAGCGGTTACCCAATCTCAAAGATCCGTCGTCTGCCACTCTGAACTTCGTCGGCTGACCAAGATGCACTATAGACAACCATCTCTGAACCTCAGCATCTGATCTCTGAGCTCTCCTGATGTTCTCATAAATATCTGGCTCAGCTAATAAGGTAGAGACATACACTGGCGATGCATCAATGTCGAAGTCATAGCCCAGATGGCAATAGGAGGTCATCATAGCCGACAAATGAATGACGTCCTCAGCAGAACTCCTCACTTTCCGGCTCAAAGCGTCTGCTGTCAAATTGGCTTTCCCCGGATGGTACTCTATCTCGCAATCATAGTCCTTGAGTAGGTCCATCCATCTCCTCTGCCTCATATTCAGTTCCGCCTGAGTAAATAGAAACTTGAGGCTCTTGTGATCCGTGTATATGGTGAATGAAGTACCATATAAATAATGCCTCCAGATCTTCAGGGCAAAGATGATAGCCGCCAATTCCAAGTCATGAACTGGATATCTGGTCTCATGCGGCTTCAACTACCTCGATGCATAAGCTACCACGTGCTTATCTTGCATCAGAACACATCCAAGGCCCTGCAGTGATGCATCGGTATACAGAACAAATCTGGAGTTCTCCGTAGGGATCACCAATACTGGCGCCGTCGTCAACCGGTGCTTCAACTCCTGGAAGCTCTCCTCACAAGCTTCTGACCAAAAGAAAGGCACTCCCTTCTGAGTCAACTGAGTCAGCGGCTTGGCAATCTTCGAAAAGCCCTCGACAAAGCGCCGATAATACCCGGCCAAACCAAGAAAACTCCGAATCTCAGGCACAGAAGTGGGGGCAGCCCACTCCATCACAGCCTCAATCTTCTTCGGGTCCACTGATATCCCACTGCTCGAAATGACATGCCCCAGAAACACCACACTGCTCAGCCAAAATTCACACTTACTGAGCTTAGCATACAACTGATGCTCTCTAAGAATCTGAAGCACTGTCCTCAAGTGTTTCACATGCTCTTCCTCACTCCGGGAGTAGATAAGAATGTCGTCAATAAAAACAATGACGAACTGATCAAGATACTGCTGAAACACTCTGTTCATCAGACTCATGAAGGCTGCTGGAGCATTCGTCACACCGAACGGCATCACTAAGAACTCATAATGCCCGTATCGAGTCCGGAACGCTGTCTTCTGCACATCTTCCTCTCTGACCCGAATCTGATGATACCCGGATCTCAAATCAATCTTGCTATACACCCTGGTACCTTGCAACTGATCAAACAAGTCATCTATCCTTGGGAGAGGATACTTGTTCTTCACTGTAGCCTTGTTCAGTTGCCGGTAATCGATGCACAACCGCATCGAACCGTCCTTCTTCTTCACAAAGAGAACTGGTGCGCCCCATGGCGACACGCTCGGGCGCATATAACCCTTGTCAAGGAGATCCTGCAACTGCTCTTTCAACTCCCTCAACTCCGCCGGTGCCATCCTATAAGGTGCACGAGAGATAGCGGATGTCCCTGGCAACAACTCGATCCCAAATTCAACTTCCCTGGCCGGTGGAAATCCTGGGATCTCTTCTGGAAATACATCAGCAAATTCTGCCACAACTGGTACATCCTCAACTCTCAGTTCTTTACTCTTTCCAGACGTGTCCACGGCATAAATAAGATAGCCCGTGTGCCCACGTTCCAATAGCTGAGACATCTTGATCGCTGAAATCAACGAATCTTCGCACGAGACCCGTTGCCAAAGAAAGTCCACTGACTGCCCAACTCAGGTCTGAACTTCACTGTTC
Source organism: Haberlea rhodopensis (assembly GCA_907163345.1). Lineage (NCBI taxonomy): Eukaryota > Viridiplantae > Streptophyta > Magnoliopsida > Lamiales > Gesneriaceae > Haberlea > Haberlea rhodopensis. Next base: position 1,261,754 of record CAJQUN010000088.1, on the reverse strand, counting down.
TCTGCCGGCAATCTACCACTGCCTGATATTTGTTCAGAACATCAATACCCAAGATGCATTCGAAGTCTGACATACCCAGCACAATCAAGTCTGATCTCAACTCGTTGCCCTCAAAATAAATGAGGCTATCTGCCAAAAACTGATCAGCAACGACGTTTCTTCCAGTGGGTGTCGAGACCAATAGAGGCGTGGGCAAAGAAGACGTGCGCATATGGTGTCTTTCCACAAATCCCACAGACACAAAGGAATGGGAGGCACCTGTATCTATCAAAACAAAAGCAGGGTACGTAAATAAATGACACGTACCGGCAATCACCTCCTCTGGAGCTGCCTGAGCCTGCTCCCTGGTCAGTGCATATACTTGTCCCTGGGGTGGTCCCACTGTCTGACCTCCCGATGGACGAGGCCCAAACTGCTGCCTCTGCTGCACTGTCCTGTCCTCAAACCTTGGCCTGTTGCCCTGATACTCTGACTGGCCTCCCCTGGTGGGACAATACCGAGCAATGTGGCCCATCTTGCCACAGACATAACATGCAGGACACTTGTTTGAAGAATGTGGCCCTCCACAATTGTTGCACCTCGGCTCTCCCGGCCTATCCCCCTGTGAAGATCCTCGACTGGCGGACCAATTTCCCTTCTTGCCATCCTGTTTCTGGCCAAAGTATTTCTTTCCACCATACCGCGAAGATGAAGAGGCACCACGGGGTTTAAATGGCTCACCCCGAGGCCTCAAACTGTCACTAGTCTGCCTCTGTTGCGGTACCGGTGGTGGCATGGCATAAGCTCCCACTCCTAGCTCAGCAAGCTCCGCTCTTGTGAGAGCATCATCAAAAGAAGTTGGGTTATTAATGATAACCCGGTCATAGAGCTCCGGTCGCAGTCCTTTCATGAAATTTCTCATCTTGGCACGTCCATCAGAGGCAATATGGGGGACATACCTAAGTAGTGATGAGTACTGTGTGGCATAGTCTGCCACTGTCATGTTCCCCTGCCTCAGACTTGTAAATTCATCCTCCTTTGTCTGTCTTGCTGCTGCGGAGAAGTATCGGTTCAAGAACCTGGTCCTGAAGAGCGTCCAGTCAATCACAGCACCCAGTGCTCTCATTTCCATTACTGTGCTCCTCCACCACATCAGAGGTTTCTTGGCTAATTGAAACTCCGCTAGCCTCAGCCAAGCCGTCATAGCACAAGGAGCCGATACAAAGATTGCTCAAGTCTCTCCAGCCACTCTTCAGCTTCTTCTCCGGACTCTGTCCCCTCAAACCGGGGCGGATGATAAGACAGAAACTGAGTCAAGCTAATCTCACCCGGTAGCAATAACTGGACCACTGGTTCCATTCCTACAGCCGGTGGAGGTAGAGGATTAGCCTGTCCAATACTCGCATTCACACTACCAACGTCGCCAACTTCCTCATTAGCAGCCATGCTGTAACACAAATGTTAACAACAATCCAAAGCAATATATATATCATGTCGTTAGATAATAGGAGTGATATAAGCATGTTAGTATAACCAAATATACACCAATATGCACCACATGCATAAACATGCTTCAAATGTAAGCACCTAGCCAAACATGCTAAGGCTACCCTTCACTCGTTCCCGGGTTCTCTAACCACTGCTCTGATACCACTAATGTAAGGACCCTAATCCTTAAGTGCGGAAATAAGGCATAATAGAGCTAATATAATGATCAGAGTGAGAAAAGAACATGTTGAGTCTATGAGCTTAAGCATTACATGCCATGATAATAAGGACTTCCAAAATAAAATGGATTAATTACATTCCTCATCAATGAATGTTATCAACTAGTTTTACACTACTCCTAGAGTAGACACTAGACAAAATAATCCTGTCCTTTAATCCTCAAAAGAATGCTTCACAAGCTCACCACCTCAACCCGTTCAAAGCTTGCTATCATGCCAAAAAGGTACCTACAAGGACAACCCCCAAACATGAGCAATGATAATCATTCATATTCAACACAATATGAAGATAAAGCGTAAATGCATAATCAATATAAAACACTTCCTGTTTTCCCATGCATTTCAAACGCTTCGCGTTTGGTTGTCCCTGTACCATAACTCATGAGTATAATCAACAGATTATTTTTAATGGCCAAAACATGTCATGACATCATATACCATCTCAACTGTACCACATATTGGTCACCATTCCCTAGTCTGTCCATCACAGTGTATTTTAATGCCCCTCGCTTATATTCTTATGGGCGGCATAGGATAACCTCGCTACAATGGACATGCGGCGCTCCCACCCCTCGCTTCACAGAGAGCGGCAAATACCCTTTCCTCGCCCCATATGACAACCACGCTCAAATGTGACATGCGGCGCTCCCACCCCTCGCTTCACATTTAGCGGAACCAATACAAAAAGCGGCAAGCATTAAAATCATCAAAGGATGACCACGACTCATGGGATGTGCATCCAATAATCATAATATGCATCTAACATCGATATGCATAAATTACCATGTATATGCATCCACAATGCAATACCTCATATGGCATAAATCAACATGTATATGCATCCACAATGCAATACCACATATATACTCGCATCCACAATGCATAAACAATGAGTATATAAAATACATGTTACCGTTGGGTGCCCGTACGTCCACTACGTACCTTTCCAAAAAGTGGAATGTGGTTGGACCTCAATTCCTTGGCTGCGTTGCCACCTGGGTTGGTTCTACATATTCACAAATACCAATATTAGAACCCAATAATAGTCCAATACCAAAAATCCCACAAAAACACCCAAAAACACCATTTTTGGTGTCTCGCGATCGATCGCCATCAAGCCCCGATCGATCGCGAGAACACACTGCCTCGCCCAACAATTTCCAACAATCCGCGATCGATCGCGGAGCTAGCGCCGATCGATCGCGGCCTCGCCGATCGATCGCGGGCATCTCGCGATCGATCGCTGAGGCTTACTGCCTCAGCCTTGCTGCTCGCGATCGATCGCGAGAAAAACGCCGATCGATCGCCGAGCTGTGGGCATGCGGGGTTTGGGCACTATTCACCCATCTTCAACCCCATCTCATACACACCCACATACACCAACATTAACCAAACCCAACAACTCAAAACCAACAATAAACCTCAACATAAACTCATATAAACAACATCCAACCAAAACACTACCAAAATCACAACACCCAACACAAACCCATTTTAAACCCTTCAAAACCAACCCAAACTAAAACAAATCTTTACAAAATTAAACATGAGGTATCCATACCTCTTGGGGACCTTAAATCACCCAACAATCTTCCACAAATCAAAGTTTGCAAGCACTTCTCTTCACCCAAGAGCTCAAAATCGAAAATGTGGAGAGGGGAAGGGTTTGGGTGTTGGAAATGATTTGGTAAAGTAAAAGTGTTGGATGGGGTGGGGTTGGGTATAAAATGAGTTATAAATCAAATGCATTCCAAAATAATCCCATGGTGTATAAAACACCCCAACATGATATTTTTCAAAGCATTTACTCAAAATGCACCATAAAATCAATTAACACATGATTTCCAATTAATTGCTAACCAATGCAAATAAATCATGCTTCCAATAATATTTACCCATCATGCACCACATGCACCCTAAAATGCAACCCCGGGTCATCCTATCCACATGACCATGCATTTCCACATAAGGTAAATAAATCCCAACACATAATCAATTACCACATAATTAATCATGTAAACATAATTTAAAGCCAAATAGCAATTAACCATTTCGGGGATGTCACAGAAGCTTAGTTGGAACTCATGTGCTCAAGATGATTTGGTACATTGAGAATCTGGACAAGCTAGGTTTTCCATTGTACCAAGAGTTGGCCACCGATGTGATCTTGCAATCGTTGCCTGAGAGCTTCAGTCAATTTGTAGTAAATTACAACATGACTGACATGGAAAAGACTCTACCACAGTTGCTTGGTATGTTGAGAACATATGAAGCAAATACTAAGAAGACTAAGGCCACAAATGTCCTTATTATGAATAAGGGCAAAGGAAGGGCCAAAGCAAAAGGTAACAAGAAAGCAAAGAAGGTCTTTGCTAGATCTAAGCCAAAGTCTTCTGCACTGAAGCCAAAGGGAGGGATAGCAAAGGAAGGGAACTGTTTCCATTGCGGTGAGACCGGCCATTGGAAAAGGAACTGCAAAGTATATCTGGAGGATCTAAAGAAAGGAAGTGTGACTTCCGCTTCAGGTATTTTTGTTATAGAAGTCAATTTATCTACTTCTTCATCATGGGTATTAGATACTGGATGTGGATCTCACATTTGTGTAAATGTGCAGGATCTCAAAAGGAGTAGGACATTGGCGAAAGGTGAAGTTGATCTCCGAGTTGGAAATGGAGCAAGAGTTGCTGCATTAGCTATAGGAGATTATCATTTAGCTTTACCTTCTGGTTTATCATTGATTTTGAAAGATTGTTATTTTGTGCCTTCTATTACTAAAAACATAATATCTATTTCTTGTTTGGACAAGTATGGTTTTTCATTTATAATAAAGGACAATTGTTGTTCTATTTATTTAAATGATATGTTTTATGCTAGTGCACAAATGGTGAATGGTCTTTATGTATTAAATCTTGATATGCCTATCTATAACATAAATACTAAAAGGATTAAAAATAATGATTGTAATCCGACTTATCTCTGGCACTGTCGCTTGGGCCACATAAACGAGAACCGCATATCTAAACTTCATAAGGATGGAGTATTAGATTCATTTGATTTTGAATCATATTGAAACATGCGAATCTTGTTTAATGGGCAAGATGACTAAAGCCCCTTTCAAGGGACATGTTGAAAGGGCAAATGTTTTATTGGGACTAATACATAGTGATGTATGTGGACCAATAAGTACACAAGCTAGAGGTGGTTTTCAATACTTCGTTACATTTACTGATGACCTCAGTAGATATGGGTATGTGTACCTAATGAAATATAAGCATGAAACCTTTGAAAAGTTCAAAGATTTCAAGAATGAAGTACAAAACCAACTTGGCAAAAGTATCAAAATCCTTCGATCAGATCGAGGAGGAGAATACTTAAGCCAAGAGTTTCATGACTATCTAAAGGAGTGTGGGATAGTCCCACAACTCACTCCTCCGTATACTCCACAATGGAATGGTGTATCCGAGAGGAGAAATCGAACCTTGTTAGACATGGTTAGATCAATGATGAGTCATGCAGATCTTCCGATATCGTTTTGGGGACACGCTCTAGAAACAGCGATTTTCTAACTGAACCGTGTTCCATCTAAATCAGTGGAAAAGACACCATATGAGATATTGACTGGGAAGCGTCCTAGTATGTCTTTCATGAAGATTTGGGGTTGTGAGGCTTTCATTAGACGTCACGCCACTAACAAACTTGGACCCAAATCTGATAAGTGTTTATTTGTGGGGTATCCTAAGGAAACGAAAGGATACCATTTCTATTATCCCACCGAGAACAAAGTAGTTGTTGCTCGGACTGGTGTATTTCTTGAAAGAGAATTTATTTCTAGAAAAACCAGTGGGAGAAAAATAGAACTTAGTGAAGTTCAACCACAAGAAAACACTGAACCTGAGATTGAGATGGAAACAGAGCAGGCACCACAAACTGTTGTGGAAGAAGTACCTGCTCAAGAGACACAAGCCCAGCGTAGGTCTGTAAGAGAACACCGGGAGCCACAGAGATATGGATTTCTTGTGACTCAACAAGGTGACTTACTACTTATTGATGAGGATGAGCCGTCATCTTATCAACAAGCTATAATGGGCAATGATTCTGAGAAATGGCAAGAGGCCATGAAATCTGAGATGGAATCCATGTATGCAAACCAAGTATGGACTTTGGTTGATCCACCTGAAGGGGTACGACCCATAGGGTGCAAATGGATTTTCAAGAAAAAGACCGATATGGATGGTAACGTACAAACCTATAAAGGTCGGCTGGTTGCAAAAGGATTCAAACAAATTCATGGTATTGACTATGATGAAACCTTTTCACCAGTGGCCATGGTTAAATCCATAAGGATCTTACTTGCAATAGCTGCATTTCATGATTATGAAACCTGGCAGATGGATGTCAAAACAGCTTTCCTTAATGGAAATCTGCTCGAGGATGTGTACATGACACAGCCCGAGGGTGTCGATCCAAAGGATGCTGGAAAGATATGCAAGCTACAACGATCCATTTATGGATTGAAGCAAGCTTCTCGGAGTTGGAATCTTCGTTTTGATGATGCAATCAAAGAGTTTGGTTTTATCAAAAATGAAGATGAACCTTGTGTCTACAAGAAGGTCAGTGGGAGCGTAATCATTTTCCTAGTGTTGTATGTAGATGACATACTTCTTATTGGAAATGATATCCCTGCCTTGCAATCTGTAAAGATTTGGCTAGGGAACTGCTTTTCGATGAAAGACTTAGGAGAAGCCACCTATGTATTAGGAATCAAGATCTATAGAGATAGATCGAGAAGGCTTCTTGGTCTTAGTCAGAGTACATACATAGACAAGGTGCTTAAAAGGTTTAGCATGCAAGAATCCAAGAAAGGATTCGTGCCTATGACGCATGGTATTTATCTCTCGAAGGAACAGTGTCCTTCAACACCAGATGAGAGACAACGCATGAGTAAGATTCCATACGCGTCAGCTATTGGATCTATCATGTATGCCATGATATGTACTCGTCCCGATGTATCGTATGCTTTGAGCATGACGAACAGATATCAAGTTGATCCAGGTGAAGGTCACTAGATTGCTGTCAAGAATATCCTAAAGTACTTGAGAAGGACTAAGGATACATTCTTGATTTATGGAGGTGAGGAAGAGCTCAATGTAATGGGTTACACTGATGCAAGCTTCCAAACCGACAAAGATGATTTTCGATCGCAATCTGGATATGTGTATTGCCTAAATGGAGGTGCTGTGAGCTGGAAGAGTTCAAAGCAAGAAACAGTAGCCGATTCTACAACGGAAGCTGAGTATATTGCTGCCTCGGATGCAGCAAAGGAAGCTGTTTGGATGAGGAAGTTCATTTCTGAACTTGGAGTGGTGCCTAGCATTAAAGATCCGATAGAACTCTATTGTGACAACAATGGAGCGATCGCATTGGCTAAGGAACCAAGATCTCACCAAAGATCCAAGCACATACTTAGGCGTTTCCATTTCATTCGAGAAATCGTTGAAAGGGGGGATGTTAAAATATGCAAAGTACCAATAGATGATAATGTATCTGACCCATTGACGAAGCCGCTGTCACAGCAGAAGCATGATCGTCATACTAGATCTCTAGGCATTAGGTATATGTCTGAGTGGTCTTAGTGCAAGTGGGAGATTTGTTGGGATATGCCCTAAGACAAGTCATTAGATGATTGTTTAAGACATACAATGTTTATGGTTTTATGAATGGCAATTCATTAGTATATATTATTCTTTTAACTGTGCATTGTGAATTAATATATATGTTAATGTCCTTAGAATAATATTGTAAGGACCCTAATCCTTAAGTGCGGAATCAAGGCATAATAGAGCTAAAGTAAATCAATCAGAGCATAAAGAACATGTTGAGTCTATGAGCTTAAGCATTACATGCCAAAAATAAGGACCACTAAAAGGATTAATTACATTCCAATCAATGAATGTTCATCTATAGTTTTATACTACTCCTAGAGTAGATACTATCCAAAATAATCCTGTCCTTTAATCCTCAAAAGAATGCTTCACAAGCTCACCACCTCAACCCGTTCAAGCTTGCTATCATGCCAAAAAGGTACCTACAAGGACAACCCCCAAACATGAGCAATAATAATCATTCATATTCAACACAATATGAAGATAAAGCGTAAATGCATAATCAATATAAAACACTTCCTGTTTTCCGTGCATTTCAAACGCTTCCCGTTTGGTTGTCCCTGTACCACAACTCATGAGTATAATCAACAGATTATTTTTAATGGCCAAAACATGTCATGACATCATATACCATCTCAACTGTACCACATATTGGTCACCATTCCCTAGTCTGTCCATCACAGTGTATTTTAATTCCCCTCGCTTATATTCATATGGGCGGCATAGGATAACCTCGCTACAATGGACATGCGGCGCTCCCACCCCTCGCTTCACAGAGAGCGGCAAATACCCTTTCCTCGCCCCATATGACAACCACGCTCAAATGTGACATGCGGCGCTCCCACCCCTCGCTTCACATTTAGCGGAACCAATACAAAAAGCGGCAAGCATTAAAATCATCAAAGGATGACCACGACTCATGGGATGTGCATCCAATAATCATAATATGCATCTAACATCAATATGCATAAATTACCATGTATATGCATCCACAATGCAATACCTCATATGGCATAAATCAACATGTATATGCATCCACAATGCAATACCACATATATACTCGCATCCACAATGCATAAACAATGAGTATATAAAATACATGTTACCGTTGGGTGCCCGTACGTCCACTACGTACCTTTCCAAAATGTGGAATGTGGTTGGACCTCAATTCCTTGGCTGCGTTGCCACCTGGGTTGGTTCTACATATTCACAAATACCAATATTAGAACCCAATAATAGTCCAATACCAAAAATCCCACAAAAATAACCAAAAACACCCTTTTTGGTGTCTCGCGATCGATCGCCATCAAGCCCCGATCGATCGCGAGAACACACTGCCTCGCCCAACAATTTTCAACAATCCGCGATCGATCGCGGAGCTAGCGCCGATCGATCGCGGCCTCGCCGATCGATCGAGCTCATCTCGCGATCGATCGCTGAAGTGCACTGCCTCAGCGCTGTTGCTCGCGATCGATCGCGAGAAAACGCCGATCGATCGCCGAGCTCTGGGCATGCGGGGTTTGGGCACTATTCACCCATCTTCAACCCCATTTCATACACACCCACATACACCAACATTAACCAAACCCAACAACTCAAAACCAACAATAAACCTCAACATAAACTCATATAAACAACATCCAACCAAAACACTACCAAAATCACAACACCCAACACAAACCCATTTTAAACCCTTCAAAACCAAACCAAACTCAAATAAAACCTTACAAAAATAAACCATGAGGTACCCATACCTCTTGGGATCTCAAATCACCCAACAATCTTCCACAAATCAAAGTTTGCAAGGTCTCCTCTTCACCCCAAAGGTGGAACTCGAAATTAAGGGGAAGGGAAGGGTTTGGGTGTGATATTTGGTAAAGTAAGAGTGAGGTTGAAAGAGTGGGGTTGGGTATTAAAATGTAGGTTTATTTAAAATGATACCAAAATAATTCCATGGTGTATAAAACACCCCAACATGATATTTTTCAAAGCATTTACTCAAAATGCACCATAATATCAATTAACACATGATTTCTCATAAATTGCTACAAAAGGCAAATAAATCATGCTTCCAATAATATTTACCCAACATGCACCACATGCACCCTAAAATGCAATCCCGGGTCACCCCTTACCACATGACCATGCATTTGCATAAGGTAAATAAATCCCAACACATAATCAATTACCACATAATTAATCATGTAAACATAATTTAAAACCAAATAGCAATTAACCATTTCGGGGATGTCACAATATTCCCCTACTTATAAGATTTCGTCCTCGAAATCACATGCACTTACCCCAAAAGAAACTAAACATAAATTCATACCAGAGAATAGTTCCGGGTAGTGCTGCACCATATGCTGCTCCGTCTCCCACGTAGCCTCCTCGACACCCCTGCGATCCCACTGAACTTTGATGATCGGTATCACTTTGTTCCGAAGTATACGGTCTGCTCTGTCCAGAATTCTAACAGGCCGTTCCACATAAGATACATCGGATTCCAACTGAACTTCGGAAGGCTGTAACACGTGAGACGGATCCGGTTCATACTTTCGCAGCATCGATACATGAAACACATCATGTATCCCAGATAAAGAAGGCGGCAAAGCCAGTCGGTAAGCTAAGGTGCCAATGCGCTGCAAAATCTCGTACAGTCCAACGTACCTCGGAGACAGTTTCCCGCGCATTCCAAACCGCACAACGCCTCTGAAAGGCGAGATCTTCAAAAAGACCTTATCTCCCAACTGAAACTCTAACGGTCTCCGCCGTTTATTTGCATAAGCTGCCTGTCTGTCTTGGGCTGCTTTCATTTTCTGCCTTATAGTCTTTATCTTCTCTTCCATTTCCCGGATCAACTCAGGCCCTCCGACTGATCTACTGTCCAAATCATCCCAACACAAGGGCGATCTACATCGTCTGCCATAAAGAGCTTCATACGGAGCCATCTGAATACTTGCCTGGTAGCTATTGTTATAAGAAAACTCTACCAGAGGCACTGAATCCTGCCAAGAAGCATCGAACTCCAATACACAAGCTCTCAACATGTCCTCGAGCGTCTGAATAGTGCGCTCGGTCTGGCCATCCGTCTGAGGATGATAAGCAGTACTCAATCTGACTTCAGTTCCCAAGGCTGACTGAAGGCCTTCCCAGAAATGAGATGTGAATCGCGGATCTCGATCTGACACAATGGAAACGGGGATCCCATGCAATCTCACCACATCTCTAATATACAACTGCGCCATCCTCAAAAATGTGAAAGTCATGCTATAGGGGGTAAAGTGGGCTACCTTAGTCAATCTGTCCACAATCACCCAAATAGCATCGAAGCCTGAAGCACTCCTCGGCAAATGAGTCACGAAGTCCATGGAAATGTGCTCCCACTTCCACTTCGGTATCTCCAAGCTCCTCAATTCGCCGCCAGGTCTCTGTCTCTCTGCCTTAACCTGCTGGCAGATCAAACACCTCTTCACAAAAGCGACGACATCTGATTTCATTCGCTTCCACCAAAACTGACCACGCAGATCTCTGTACATCTTCTTCCCGCCTGGGTGGATGCTAAGTCTGCTACTGTGAGCTCGCTCCAAGATTCCCTTACGCAACTTCGGCGTACTCGGAACTACCCAGCGGTTACCCAATCTCAAAGATCCGTCGTCGGCCATTCTGAACTTCGTCGGCTGACCAAGATGCACTATAGACAACCATCTCCGAACCTCAGCATCTGATCTCTGAGCTCTCATGATGTTCTCATAAATATCTGGCTCAGCTAATAAGGTAGAGACATACACTGGTGATGCATCTATGTCAAAATCATAGCCGAGATGACAATAGGAGGTCATCATAGCCGACAAATGGATGACGTCCTCAGCAGAACTCCTCACTTTCCGGCTCAAAGCGTCTGCTGTCAAATTGGCCTTCCCCGGATGGTACTCAATCTCGCAATCATAGTCCTTGAGTAGGTCCATCCATCTCCTCTGCCTCATATTCAGTTCCGCCTGAGTAAATAGAAACTTGAGGCTCTTGTGATCCGTGTATATGGTGAATGAAGTCCCATATAAGTAATGTCTCCAGATCTTCAGGGCGAAGATGATAGCCGCCAATTCCAAGTCATGAACTGGATATCTGGTCTCATGCGGCTTCAACTGCCTCGATGCATAAGCTACCACATGCTTATCTTGCATCAGAACACACCCAAGGCCCTGAAGCGATGCGTCAGTATACAGAACAAATCTGGAGTTCTCCATAGGGATCACTAACACTGGCGCTGTCGTCAAGCGGTGCTTCAACTCCTGGAAGCTCTCCTCACAAGCTTCTGACCAAAAGAAAGGCACTCCCTTCTGAGTCAACTGAGTCAGCGGCTTGGCAATCTTCGAAAAGCCCTCGACAAAGCGCCGATAATACCCGGCTAAACCAAGAAAACTCCGAATCTCAGGCACAGAAGTGGGGGCAGCCCACTCCATCACGGCCTCAATCTTCTTGGGATCTACAGATATCCCACTGCTCGAAATGACATGCCCCAGAAACACCACACTGCTCAGCCAAAATTCACACTTACTGAGCTTAGCATACAACTGATGCTCTCTAAGAATCTGAAGCACTGTCCTCAAGTGTTTCACATGCTCTTCCTCACTCCGGGAGTAGATGAGAATGTCGTCAATAAACACAATGACGAACTGATCAAGATACTGCTGAAACACTCTGTTCATCAGACTCATGAAGACTGCTGGAGCATTCGTCACACCGAACGGCATCACTAGGAACTCATAATGTCCATATCGGGTCCGGAACGCTGTCTTCTGCACATCTTCCTCTCTGACCCGAATCTGATGATACCCGGATCTCAAATCAATCTTGCTATACACCCTGGTACCTTGCAACTGATCAAACAAGTCATCTATCCTTGGGAGAGGATACTTGTTCTTCACGGTAGCCTTGTTCAGCTGCCGGTAATCGATGCACAACCGCATCGAACCGTCCTTCTTCTTCACAAAGAGAACTGGTGCGCCCCATGGCGACACGCTCGGGCGTATATAACCCTTGTCAAGGAGATCCTGCAACTGCTCTTTCAACTCTCTCAACTCTGCCGGTGCCATCCTATAAGGTGCACGAGAGATAGCGGATGTCCCTGGCAACAACTCGATCCCAAATTCAACTTCCCTGGCCGGTGGAAATCCTGGGATCTCTTCTGGAAATACATCAGCAAATTCTGCCACAACTGGTACATCCTCAACCCTCAGTTCTTTACTCTTTCCAGACGTGTCCACGGCATAAATAAGATAGCCCGTGTGCCCACGTTCCAACAGCTGAGACATCTTGATCGCTGAAATCAACGGAATCTTCGCACGAGACCCGTTGCCAAAGAAAGTCCACTGACTGCCCAACTCAGGTCTGAACTTCACTGTTCTCTGCCGGCAATCTACCACTGCCTGATATTTGTTCAGAACATCAATACCCAAGATGCAGTCGAAGTCTGACATACCCAGCACAATCAAGTCTGATCTCAACTCGTTGCCCTCAAAATAAATGAGGCAGTCTGCCAAAAACTGATCAGCAACAACATTTCTTCCAGTGGGTGTCGAGACCAATAGAGGCGTGGGCAAAGAAGACGTGCGCATATGGTGTCTTTCCACAAATCCCACAGACACAAAGGAATGGGAGGCACCTGTATCTATCAAAACAAAAGCAGGGTACGTAAATAAATGACACGTACCGGCAATCACCTCCTCTGGAGCTGCCTGAGCCTGCTCCCTGGTCAGTGCATATACTTGCCCCTGGGGTGGTCCCACTGTCTGACCTCCCGATGGACGAGGCCCAAACTGCTGCCTCTGCTGCACTGTCCTGTCCTCAAACCTTGGCCTGTTGCCCTGATACTCTGACTGGTCTCCCCTGGTGGGACAATGCCGAGCAATGTGGCCCATCTTGCCACAGCTATAACATGCAGGACACTTATTTGAAGAATGCGGCCCTCCACAATTGTTGCACCTAGGCTCTCCCGGCCTCTCCCCTTGTGAAGATCCTCGATTGGCCGACCAATTACCCTTCTTGTTATCCTGCTTCTATCCAAAGTGTTTCTTTCCACCATACCGCGAAGATGAAGAGGCACCACGGGGTTTAAATGGCTCACCCCGAGGCCTCAAACTGTCACTAGTCTGCCTCTGTTGCAGTATCGGTGGTGGCATGGCATAAGCTCCCACTCCTAGCTCAGCAAGCTCCGCTCTTGTGAGAGCATCATCAAAAGAAGTTGGGTTATTGATGATAACCCGGTCATAGAGCTCCGGTCGCAGTCCTTTCATGAAATTTCTCATCTTGGCACGTCCATCAGAGGCAATATGGGGGACATACCTCAGTAGTGATGAGTACTGTGTGGCATAGTCTGCCACTGTCATGTTCCCCTGCCTCAGACTTGCAAATTCATCCTCTTTTGTCTGTCTTGCTGCCGCGGAGAAGTATCGGTTCAAGAACCTGGTCCTGAAGAGCGTCCAGTCAATCACAGCACCCAGTGCTCTCATTTCCATTACTGTGCTCCTCCACCACATCAGAGGTTTCTTGGCTAATTGAAACTCCGCTAGCCTCAGCCAAGCCGTCACAGCACAAGGAGCCGATACAAAGATCTGCTCAAGTCTTTCTAACCACTCTTCAGCCTCTTCTCCGGACTCTGTCCCCTCAAACCGGGGCGGATGATAAGACAGAAACTGCGTCAAGCTAATCTCACCCGGTAGCAATAACTGAACTATTGGTTCCATTCCTACAGCCGGTGGAGGTAGAGGATTAGCCTGTCCAATACTCGCATTCACACTACCAACGTCGCCAACTTCCTCATTAGCAGCCATGCTGTAACACAAATGTTAACAACAATCCAAAGCAATATATATATCATGTCGTTAGATAACAGGAGTGATATAAGCATGTTAGTATAACCAAATATACACCAATATGCACCACATGCATAAACATGCTTCAAATGTAAGAACCTAGCCAAACATGCTAAGGCTACCCTTCACTCGTTCCCGGGTTCTCTAACCACTGCTCTGATACCACTAATGTAAGGACCCTAATCCTTAAGTGCGGAATCAAGGCATAATAGAGCTAAAGTAAATCAATCAGAGCATAAAGAACATGTTGAGTCTATGAGCTTAAGCATTACATGCCAAAAATAAGGACCACTAAAAGGATTAATTACATTCCAATCAATGAATGTTCATCTATAGTTTTATACTACTCCTAGAGTAGATACTATCCAAAATAATCCTGTCCTTTAATCCTCAAAAGAATGCTTCACAAGCTCACCACCTCAACCCGTTCAAGCTTGCTATCATGCCAAAAAGGTACCTACAAGGACAACCCCCAAACATGAGCAATAATAATCATTCATATTCAACACAATATGAAGATAAAGCGTAAATGCATAATCAATATAAAACACTTCCTGTTTTCCGTGCATTTCAAACGCTTCCCGTTTGGTTGTCCCTGTACCACAACTCATGAGTATAATCAACAGATTATTTTTAATGGCCAAAACATGTCATGACATCATATACCATCTCAACTGTACCACATATTGGTCACCATTCCCTAGTCTGTCCATCACAGTGTATTTTAATGCCCCTCGCTTATATTCATATGGGCGGCATAGGATAACCTCGCTACAATGGACATGCGGCGCTCCCACCCCTCGCTTCACAGAGAGCGGCAAATACCCTTTCCTCGCCCCATATGACAACCACGCTCAAATGTGACATGCGGCGCTCCCACCCCTCGCTTCACATTTAGCGGAACCAATACAAAAAGCGGCAAGCATTAAAATCATCAAAGGATGACCACGACTCATGGGATGTGCATCCAATAATCATAATATGCATCTAACATCAATATGCATAAATTACCATGTATATGCATCCACAATGCAATACCTCATATGGCATAAATCAACATGTATATGCATCCACAATGCAATACCACATATATACTCGCATCCACAATGCATAAACAATGAGTATATAAAATACATGTTACCGTTGGGTGCCCGTACGTCCACTACGTACCTTTCCAAAATGTGGAATGTGGTTGGACCTCAATTCCTTGGCTGCGTTGCCACCTGGGTTGGTTCTACATATTCACAAATACCAATATTAGAACCCAATAATAGTCCAATACCAAAAATCCCACAAAAATAACCAAAACACCCTTTTTGGTGTCTCGCGATCGATCGCCATCAAGCCCCGATCGATCGCGAGAACACACTGCCTCGCCCAACAATTTTCAACAATCCGCGATCGATCGCGGAGCTAGCGCCGATCGATCGCGGCCTCGCCGATCGATCGCGCTCATCTCGCGATCGATCGCTGAAGTGCACTGCCTCAGCGCTGTTGCTCGCGATCGATCGCGAGAAAATGCCGATCGATCGCCGAGCTCTGGGCATGCGGGGTTTGGGCACTATTCACCCATCTTCAACCCCATTTCATACACACCCACATACACCAACATTAACCAAACCCAACAACTCAAAACCAACAATAAACCTCAACATAAACTCATATAAACAACATCCAACCAAAACACTACCAAAATCACAACACCCAACACAAACCCATTTTAAACCCTTCAAAACCAAACCAAACTCAAATAAAACCTTACAAAAATAAACCATGAGGTACCCATACCTCTTGGGGATCTCAAATCACCCAACAATCTTCCACAAATCAAAGTTTGCAAGGTCTCCTCTTCACCCCAAAGGTGGAACTCGAAATTAAGGGGAAGGGAAGGGTTTGGGTGTGATATTTGGTAAAGTAAGAGTGAGGTTGAAAGAGTGGGGTTGGGTATTAAAATGTAGGTTTATTTAAAATGATACCAAAATAATTCCATGGTGTATAAAACACCCCAACATGATATTTTTCAAAGCATTTACTCAAAATGCACCATAATATCAATTAACACATGATTTCTCATAAATTGCTACAAAAGGCAAATAAATCATGCTTCCAATAATATTTACCCAACATGCACCACATGCACCCTAAAATGCAATCCCGGGTCACCCCTTACCACATGACCATGCATTTGCATAAGGTAAATAAATCCCAACACATAATCAATTACCACATAATTAATCATGTAAACATAATTTAAAACTAAATAGCAATTAACCATTTCGGGGATGTCACAAATATTGTATTATTCTTAAAGATGTTCCTAGTCAAGTATTATCATGAAAGGGATAATGATAATACGTAGAGACTAGTATGTGTTGATCGATGAATTGTTCATTGATATGAGATATCAAGTCAACATATGGGTACATGTTAGAGAACGATGTACTGGACAGACCCACCATGAGAATGCAACATGGATAGTTATATGATCGTCATATGCAATTCTCATAGTGATAATAATGTATGTAATCCTTACGACTTGTGATCATCAGAGATCCCAACATAAGGAGTTATGTATCTTGATATCGTCAAACGTTACCCGTAACAGGGTAATCTATAAAGGCGACTATTGGATACACTACGAATTATGTAGAGGGATATTGACTGATCGAGATAGGATTTGTCCCTCCTATATAACAGGAGATGTGTTTGGCCCTTGATCAAGTGAGAACTAAAATTCATGGCCATGCTCGAATGAGTCGATATGAGATATCGAGCTTATTCATTTATTCTAGTTCTACTTGGGGATCAAGAAATAAAGATTGGATATACGAGTATGACTATTCCATGACTCGTGTTCAATCTAAACACAAAGGACAAAGGGATTAAGTTACATGATTAATATTATCACAAGTTCTAAAGGTTATGTCGAGTCATTGACATTCTTGTAATTTGGGTAGCATTGATGTGTTGCTAGATACCGCTCAATGCTTGAGACATAAAATGAACTGCCAACATTACAAGATCCTATCGGGTCGCACAAAAGATTAAATCGAGAAGGGAAATTAAATTCATGGGATGAATTAAATAATTAAGAGGAGTCTTAATTAATAATCATAATGATTAATTAAATCATGGGCTTAAGCCCATGAGGCTTTATGAAAGCCTTTAATTAATTAAATAAAAGATGATTACAAGGTGTTTAATTGGAAGACAATTTCATAACACAAAAAAAACCCTACACAAGCTAAGAAGCACACGGCCGCACCTTGAATTGCTCTCGGCCATCAAAAGTCGAAGGAGTTCTTGGTGGATTTTGGTCATTCTTTCGATTGTGAATCGAGCGTGCTTAGTGTATCGGTTTAATAACTTGTCTAGCAACTTGTTATTAAACCATCCCTTCACCCGATTTGATCGTGTGGATACCGTTGAGGCAAAACTCATTGAGTTTTGCTATTGACTCGGAGAAGGCGTAGGACGTGGTGCTGCTCCGTGGATTCTGCATCAAACACGCTACAAGGGTGAGACACTTGTAATTCCTTAATCCGATATGATAACCTATGTATAGATCCGGTTTAGTAATCCTAAAATTTTATTCCGCTGCGTTGTATGCTCATGGGATTACTTACACAATTCACCATCTCCCTCAAACAATTCAAGATTAGCATAAAAGGAGTGAATCACGGATGGGTACAAAAAATCATTCTTCCTAGGAGGTTTGAAAAAGTTTTCCCAATTTTGGAATTGAATCCAATCAAGAATGGAGAGTTGGGAAGTTCTAAGGAATTCAAAATCAAACACATACGGGATATAATTTGCCATAATTGTAATCTTCAGGAATGGGCTTACCATCTAGAAGAGGATCCGTATAAGTTCGAGTAGATCAATGAGAACGTCTCCTTCAGCTTGATTCTCCTTCTTCTCGGTTGATTCTAGACATTTTAGCAATAATTTGAGGAGAATTTTTGACAAATTTGGATTTTTGGAAATTTGGAGCTAGGGTTTGAAGAATTTCAATTGGAAGAAATGTTGGTTAGAATGTGAAATTGATGAATGGAAAGTGCTTAGAACTGATTGGTGATTCCAAATACAAAGTCTGCTCGAATTATGGAGGATTGGGTGAAAAATTTGAAAGAAAACGCAAATGGGCAGTAGATTGCAGAACTTAAAAACAGATTGCCTGAGGCGATCTGTAGAATGCCTGAGGTGATCAGGGATCGCCTGGAGCGATGCGAACCATTGTTTGAGGCGATGCGAGCAATGGTCAAGGCGCCCCGCACAGGATACTGAGCTTCAAAATTCATTAAACATAATCAATTTATGTAAATGAATTTCACAAATGCTCTTTAGAGTGAATGCATATGAAGAGATGGAATAGCTCCCCCTAAATATGATATCATTTCTTAAGGTATGTAAATATGCTCAAAATCAATCATATCCAATTCACCATGAAGAAAAATAAAAGTGTTTTCATCTAGTGGTTTTGTAAAAATATCGGCAATTTGATCCTTGGTATTAACATAAAAAATTCAACATCATTTTGTTCGATATGGTCACGGATGAAATGGTGCCTAATATCGATATGCTTAGTCCGAGAATGTTGAATTGGATTTTTAGATAAACATATGGTGCTAGTGTTGTCACAAAAATTGGAACTTTTGAAACAACTAGCCCATAATCAAGTAATTGGATTTTCATCCACAAAATTTGTGCACAACAACTACCGACGGCCATATATTCAACTTCAGTTGTTGAGAGTATAACATAATTTTGCTTTTTGGAAAACCAAGATATCAAGCTATTACCGAGAAAGAAACAAGTACCACTAGGGCTTTTCCTATCCACCTTATATCCTAAAAAATCGGCATCGGAGTAAGCTTTCAAATCAAAGAAAGAATTTCTAGAATACCACAAGCCGAGATTTGGAGTTTTTGAAAGATATTTAAAAATGTGTTTTAAGGCGAACAAGTGTGATTCTTTTGGTGATGATTGAAATCTAGCACATAAACATACACTAAACATGATATCCGGCATACTAGCCGTTAAATAAAACAAAGAGCCAATCATACTTCTATAAAGCTTTTGACAAGTTGGTTTACCTTGTTCATCATTGTCAAGCTTGGTTGATGAGCTTATTGGTGTTGATGCACTCTTCATATTCTCCATTCCAAATTTCTTTAGCATATCTTTGACATACTTTCCTTGATTTATAAAAATCTCATCTTTGCATTGTTTGATTTGCAATCCAAGAAAGTAGTTGAGTTCTCCCATCATGCTCATTTCAAAGTTATCTTGCATCAATTTAGAAAACTCCTTGCACAAAGATTCATTAGTAGCACAAAATATGATATCATCAACATAATTTGAACAATAAGCAAATCATTACCCTTGATTAAGGTAAACAAAGTAATATCCACTTTTCCTCTTGTACTTGGTTAAGAATGAAGATAGTTTTTCATACCAGGCTCTAGGAGCTTGTTTCAAACCATACAAATCTTTTTCAAGTTTAAAAACATGATCGGGAAAATGTGGATCCTCAAAGCCGGGTGGTTTATCAACATACACCTCCTCTAATCACCATTCAAGAAGGCACTCTTGACATCCATTTGAAAGAGCTTAAAATCTTTAAAGCAAGCAAAAGCAAGTAACATGCGAATGGACTCCAATCGAGCAACGGGTGCATATGTTTCATCAAAATCTATGCCCTCTTCTTGGCAATATCCTTTAGCTATCAACCTAGCCTTGTTTCGAACAATCGTCCCATGTTCA
The DNA here is from genome assembly GCA_907163345.1 of Haberlea rhodopensis. Taxonomy (NCBI): domain Eukaryota; kingdom Viridiplantae; phylum Streptophyta; class Magnoliopsida; order Lamiales; family Gesneriaceae; genus Haberlea; species Haberlea rhodopensis. The sequence goes on along the minus strand of CAJQUN010000088.1, from coordinate 1,241,744 downwards.
TCCATTTTATTTCTAAATACCCATTTTGTTCCAACAATGGGTAGTTTCCGAAGGCCTAGGTACAAGATTCCAAACCTTATTTCTTTCGAATTGCTTTAGTTCATCTTGCATAGCCAAGATCCAAGAATCATCAAGCAATGCATCATCAATGTCCTTAGGCTCTATGTGAGAAATGAAAGCAAGATGATTACAAATATTTTCAAATGATGATCGAGTTGTTACCCCTTTTGATGGACTACCGATAATGAGATCCATGGGATGATTATTGTTGGTCTTCCAATCCTTTGAAAGTTCCTCATCCTATTTGGAATTACCTGGCTCCATTCTCCGTTCTTCTTTATCACCATTAAAGTCCTCAAGTGTGGTGGACTCTAGTCTTTGCTCAAGTAATTCTACATCATCATCATCAAGAGAGATTCTCGATACCCGAGGATTAGTATCATCAAATATAACGTGAATAGATTCCTCAACAATAAGAGTACGTTTATTAAACACTCTATATGCCTTACTAGTATTGGAATAACCAAGAAACATACCTTCATCCGATTTGGCATCAAACTTACCAAGGTTATCCTTACCATTGTTGTGAATGAAGCACTTTGAACCAAATGCCTTGAAGTAAGAAATGTTAGGCTTTCTCCCCCTCCATAATTCATGTGGAGTTTTCTTGAGAATTGGCCTTATTGATGAACGATTAATGATATAACATGCGGTGCTCATTGTCTCGGCCCAAAAATATTTTGGAAGTGAATATTCACATAGCATAGTATGTTCAATTTCCACAAACGTCCTATTCTTCCTTTCAACAACACCGTTTTGTTGAAGTGTCCTAGGACAAGAAAAGTTGTGACCAATGCCTTTGTCATCACAAAAGTTTATAAAATTTTCATTCTCAAATTCGGTTCCGTGGTCACTACGGATACCTTTTATTGAAAGAGTTTTCTCGTTTTCAGTTCTTTTTGCAAATATTTGAAACTCTCAAAGGCATCATTTTTATGGGCTAAGAACAATGTCCAAGTGAATCTAGAGAAATCATCCACAATGACAAATGCATAAGATTTTACACCTATAGACTAGTTGTTCTTGAAGGACCACACAAGTCTAAATGAAGCAATTCAAGTGGCATAGAAGTGGAGATAACATTTTTATTTTTGAAAGATTCTTTAGTAAGCTTTCCTAATTGACAAGCATCACAAATAGAATCAACTTGTAAATCAAGGTTAGGCAATCCAACAACAAGATCAAGTCAGCCGAGGGAAAGAAGCATTCAATGCTAAGGACCATGGAAAAGAGGAAACTGTTCCCTCGTGGCCATTGTTTTTTACCTTGGCTTCGGTATCATGATATAGAGAAGACAGAAGCAGCACTCTTGTCGACCACACACGTGCTACAATGGCAATTACAATGGGAAGCAAGGCTGTAAGGCGGAGCGAAATTTTTGAATTTTACCAGTGGTGCTCAATCCAACATGACCAAGTCGTCTATGCCACAACACACTATTGTTATCATTCAATGTTACAAGGCAACATTTTGAGAAGAAATATTATCCAAATTAACATTGCCCACATTCTAACTTCTATAACCAATGAATTTAATGGATTTGTCATTTGTGTATGATACGACGCAATGAAATGATGCAAATGAGACTTCAAGACCTCTATCACATAATTGACTGATGCTAAGAAGATTATGCTTAAGTCCTTTGACATAAAGTACATCATCAATAATAGTAGAGTTGGAGTTACCAATTGAGTCAATGCCTTCAATGATTCCTTTGATATTGTCTCCAAAGGTGACACTTTCTCCACTTTTAGCACTTAGTGACAAGAACAAGTTCTTGTCACCCGTCATATGTCTTGAACATCCACTATCGAGATACCAAGAATTGGACCTCTTATTTGTTCTTCCCTACAAAACAAATTTTTAATAGTTGAACAATTGCTACCCAGTTGTTCTTTGGGCCCATGTTGGTTAGTAATAATGGGGGATTTAGGAATCCACTTCCACCTCTTGTTTGATTGGTATTGATTTTTGACAAATCTACATTTGTTTCTAACATGACCAACCTTACAACAATAGGTGCAAGTAGGGGGATAATGCTTGGCTTTGGCCAACAAGCTTGAAAAAGTTTTTGATTTTCTTGAGAAGTCTAATCCGGCTTTATCAAAGCTACAATGTTGCAAGCCAAGCAATTCATGTAACATTAAACTACTATCATTAAACTTCCCAAATGATTTCTTCAAATCAAGTAGTTCATTTTTCAAAGTGATATTTTATTCTTCCTTCTTAGCAAGTCTAGCTTTAGCACTTTATTACTCTTTTTAGTTTTATCAAGAATATCAATAAGTTCACTATAAGCATCTAATAATTCATCATAAGAGGGTACCTCATCATCATCCTCTTCATCGTCATCTCCAAGAGCCATTAGACAAAGATTTGCTATTTCTTCTTCATCGGAGTCACTTTCACTCCATGTGGCCATTAGAGCTTTCTTCTTCCTTATACGCCTTTTTTTTACTTGGACATTCATTAGCATAATGACCATTTCATTAACAGTTATAACAAGTCACCTCTCGTTTAGTAGAATTCTTGTTGGATTCGGAGGTTCTTGGCTTGTTGTATTTCAGGTAGAACTTCGTGAATCTCCTTGTGAACAAAGCCATTTCCTCATCATCTTCGTCATCGGATTATGCTTTCTTTCCAACCAAGGCAAAATCCTTGCCTTTAGCTTTTTCTTCCTCCTTCTTCATTTCCTTCCGGGTTGACACCTCAAACTCATGGGTCACCAAGGTTCCATGAAGTTCATCAGGATCATATGACGCACTATCTCCTTTGTTGGATTCGATGATAGCCATCCTCTTGGCATCCCATTCTTTAGGCAAGGCTCTAAGTGCTCTTCTCCATATTTGTTTTGGATGATACTTTTCACCAAGTTGGGCAAGCTCACTGAGTCAATATTTTCTCCCGACTCCATCTCGAATGTTACGTACTTGAGCTGTAGAAGATCAATCTTTGTTTCTTTACTTGGTTGGTTCCCTCATGACAAATTGAAGTTTGTCCCAAATTTCCTTGGCTGTTGAACACATCGAAATCCGGTTGTACTCGTTCATATCTAAAGAACAATGCAAAATATTAATAGCTTTAGCATTTTGAGAAATTAGAAAATCATATCATCCTTTGTGAAATCATCAATTTCTTGGGAACTCTATTTCCTTCAACTTTCATTAAAGGAATGTGTGGACATTTCACAATAATTTTCCATAGGTCATAATCTACAGATTGGATATATAGAGAAATTCAATTTTTCCAATATCTATAGTTACTACCTTTGAAAAGATGAGGTCGGTTGGTCGATTGACCTTGAGCAAACTCACTTGCTAGATTAGCCATATATATTGTGGTTTAAAAACAAAAACCAAGTGGCTTTGATACCACTTGTTGGAACTGAAGAGGGGGGTGAATGAGGTTCCTTGGCTATTTTAGCGATGTAAAGTGATTTTGCAAAAGTTGAGTTTGTGCTGCGGAAGACTTCAAGTCAATCGATCAATGAACAATAAGAAATAATAAAGTAAATGTGTAATGTAAATAAAGCAATAAAGAACACGAGTATTTGTTATAGAAGTTCGGCGATGAATTGCCCACGTCTCCTCTTCCCGATTAGAAATCGATTAACCAAGGTTCCATTAGAACAACTTCCTCTTGGCCTTAAGGGCTCCACGGATAGCCACACACAACTTCTTATTGGCCTTGAGGGCTCCAAGGATAGCCACAACATTGCACCAACTTCACTTGTCGACGACTTATACAATTTTCCAACTTGCGTCGATTTTGGAGGACTTTTACAATGATTCACACTTGTGTGCTACAACAAGTGACGCCTTCATGGTGTAAATGAGGAACAAAGCTCTCACACAAGAATAAGAAACAAACTATCAATACAAGACAATAAATATGAAGTTTTACTATGATAGCTTGAGTTGGATTGAGTATAGCTTGTTTGTATTGTATCTTGTTATTTCTTATCTTCAACTTGAGCCCAGTTATCCATATTTATAGTGTAGTAGGCTCACAAAGGTCATCGGTTATAGCCGTTAGCAACAATTTTGGTCCAAACATGCGCTCCATCGCCAGGTCCATTGCCTCGGGCGATCTACATCGCCAAGCTTCAACGGTCAAGACATTTAAAAATCACAAAGATCGCCTCAGGCGATGTGCGGATCTCCTCAAGCGATCGTCAACAAAAATCAGGGCCGTGCTTCAAAATAACAGTAAATCTTCATCACCTCAAACGAACTCTGCATCGCCTCAGGCGTTCCTTGCATCGCCTCAGGCATTCTAACCATCACCTCGGGCGCTCTCACCTTGCGCGAAGTCCTCGGCGTCGCTTCAGTCGATTTGCGGGGTGATGGGTTGAATGGCGGCCATCACCTGTGGTGTTGTCTAGCATTGCCTGGGTTATCTGGGTATTGCGTGCGCCTCGCCATCGCCTGTGTCGATGTACGAGGCGATGCACACGCCCGGCACCCATCGCCTGGGGCGATGTCTATCATCGCCTCGGGCGATCTGCTTGAACAAAAAATACCTTTTCTTTTCTACATTTCAACACTTTGTCAATCTTCAATATGCTTGATTTGATCATAAAATATGCTGCATACTCAACACAAATCATTAGTACAAAAATCATAGGTTTTTTAATCATCAAACCAAAATTGATATTTTGATAATTTTTACTTAAATTAGAGACATGAGAATTGTAGCGTTTTAAGGCGCAACACATCCCGATCCCACGAGTAAGCTAATGAAATTCCGAACAAGCTCGCTATCCCGAGGACAATAACTTAGGCAATTTTAGCTTTAAACGTGGACCAAACATCCCGATCCCACGAATAAACTAATAAATTTTCGAACAAGCTCGTTACCCCGAGCACAACAACTTAGGCAAATTTATGTTTACACATGGACCAAACATCCTGATCCCACGAATAAACTAATAAATTTTCGAACAAGCTCGCTACCCCGAGCACAACAACTTCGGCAATTTTATGTTTAAACGTGAACCAAACATCCAGATCCCACGAGTGAACTAATAAAATTCCAACAAGCTCGCTACCCGAGTACAATAACTTAGGCAATTTTACGGTTAAACGTGGACCAAACATCCCGATCCCATGAATAAACTAATAAATTTCCGAACAAGCTCGGTACCTCAAGCACAACAACTTAGGTAATTTTATGTTTAAAAATTGGTCAAACATCTCGATCTCACGAGTAAACTAATAAAATTCCGAACAAGCTCGTTACTCCGAGCACAACAGCTTAGGCAATTTTATGTTTAAACGTGGATCAGAAATCCCGATCCCATGATTAAATTAATAAAATTCCGAACAAGCTCACTACCCCGAGCACAACATCTTAGACAATTTTAGGTTTAAACGTGGACCAAACATCCCGATCCCACGAGTAAACTAATAAAATTCCGAACAAGTATAATAAAAACAACTTTATTTTATTGATACTAAATGCAAAAAAATAAAGACAATAATCAAAATATCATATGAAATATTTCTTTGAACTATGAACATTCCAAGGTCTCACCAACTCACGACCTTCTTGATCCTCTAGTTTGTATGATCCTCGTCTGATCACCACTTTCACTTTGTAAGGGTCCTCTAGGGGTGCTTATCGGACCGGGTCAATCCGGACCCGGTCCGAAACCGGACCGGTTAGTCCGGTCCAAAACCGGGACCGGACTAACCGATCCCGAACCGGTCCGGAACCGGTTTGATACCGGACCGGATCGGTTCTACCGTTCCGGATCCAGTATCTTACCGGTTCCGGACCAAACGGATCCCGTTCCGGATTGAACCGGAACCGGATCCATTTTAAAAAAAAATTATTTTTTCGATAAATCCTTTCCTTTTTTCCTTTTTTTTTAAAAAAAAAAAATAAAGAAAAATCTGGTTCCGGGTTGGAACCGGTCCAACCAGGAATCGGTGGTACCGGAACCGGATCTGATCCGGTTCCTTACCGGATCGGACCGGTTCCGCCCATAACGGGCCCGGAACCGGCCGCTTCCGGTCCGGATCGGACCGGTTCGAACCGATAACCACCCCTAGGGTCCTCCCACTTTGGTGTAAATTTCTTTACGTCGCCAGCTGGATTAGTACTTCGTAACACCAGATCTCCGACCTGGAATACTTTTGGACAAACTTTTCGGTTATATGCATTAGTGATCTTTATCTTGTACATCTCAACCCGCGCAACAACTCTTTCCCTTAATTCGTCCACCCCATCTAACTCCAGTTTTCTCATATCTTCATTATGCTACGTATTCATCTCCTAGATTGCTCTGATTTTTTTTTGGGTTGGCCTCAACACCTCTACCAGTGACCATGTATTCCATGAACTTCCCACTCTGTATTTGGAACGTTCACTTTGCAGGATTCAACTTTATACCAAATCGCCGGAGAGTTCCGAAGACTTCTTCCATGTCCTCAATTATATTTTGTGCCTTCTTACTCTTGATAAGGACATCATCTACATATACTTCCACATTGCGACCTATCTGATATCTGAATATCTTGTCCATTAACCTTTGATAAGTGGCCCCAGCATTTTTTAAGCCGGAGGGTATGACTACGTAGCAAAAAGTTCCCCTACTGTAACGAAGCTTACTTTTGGTTGATCTATGATAATTTTGATTTTTACACTTATTTTGCTATGAAATTGTATGCATTTTTGTATGGATTCCTGGACGATTTTATGTTTTTTTGTATATTTTCATTGATTTCAGGAATCTAGGTAGAAATGCATAAAAGCGGAGGATTTGAGCTAATTAACGATAAAAAGGAACAAACCGAGCGAACATGTCGAAGAAGGACAAGAATTTGAGAATCTAGGCCTCAAATTTTCCACTCAAGAGACAGGCATAAATATGTCATTCTGAGGCGTAAATACGCCAAGGCTACGGCAGTTGCAATTTGTAAAGAATTAAAGCAGGCGTAAATATGTCAATCTGAGGCTTAAATATGTCATACAAGCGTAAATATGCTTGTATTGAGGCGTAAACACACCAGCAATGAGGGAAGCCAGAATTTTAACACATCATCGGCGTAAATATGCCACGGAATTTTGGAAATTTTTCCTACCTTCCTTATCTGATACACTAGGATTGTATGGGGGACTTGGACGTTTTAAAAGGCCTTTGGCTCATAATTCAACCTACAAACACAACCTCCAGCACTCTTCTTCACCCAACCTTCATCCATACACCACAAACCATTGAAGAAGAAGACATATCGGCAGAGACGGGACAACGAAGCAACATAAGGAGTCAACGTCTATCTTTATTTTCGTATTTCTAACTTTTGTTCTATATTTTTATCAGATTTTGATGTTTAGATTTGTGCAATACAATTTTATGCATTATTATTTGATGACAATTGTTGGCTAAGTTTGTTGTCAAGACTTAGGGGATCCCATGTTTTGAACCCATAATTCAATTTAAGGTTCTTGATTTATTCTTACTTATCTTTGTGTATAATTTATTGTGATTCATGCTTTTGAAGGATTGATCACCTTTGAATGATTATTTATTGTGATTGAATTGACCATAGGATATTGCAATACGATATAGTAATTTATGCCGTGGATTTCAGACTGAGATCGAGCGATAAAGTCAAATACAATTGTGATAGCAATAGATTTACCACAATCGAAGGTTAATAGTTTTCATAAATCGACATACAATAATGATTGTTCAATAAGGATACAAGTGTAGCTTATTGCAACGTTGGTATTAGATTTGTTATAACTGGACCAAAGTATAACAAGTGCATTAGGAAAACTCGTCACCTTAGAACGTTTGAATTCAAATCTTAACTAATAGGCGAATTATGGGGGATTACATAGGTGAACCAAAGTATTGATAATTGTCTCTACTGATTCTATTCTCATTCTCTACTGCTCCCAAGTAAAGCCTCCATCGATTTCTTTCCATGGGAGAACAGGGAAGGAAAATGGGAGGGGTTTGGGCGTGAGAGAGAGAGAAGGGAATCCGCGTAATAACTGAACACCGAGTCCACTTGGTATATATATAGTACCATGGCTCAAAAATCCCGAGTCCTTCACAAATACATCATGACTCATTAAAAATCTTCTGTGTTCAATAATTACCTCTCAATCTCATTCCATTACCAGCCCCAATTCAAAGCACTCCAGACTCCAGATCCCACCAAAAACACAATTCAAAGGTTTATCACCACGATGATAATACAATCTCAACCCTTAGATCCAACAACCCCAAATACCGGATTTAAAATCCTCAGGAGTCCCAACACCGTAATTAATTTATAATTGCCACAATAAAAATCCAATAAGGATCATTATTACTCCGGGATTAACAACATTAATTCCCGGGCATCACAATTATCCCCCACAGCAAAATTTCGTCCTCGAAATTTGCACAGGCGTACTCCTCTACTGCCGAGATCACACAATCCAAACGGATCCACATCATCGAATCATGAACACATCATGAACGATGCACCAACTACGAGGATACCGACCTCGCACCAATCTCTAGGATGGAGTAAACCTCCCAAATCATAACAATCTCAAAAGGACGTCAGCTTGCCTCGATGTTAACCACCCAAAAGCAATCAGTCAACCATAATTGCTATCTACTCGAATCGTCCCCGATTCCAACGTAGATATCATTTCCATGATATCTCCACCACTTAGTCTACGATGTAAAACACACATCGCTGCGAAGGAAACCACCAGTATACAACAGTATACACACACTAAACTCGGTTTTTGTTCTCCAGTTCCATCTCCATCGAAGGGGTAGTTGCACCACTTGCAACTCAGATCGGGCAACTCAGGGCCACCGATCAACACAAAACACATCTAAAGATGCCTACATCCGTGTGTTCCAAGAAATCATATCTTGGTCCCAACACACCATCGAGACTCCACAAGGTCTCAAGTTTCCATAGAGGACATGAAAGAAAATCGATTGCATTCTCGTTACCTATGTCAACAACGACACCCAACAAAACCAAATCATATCCCTCGTTTACCCTAGGATTCAACAATCCTAACACATGGATGCTATCGAATTACCCAGTAATGAACTATCATGACACCAAAATACTACAATCCCTCCTCAGAGGAAGTCAACAGGACCTCACGATCATTCTTCAGAATACATCGTGTCATTAAGATTACCAATCTCAAGGTGCCACAATCTCTCAACAGAGATTCATCCATCCAAGCATACTAATCTGATGCTCGACAAGTACCAAAATGCTAGCATTCGTATATAGACACACTGGTATACAGGCATAAGTACCAACACTACATGCATACACAATGCATTCGGCTCGGGTATCTCCAATCATACCCACAAGCCCCAAATACAAATGTCAATTCCTAGATATTCTCACCCGGCGGAGAATATTGATTGACGAACCACTGCTAATGGTGTGAACTCCACATCAACACCACACGTACCGAATCATCGAATCTCTAATAGATTCTCAATAGGTATATCAATACCGCTTTCCCCACAAGGAAATTGTCATGAACCCATGACCCTCCAACCTCGAACCACCGTTCGGAAAACCTGGATATATTTATACCAAAATATATCCCGGAACAAATAAATACTCAATTGGTTCAAAACAGTGCATCCTTGTCACTATTACCAATCCTTGTCACTATTACCAATCCGAAATACTTATACACGATGTATACCTAATCTAACGATGTTCTGTACTAATACCATAGTACTCGACATACTCGAGCATCTCCCCAGAGACGCATCCTCGTACATCTCACAGAAAAAATAAAGCCATTACCTAGTCCAACAACAGTAATGTTTACCATGGCTGATTCACAATCATTATGTGATAGCATACTTGTCGTTGTTCCACGAAGCGATGGGTATTATGTGATAGCATACTTGCCGCTGTTCCAAGAAGTGAGGGGTATTGATTGTGTATTGACATTTGGCATTGATTATGGTTCTGCTGCTATTGTATTAGCAATGTATATTTATGATGTATTGAAATCATATGGCAACAGTTGTGTTATGCACACTCATGTTATTGTTCCTTGGGTACGTGCGATTTAGGCCCAAGAGGATATTGGATTGGTCCAAGAGGATGGAGTATCGAGGTAAACCATTTTCAGTTGGTTTAACATATTGATTTAAGAATCATTGATACATGTAGAAAGATTGAGAATAGAATTGAAGCGAAACATAGTTTTGTTATATTGTCCGTTATGGTTTATGTCGCTCTGTACGTAGCGAAGGACGGTACCGCCTTTAGGCGATGAATTCAGGTATGCCGCTATCATGTTAGCGATGAGTTATATTATAATGCTATTGTATTAGCATTATTGTGGATGTCATGTGTTGACATGTACCGTCGCGGGTTGACGATGAGATCGTGGATGCCACGTGTTGACATGTGTCGTCACGAATTGACGAGGTATTTTACAATCGTACGGTGTGGTGGGTGCCGTCGTTGCGATGAATAATATGTATACGGATTTATATATTAAATCATATGGTTTGAGTGACGATGGTTGGCACAGGGTGGTGTGTGCGTCACGGGCTGACGAGACCATTATGCCAAGCAGGTTTGTTGGATGGATAAATGGATGTGCCGTACAGGTATGTGTACCGTAGCACAGAATTGAGGTGAATATATTATGAGCACTGGTACCTTGGGTTTACTCGTTGAGTTGACTGGGCCAAGTGACTGGTAGTAGGAGTAGTTATTGATGAAACTACTTGCATATACCGATGTGACGTATGGTGGACATGGTCACCTCCACACATGAGGGTGTGGAATAAATCCTAATGGATAAGGATTGCATTGTGGTTGAGTAAGGACACCGGGATGTCCGTTGTGCATTGGTGTTAGAGAATTATTGGGTGATGACCCACTACTATAATTGATTGTACGGTATGGTATATTGGAATGGAACGTATGATATGTTGGTAGGTTTGGTATAAACCTAAGGAGGCAGCAATTTGCTAGTCAGGTATTGTTGCAAAGCTATAGTGAGCTTGATGTAGTCATTATACTGCTCGTTGGAACCGAATTTGGTGAATCGTATGATGATACGGTGAGGGTTTATGGTGGACTCGTGTAGTCACTATGTTGCATGAGGAGTGAGGCAGGGAATACCTCACGAGAACATTTATGCGTTAAAGGTTTTGAGGGACTTGTACTGGGACAGCTCAATTTTGTTGGGAGTACCAACGTGATTTGGGAACACAATCGGAATTGTGGGATATAGTTACTGTGGTGACACTACTATATCGGTATTATCTCTTGGAGAGATTTGGAGCATACTGTCAATGGAGACAACTGGTGTTGGTCGAGGGTTGATCGTGAGTCAGCCATGATAAGCATTACTGGTGTGGGACTGGGTAATGGCTTTATATTTTCGGTGAGACGTACGAGGAGACGTCTCTGGGGAGATGCTCGAGAATGTGGAGTACTATGGTATTAGTACAGGGCATCGTTAGAATGGGTATACATCGTGTATATGGATTTCGATTTGGTAATAGTGGCAAGTATGCACTATTCTGAACCAGCTATGTATTTATTGGCTCCAGGATACATTTTGGAATAAATATATCCAGGTTTTCCGAACGGTGATTCGAGATTGGAGGGTAATGGGTTCATGACACTTCCCTTGTGGGGAAATCGGTATTGATATACCTATGGGGAATCTTTGAGAGATTCAAGGAATCGGTACGCGTGGTGTTGATGTGGAGTTCACACCATCGCTGGTTTGTCAATCAATATTCTCCGTGGGGTGAGAATATCTGGGGATTGACAATTGTATTTGGGGCTTGTGGGTATGATTGGAGATACCCGAGCCGAGTGCATTGTGTATGCATGTAGTGTTGGTACTTAAGCATGTATACCGGTATGTATGTATACGAATGCTAGCATTTTGGTACTTGCCGAGCATCGGATTAGTATGCTTGGATGGATGAATCTCTGGTGAGAGACGGTGGCACCTTGAGATTGGTAATCTCAATGACACGATGTATTCTGAAGAATGATCGTGAGGTCCGGTTGACTTCCTCTGATGAGGGATTCTCATTTTTTGGGGTTATGGTAGTTCATTACGGGGTAATTCGATAGCATCCCTGTTTTAAGATCGTTGATTCCTAGGGTAAACGAAGGAAGGCCAAGACTCAGATTCGTTCTGTGTTGTTGTTGACACGTGTGGTGAGAATGCAATCGATTTTCTTGCATGTTCTCTATGGAAACTTGAGACCTTGTGGAGTCTCGATGGTGTGTTTGAAACAAAATGTGATTTCTTGGAACACACAGATGTTGATATCTGTGGAGATATGTTGTAAGGACCCCGTGCGCTTAACCCGTTATTAGTGTATTAACCCATGCAATTAGTGCCTACAATCATGTTATCAGGGGGAAAATACTACATGCAACCATGTCATAAAATACCATCTATAAAATTTCTTGCATCATTCCATTAAATATTCAGTTTTCCCCAACCAAGTCCATTTAACATATCATGCACCCTTAATACACTAACAAGTTCTCAATTCATTTCGCAATTCCTAATTAATTGCATGCAACATATATATGAAGAGAGAAAGGCCCATGCCTTTTATACAACCCATATACACATAATAGTGCTCACATGTGACCATCGAATAAGTTATGTGTATCTGTTGTACAAAATACCGTACTCAATACTAGCTCTGGTATCTCAGCCCTGGAAGTGTTTCCAATCAATAGCTCGAGCTTAACTCCAAAGCTATCAATGTACCTTTTCACCTGTCCCAACAGAGACAGCCACACACGAGGTGAGCATACCGTTACTACCAATCCAATAAGCACAATATCACATTTATAATTTACGGAATGTAAATGCCATGAATTTAAAAGATACTCCCTGGATGGCAACATCCTCATCCGGGATCCCCTGTACTGTTCCTGTTCTCAAAATAGTCAAAACCATCAAATTCCCAAAGCCGGTTAATCATTTCATTGATTAACTAAATCCATTCACAAATTTCCCATTTCTATGTGTTTAATAGATATCGCTCGTATCTATACAATGATTCTACAGTTCCATTTCATCGCTTGATCAATAGCAGCGGCATTTATAATCGATGTTCGATCCATAGCGACAACATCTCGAGGTTAGCACAACAGTCCACAAATCCTACTATGTTATGTCGGCGGCTCAATAATATCCCTCGCTATGATATGACATCGGCATTAACCATCGCTTCAACATATGAGCGGCAAATACTATGATCCATCGCTGGTGATATACCCGTAGCAGGACCCTAATTGCAATACATTTGTATGCTCAATATCAATTGAAATCTCATAATCATATGGATATCATACCCGAATATTCCACTGTCTGTTATCCACCATTCCTGTCCTTAGACAGCGTATCATGTTCCTCATTTCCGGGTTTTTCCTACAAAATCAAATTCTTTAACACTTTTATATCAAGTGCCAACCGTTTCCATCAATCTCATCTTATCGTATTCCATATGATCCTGCAACCACCATGGTTAGCAATACCACATTCCATATCACAAAAGAACATAAGCAAATAGCTGTGTCCCACAACACTAACTACCATCATGCATAAATATGTGCTACCCATTCCTATCAGCATGTTCCTAGGCCCTCAACAGCCCCAAAGAGCAAACCACTGTTCTGATACCACTAATGTAAGGACCCCCGTGCCCTTAACCCGTTATTAATGTATTATCCCAAGCATTTATTGCATGTAATCATACATGTAGGGAATACCACTTGTCATCATAGAAAATCATGCCAATAGTAAAATTCTTTACATTATTCCATATAATGTCTAATTTCCCCCAACCAAGTCCACATACATATCATGCACCATTATAATACATATCATGCACCATTATAATACACTAACATGTTCTCAGTTCATTTAGCAATTCAATAAATAATTGCATGCAACTCATAAATGAAGAGAGAAAGGACCTTGCCTTTTTTATACATACCATATACACATAATAGTGCTCACATGCGAGCATCAAATAAGTATTTGCTTATCAAATGTATAAAACACGGTGCTCAATACCATCACTGGTACTTCGATCCTGGAAGCACCTCCAATCCATAGCTCGAGCTCAACTCCAAAGCCATCGATGTACCTAATCACTTGCCCCAACAGAGACAGCCCCCACACGGGGTGAGCATACCAATACCCCAAATCCAATAAGCACAATATTACAATTCATAATTTGCACAAGTAAATGCTATGAATATTAAAAGACACTCCCTGGATGGCATCATCCTCATCCTGGATCTCCTGTGTTGTTCGTGTTCTCGAAATAACTGAAACCATCAAATTCCCAAATGCCAGTTAATCATTACATTGATTTACTAATCCGTTCCACATATACTGATACCATAATCAATAAAATCGAATCATTAACAATGATTAAAGACATTCCATATATCTCAGTAATGATTCCATAGATCTATTTCATTGCTTGCTCCATAATAGCGGCATTTTAATCCCACGCATGCTCAACAGCAGCGGCGTCATAACCGACATTCGCTCAATTGCGACATTATTCCAATCATTGCTGCTTTGAGCGGCACCATATAATTTCCAATATATCTATCCATTTATTACAAATACAAATAACCATGCATTTCACAGTTGCAATAATATAAAAGGCTATGCTCGTAAGTTATACGTACCTTATAATTCCGTAGTTCGAGTCCAACCTTGCCTGAGTCCCACGACCCGAAGAATTATGTGCTAACACATAAATAACTCAAAATCAAACATAAGCATGCAACCACGTGCCCAAGCACGTTCACAACCTCTAAACCCATCGTCAATCCATGACGATTAACCATTTTAAAAGACTCCGGCTAAGCATACATAATACCCAAAATATTCCATTTTATAAGTTCAAAGGTTAACCAAATATTAAACCGAGTATTCCATATTTTCTTTAAAATTTGACTCCAACCACTCCATTTTAAAAGTATAGCATTCACATTGGAACGTAGACATTGCCCCGAATATCGGCTAATTAAAACTCGATTCTAAAATCCCGACATTTTCCAACATTTTTGAAAAAACCTTTTATACGAGACGCGATCGATCGCGCAATACAGTGGCCAACCAGAACACTCTCGCAATCGAATACGAGTCTCCACGATCGATCGCCAAACGCCTCGCGATCGATCGCTGAGACTTAGCGATCGATCGCCACACTGTGCGTCTTCCTCAAAAATTCAGCTGATCATTGCGATCGATCGACATGCAATCCGCGATCGATCGCGACCTGTGATTTTCCGAAAAACTCGAGCTTCAATGGTGTTTTTCAACCCAAACTCAAAACCAACACCCAAACACTTCCAACACCTCCAATACTCCATTTAAAACCAATAAAACACCAAAAACATAACTTTGGATTTTTACCAAAAGTCTCCAAATCTAAATCCAACCCAAACCTTAACCAAAATCAACAATACTACAATCAAATCGAAGGTAAAGTCGAGGGGAAGAAGATTACCAACTTTTCTTTAAGAAATCCGGCACCCGAGCCGAGCTACCCGTGATTTCTCCTCCAAGGGAGAAAAGAGGGGAAATGGGGGAAATAGGTTGGGCGCAGAGAGAGAGGGGAGAGAGAGGAAATCCGTGCAATTACGGAATACCGAGTCTACATGGTATTTATAGTAATTCAATAATTATCTCTACAACTCAATTTTCATTATCAGCCCCAGTACAAAGTACTCCGGACCCCAGATCCCACCAAAAACCAAATTCTAAGGTTTTTCACCACGGTGAGAATACAATCTCAACCTTGGATCCAACCCGATTTAACATCCTCGGGTGTTCCAACACCACAGTTAATTCATAATTGCCACAATTAAAATCCATTGAGGATTATTTCCACTTCGGGATTAACACCATTAATTCTCGGGCATCATAGTGAGAGAGAGAGACAGGAGAGAAGTGAGGTGCAATGATTGAACACCGAGTCCATTTGGTATATATAGCACCAAATCTCCAAAATACCAAGTCCTCCACAAATACATCATGATTCAATAAAATCATCTATGTTCAATAATTATCTCTCAATCTCAACTTTCCAATACCGGCCCCAATACAAAGTACCCCGGATCCCAGATCCCACCAAAAACCCAATTCCAAGGTTTTTCACCACAATGAGAATGCAATCTCAACCTTTGGATCATACGATCCCAAATACCGGATTTAAAATCCTCGGGAGTCCCAACACCGCAATTAATTCATAATTGCCACAAGTAAAATCCATTAAGGATCAATATCACTACGGGATTAGCATCATTAATTCCCGGGCATCACAATTATCCCCCACTAATAGAATTTCGTTCTCAAAATTTACACAGGCGTACTCCACGTACTGCCGTGACCATACAATCCAATCGGGTCCACATCGTCGAATCATGAACACATCATGAACGACGTACCAGCTGCGAATACACCGACCTCGCACCAATTTCTGGAATGGAGTAGACCTCCCAAACCATCATAAATCTCAAAAATGGTGTCAGCATATCTCGATGCTAACCATCCAAAATCAGTCAGTCAACCATAACTGCTAGAAACTCTAATCATCCCTGATTCCAACGTAGATATCACTTCCATGATATCTCCACTTCTTAGCCTACGTCCAACACACATCGTTACGGAGGGAAACCATTAGTATACAACAGTATACACACACTAAACCCGGTTTCCTCTTTCCAAATCCATCCTCTTCAAAAAAGGAGTAGTTGCAACACTTGCAACTTGGATCGGGCAACTCATAGCTACCGATCCACACAAAACACATCTCCAAAGATGTCTACATCTGTGTGTTCCAAGAAATCACATCTTGGTCCAAACACACCATCGAGACTCCACAAGGTCTCAAGTTCCACAGAGGACATGCAAGAAAATCTATTGCATTCTCGCCACCTGTGTCGACAATGACACCCAACCAATCCGAACATCGCCATCCCTTGTTTACCCTAGGATTCAACAATCCTAACACAGGGACGCTATCGAATTACCCAGCAATGAATTTCCATAACCCACTATGACAATCCCTCCTCAGAGGAAATTAAACGAACTTCACGATCATTCCTCAGAATACATCGTGCTATTGAGATTACTAATCTCATGGTGCCATAATCTCTCACCAGAGATTCATCCATCCAAGCATACTAATACGATGCTCGACAAGTACCAAAATGCTGGCATTCGTATACACACACGGGTATACATGCCTAAGTACCAACACCAACTGCATACTCAATGCACTTGGCTTGGGTATCTCTGATCATACTCACAAGCCCCAAAATACAACCGTCAATCCTCAGTTATTCTCACTCAGTGGAGAATAATGATCGACGAACCAACTACACCTGGTGTGATCCCAATATCAACACCACACAAACCGACTCATCGAATCCCTCAAAAATTCCCAATAGGTACATCAATACCGCCTTCCTTACAAGGAAAGTGTCATGAACCCATCATCCTCTAACCTTGAACCACCGTTCGGAAACCCCGAATACATTATACCAAAATGTATCCCGAAACCAATAAATACACAACTATTTCAGAATAGTGAATCCTTGCCACTATTACCAAATCGAAATCCGTACACGACGTATACCCATTCTAACGATGCTCTATACTAATACCATAGTACTCCACATCTCGAGCATCCCACCATAGATGTATTCTAGTACATCTCACCGAAAATATTAAGCCATTACTCGGTCCAACACCAGTAATGCTTACCATGGTTGATTCACAATCAACCCTCGACCACAACAGTTGTCTCCATGACCGTGTGCTCTAAATCTCTCCAAGAGATACAACCGATATAGTAGTGTCACCCCACTAGCTACATCCCACAATTACGATCGCGTCTCCCATTGCATCCCATATGCAAAGATTCTCCATCAGAGCTAACAACGACTTGTTGACACTCACGTTAGTATTCCCAACAAAATTGAGCTGTCCCAATACAAGTCCCTCTAAACATTTAACGCATAAATGTCCTCGTGAGGTATTCTCAGCCTCAATCCTTATGTCACATAGTGACTACCGAGTCCACCACAAGCCCTCATAGTATCATCATACGATTCACCAAACTCGGTTCCAACGAGCAGTATAACGGCTACATCAAGCTCATCATAGTTCTGCACAATACCTGGCTAGCAAATTGTTGCATCCTTAGGTTTATACCAAACCTACCAACGTATCACACGTTCCATCCCGGTATACCATACCGCACAATCAACTAGAGTAGTGGGTCATCACCCAACGGTTCTCTAATACCAATGCACAACTGACATCCTGGTGTCCTTACTCAACCACAATGCAATCATATCCATTAGGATTTATTCCACACCCTCATGTGTGGGTGTGACCATGTCTACCACACATCACATCGACAAATGCGAGTAGTTTCCTCGATAACTACTCCCACCACTAGTCACTTGGACAATAGTCATCTCAACGAGTATACCCAAGGATACCACAACTCGTAAAAAATATTTACCTCGAATACATGATGCGGTACACTCACCTGTACAACGCATCCATTTATTCATCGAGCAAACCTGCTCGGCATAATGGTCTCGTCAACCGGTGACGCAGACACCACCTCGTGTCCAACATCGGCACTCTCTTCATACGACTAAATACGTATACTCAAACGTATTATTCATCATAACGATGGCACACGTCTACATAGAACATCCATTATGTCATCGTCATCCTGTACGGTACATGTCAACATATGACATCCACAATAACATCGTCAACCTGTGACGGTACATGTCAATACATGACATCCACAATAGCATCGTCAACCCATGACGGTACATGTCAATACATGACATCCACAATAGCATCGTCAACCCGTGACGCTACATGTAAATACATGACATCCACAATGCTAACAAAATAATAATATATCATAACTCATCGCTAACAAAATAGCGGCATACTTTTCTCCGTCGCCCAACCGCGGCACGCAATCAACACCTATCGCTCGAAGGCGGCACAATCACGTGCTACGTACATAGCGGCATGAACCCTCGCTATAGAATAAGCGGCATAAATCATCGCTACATAACCAGTGGCAGGAAACCTCGCTGTAGAATCAGCGGCATAGATCATTGCTACATAATCAGCGGCATGAACCCTCGCTGTAGAACCAGCGGAATGAATACCCGGTGGTATGAACCATCGCCATAGAAGTAGCGGAATGAACCATCGCTATATATACCCGACGGCATGAATCATCGCCGTAGAAGTAGCGGAATGAACCATCGCTATATGTACCCGGCGGCATGAACCATCGCCATAGAAGTAGCGGAATGAGACATCGCTATATATATACCCGGTGGCATGAACCATCGCCATAGAATAGCGGAATAAACCGCGCTATATATACACGACGGCATGAACCATCGCCATAGAATAGAAGAATGAACCGCTGCTATATATATATACCCGGCGGTATGAACATCGATAAACAATAGCGGAATGAACCATCGATATATATGTACCCGGCGGCATGAACCATCGCCAAACAATAGCGGAATGAAACCATCGCTATATATGTACCCAGCGTTAATACCCCTCGCTTAGACAATACCAGCGACAAATAATATCCCTATAATATGACAGCGGCGTGTTCTTTGCTTCTACATATTATCGGCAAATATTCTCTCATCGCTACGGTATGACAACGGTAAGTATTCCATTAATACCCCTCACTTTGACATGACCACGTCATTAATACCCCTCGCTTAGACAATACCAGCGGCAAATAATATCCATCGCTATAATATGACAGCGGTGTGTTCTTCGCTTCTGCATATTAGCGGCAAATATTCTCTCATCGATACGGTATGACAGCGGCAAGTATTCTATCATCGCTTGATCATGAAAGCAGCAAGTATTCTTCTTGATATCTCATCATACCTACATCAATACAAAGATATCAATATGCGCAGTTAATAACACAATTCCAAAAATCCTACTACGTTATATCGGCGGCTCAATGATATCCCTCGCTTCGACATATCAGCGACTCTCGCTACGATATGACAGCGACAAATATCCTGATACATCGTTAGTCGATACACTCGTAGCAATAACAAAATTTGCAATACCTTTGTAATCACAATAATTCATGTGAAAACTGCACAAACATGTACCCATAATCATAGGGTAACCATACCAGATTATGTCATTGCCTGTTGCCGCACATCAACAGTGCACCATTATCCACCATTCCCTGTCCTCAGACATCATATCCAGTTTCTTATTCCCTGATTTTCCTACAAAATCAGATTCTTTAGCACATATCATATTAAGTGCCAGACATTACCATTAATGATATCCCATTGTATTCCATATGATCCTGCAACCACCATGATTAGCAATACCACATTCCATTTACAATTCCATATCAAAAAAGCACATAAGCAAAATAGTTGTGTCACACAACATTAACTACCATCATGCATAAATATGTGCAACACATTTCCATCAACCAGTTCCTAGGCCCTCAACAGCCCCAAAGAGCAAACCGCTGCTCTGATACCACCAATGTAAAGACCCCATGCCCTTAAACCGTTATTAGTGTATTAAACCATGCAATTAATGCATACAATCATGTTATCAGGGGGGAAAAGACTACATGCAACCATGGCATAAAATACCATCTATAAAATTTCTTGCATCATTCCATTAAATATTCAGTTTTCCCCAACCAAGTCCATTTAACATATCATGCACCCTTAATACACTAACAAGTTCTCAATTCATTTCGTAATTCCTAATTAATTGCATGCAACATATATATGAAGAGAGAAAGGCCCATGCCTTTTATACAACACATATACACATAATAGTGCTCACATGCGAGCATCGAACAAGTATATGTGTATCTGCTGTACAAAATACCGTACTCAATACTAGCTCTGGTATCTCAGCCCTAGAAGTGTTTCCAATCAATAGCTCAAGCTCAACTCCAAAGCTATCAATGTACCTGTTCACCTGTCCCAACAGAGACAGCCCCCATACGCGGTGAGCATACCAATACTATCAATCCAATAAGCACAATATCACATTTATAATTTACGGAATGTAAATGCCATGAATTTAAAAGATACTCCCTGGATGGCATCATCCTCATCCGGGATCCCATGTACTGTTCATGTTCTCAAAATAGTAAAAACCAACAAATTCCCAAAGCCGGTTAATCATTTCCTTGATTAACTAAATCCATTCACAAATTTCCCATTTCTATGATTAAT
Organism: Haberlea rhodopensis; assembly: GCA_907163345.1. Taxonomy (NCBI): domain Eukaryota; kingdom Viridiplantae; phylum Streptophyta; class Magnoliopsida; order Lamiales; family Gesneriaceae; genus Haberlea; species Haberlea rhodopensis. The sequence goes on along the minus strand of CAJQUN010000088.1, from coordinate 1,220,343 downwards.
AAAATCCTATTCATATACATGTTTTTAATAGATATCGCTCGTATCTATACAATGATTCTACAGTTCCATTTCATCGCTTGCTCAATAGTAGCGACATTTATAACCGATGTTCGCTCCATAGTGACATCATCTCAATCGTTGCTCGCTCCATAGCGGCATCATGCACAACAATTGCAATAATATATTTAAAGCTATACTCGTACGTTATACGTACCTTAGGATTCCGTAGTTCGAATCATACATTGCCTGAGTCCCGTGACCCGATGAATTATGTGCTAAATAACTCACAATTAAAATCAAGCATGCAACCACGTGCCCAAGCACGTTCACAACCTCCAACTATAGCGTCAATTCATGATGATTAACCATGTTAAAAGACTCAGGGCGAAGCATGCGTTGATTCTAATATAACAAAACCATAAAATTCTTCAAAACTGGCCTCTCGGTCGATCGAGCATGAGCCTCGATCGATCGAGAGCCACAGCAAAAATTGGCAACAAAATTCCTTTGCGCGCGATCGATCGACGAGATTTCCCGATCGATCGCCAAGCATCCGCGATCGATCGGTAGTCTCGCTCGATCGATCGCCAACACTGTTCATCGCCTTCCACCTTTAGCCAACATCGCGCGATCGATCGGCACTCTCTTGCCGGTCGATCGGCGAGCTCTGCACAGACCCAAAAATGGCTTTTAATGCAAAAACTCCTAAAACTACCATTCCAACACCTAAAACTTCAATAAACCCTCAACAAAACACCATAATACCTCCATAAACATTACAACCAAGATCTTTAAAAAATTCCATAAACTCAAACCCAACTCTAAACTCAACCAAACACCACAAAATTACTATCAAATCGAAGATAGAGATGATGAGAAGAATAATACCTTATTCACTTCGAGAAATCCGGCTCCAAAATCGAGCCTTGCTCGATTTTTGCCAAGGGAGAAAAGAAAGGGAAATGGGGAGGGGTTGGCGTGTGAGAGAGAGAGAGACAGGAGAGAAGTGAGGTGCAATGATTGAACACCGTGTCCATTTGGTATATATAGCACCAAAGCTCCAAAATACCAAGTATTCCACAAATACATCATGATTCATTAAAAATCATCTATGTTCAATAATTATCTCTCAATCTCAACATTCCAATACCGGCCCCAATACAAAGTACCCCGGATCCCAGATCCAAAAACCCAATTCCAAGGTTTTTCACCACAATGTGAATACAATCTCAACCTTTGGATCCAACGATCCCAATTACCGGATTTAAAATCCTCGGGGGTCCCAACACCGCAATTAATTCATTATTGCCACAATTAAAATCCATTAAGGATCAATATCACTCCGGGATTAGCATCATTAATTCCCGGGCATCACATATGTTGTGACGCCCCGAAATGATTAATTGCAATTAAGGCATTAATTATGTTTATATGATTAATTATGTGGATAATTGATTTACGTGTTGAAATTAATTATCATGATGAAATGCTTAGTCACATGATAGGCATGACCCGTGGGTTACGTTTCAAGGTGCATGTTATGCATGATAGGAAATGGGGTTAACATGATTTAATTGTATTGATTGGGAATTATGAGGAAAACATGATTTAGTGGAAGTTTAATGCATTTTTGTAAATGCTTTTAAAAATACCATGTTGGGGTATTTTATACATCATGTTAATTTGGGGTACAATTTTAATAACCCCACTATATTCCCCTTTTATCCCATTTTCCCTTAACTTCTTCCCCACCACTCAAAAAAACCCCAATTCTCTCCCAAAGCCCTAACCTCACCCCATTTTCGAAATCCCTCAAAGGAGGAAGGAGGAAACTCCACAAAACTTGTGTTTGTGTGATCTTTGTTAAGATTTGGAGTCTTCAAGAGATATGGAACCCTTCCTAAAGTTTTTATGAAGTTTGGATTTGAAATGGGATGATTTTGAAGTGATTTATGTGGGTTTGTTTGGGGTATGTGTTGTATGTTGTTGGGGTATGATTTTTGAAGTGTTTTATGTGGGTTTTAACAAGTTATGATGATGTTAGTGTGATTGGAAAGTTTGGGTTTGAATGGTATGGGATTGAACTTGGAAAATGTACAAAAATGGTGAAAAACCGCGACTCTGTGCGAGGCGATCGATCGCCTGAAAAGAGGCGACCGATCCCCATAGGGCAGTACCATTTTCGCAAGGGAGGCGATCGATCGCCTAAAATGAGGCGACCGATCGCCGAGAGGCAGTAGCCATTTCACGTGTTAGGCGATCGATCGCCTAAAATTAAGCGATCGATCGCCGCAAGACAAAAGAGCGAGGCGATCGATCGCCTCAAGTAGCGATCGATCGCCGCTGTGTTAAACATGGCAAATGATGTTTTTGTTGAATTTTTGGTATTTGGCTATTGTTTAGCTTCTAATATCGATTTGTATGGTTGTGTAGAACCATCCCAGGTGCCAACAACATCGAGAAGATAGAGTTCTTCAATTTCTCCACTTTTGGAATTAAGGTACGTAAGAAGCGTACGGGCATCGGACGGTAACACACTCCTAACTCTGACTATGCATTAATTGCATAAGTATTTACGATGTTTATGATGATGTTATGATAAATGAAGATGATATGATGTTTATAATGATGATTATGATAAGCAAGTTTATGATGATGATGTTATGATAAATGAAGATGATATGATATTTATAAAGATGATTATGATAAGTAAGTTATGATGAGGATGATTATGATGATGAAGTTTATGATGATGATTTTGATAAGTAAGTTTATGATGATGGAATACGATGTTATTATGTGGTAAGATGCCACGGGGTAAGATGCCCATATGGCAAGAGGCCATATCCTATATTATGATCATACTATGATTGCATAAGAATTTACGATGCCATGATGGTGTACATAATGAATAAAAATGATAAGATGTTTAAGATGATGTTATGATAAGTAAGTCCATGATGAAGATGATTTGATAATGAATCAAGATGATAAGATACTTACGATGATGTTATGATGAATAAAGATGATTTTATGATGAATAAAGATGACAAGATGCTTAAGATTATGTTATGATAAATGATGATGATAAGACGTTACTATAACGATTATGATGAGACGATGATGTCTATAAGATGATAATGCTTATATGATAATGATGTTTACAAGATGATGATGTTTATAAGATGCTATGATGTTTATGATGAATATGAAACTATGTTCTTAAGAATGGTTGAATGTCCGGTGGTTATTATGGGCAAGCGAGGAAGGTCTTGCCGCTCACATAAATGAGCGATGGGGTACATCCGCTATCAAGGTGTAGCGATGGGTATCATCCACTGAGCGATGGGGTACATCCGCTATCAAGGTGTAGCGATGGGTATCATCCGCTGAGCGAGGGGGTACATCCGCTATCAAGGCGTAGCGAGGGGTATCATCCGCTGAACAAAGAGATACATCCGCTATCAAGGTGTAGCGATGGGTATCATATGATGTGTTATGTCGAGCGAGGGGGCCAATTATACCGCTGTCATAATGGAACCCGGACAGTCCCATTTCTAATTAACATAGTTTGTTGTGAGCATATATGTGAAGTATGATGTTTAATCATTTATGGCAAGAACTAATGATTTTATGCATGACCATGAAACAGGGACAACCAAAGAGGGTTAATACGATTAACCAGGAAGTATATGTTATCAATTACTTTCATGCATTTATTTATATGCCATTTCCTTATGATTATTAAGTAAAGATGTATATGCTCATGATGGGTTGTTCCTGTAGGTACACCTTTGGACTAATGGACTAAGGGCCGGGTTGACGCAGTGAGCTTTGAGAAGCATGGAAGAAGTTAGGATGCAAGAACTTTTGAATAGTATCTACTCTTGGAGTAGAATAATCCTATCGCCTTAACATTCATTTTGTGAATGTAATTATTTAGCCTTTAAAATTTCATTCTCGGCCCAAATTTGACTAGCTCTAAGCTACAACTGAAACCCTAAGACGTATTAAATGCATGTTTAGTCCCTAATAGGTGATTAAGACGATGTCAAGGTAGGAAGACCCTACATTAGTGGTATCAGAGCAGTGGTTAGATAACTCGGGAATGAGTGAAGGGTAGCCTTAGCAATAAGTTGGCTAGGTGCTTACTTTTAAACATGTTTTGTGCATAAGTTGCATATGAAGTATATGATGTGGTACTAACATGTTTCGCTTCTCTAACGATGTATTATGTGAACTGCTTTTGGATCTTGTTGTTAACCCTTGTGTTGAAGTATGGCAGCAAATGTCAACAAGTTTTGTGGAAAGGCACCACATATGTACTTCTCCGTCGCCCACGCCTCTTGTAGTCTCGACCCCCGCTGGAAGAAGTTTGATAACTGATCAGATTGGTTAAGACGGCCTCATTTATTTTGAGGATAACGAACTGAGGACATACTTGATTGTTCTGGGGATGTCAGTTTGTAGGCATTGATGTTCTGAACAGGTATCAGGCAGTTGTGGACTGCAGACAAGGACTGTCCGATTCAGGTCTGATATGGGAGTCCGATGGACATTCTATGGGGATGATTTCCGTTCAAGGATTCCGTTAATATCTGTTGTCAAGATGGCACGGTTATTGGAACGAGACCACAAAGGATATTTCAACTATACTGTGGTTATTACTGAAAGAAGAAAGAGTTAAAGGTTGAGGATGTGCCCGTAGTGGCGGTGTTTCCTGATGCATTTCCGGAAGAGATTCCCGGATTCCCACCGACGAGAGAGGTCGAGTTCGGGATTAAGTTACTACCAGGGACGCCTACCATTTCTCGTGCCCGTATAGGATAGCACCAGCGGAGTTAAGGGAATTAAAGGTTCATTTGCAAGAGCTCCTTGGCAAGGACTATATACACCCTAGCATATCGCCTTGGGATGCACCAGTCCTAGTTGTCGAAAAGAAAGATGGTTCGTTGCGGTTGTGCACCGATTTCAGACAACTGAACAAAGCCATAGTGAAGAATAAGTATCCGCTTCCGGGGATCGACGATTTGTTTGATCAGCTGCAGAGTACGAGGCTCTACAGTAAGATCGATCTGAGATCGGGGATCATCAGATTCGAGTTTGAGAGGACGATGTACAGAAGACAGCTTCCAGGACCTTATGTGGGCACTACGGATTCTTAGTCATGCCCTTTGGGGTGACGGATGCCCCAACCATTTTATGAGCCTGATGAACAGGGTGATCCAACCATGTTTGGATCAGTTCGTCATAGTTTTTGACGATGTACTTATTTACTCTCGAACTGAAGAGGAACATGTAAAGCACTTGAGAACAGTACTCCAGATCCTTAGGGATCATCAGTTGTATGCAAAGCTCAGTAAGTACGAGTTCTGGTCGAGCATTGTAGTATCCTTGGATCATGTTATATCAAGATCGCTAAGCCGCCGGCACGGTTGACTCAGGAAGGAGTCCCATTCTTTTGGTCCGAAGCTTGTGAGAAAAGCTTCCAAGGATTGAAGCGTCGTCTGACGACAGTGCCAGGGTTGGTGATTCTTTCTGAAGACAAGAGGTTGCCTTGTACACGAATACATCACTTCAAGGTTTGGGCTATGTGTTGATGCGAGATAAGCTTGTGATGGCTTATGCATCGAGGCGGTTGAAACCACATGAGGCTAAGTACCCAGTCCACGATTTGGAGCTGGCAGCCATTATGTTTGCCTTGGAATTTGGAGGCATTACTTGGATGGTACGTCGTTTACCATCTACACGGACCGTAAGAGCCTGAAGTTTTGTTCACACAGGCTGAGTTGAATATGCAACAAAGAAGATGAATGGACTTACTCAAGGATTTTGACTGTAAGATTGAGTACCATCCTGGTAAAGCAACTTAATAGCAGGCACCTTAAGTCGGAAGTGAAAAGTACTGCTGAGGACACTATGTGTTTATCAGCGATGATGACTTCTTATTGCTTTCCGGGCTATGATATTGATGTGGACACATCGCCGGTGCGAGTGTCGATCTTGTCGGCCGAGCCAGACATATTTGAGGTTATCAGGAAAGCCGGAGGTCGGATGATGAGGTTCAAGGATGGTCATCTATAGTACTTCAAGGACGGCCATCAAAGTTCAGAGTGGCAGAAGATGATTCATTGAGATTGGGCCACCGATGGGTAGCCCTAGATACACCAGAGTTGCGTAAGGGAATGTTGGAGCGGGCCACAGTAGTCGGTTCACTATCCACCCAGGAGGGAGGAAGATGTACAAAGACTTAGGTGGTTAATTCTGGTGGAGACGTATGAAGCGTGATGTTATGGCCTTGTCAAAAGATGTTTGATCTGCCAGCAGGTAAAGGCAGAAAGGCAGAGGCCTTATGGCGAGTTGAAGAGCTCGGAAGTACCCCCCCAATGGAAGTGGGAGCATGTATTTATGGACTTTGTAACCCACTTGCCAAGAGCGGCCTCTGGATTCGATACGATCTGGTGATCGTGGATAGGCTGACGAAGTAGCTCACTTCATCCTTTGTCATGTGTCTTTCACATGCCTAAGGATTGCCAATTACATGTGCGGGATGTAGTGAGGTTACATGGTGTTCCAGTCTTGATGGTGTCTGACAGAGACCCAAGGTTTACTTCGCACTCGAGGATATGATGAGGACATGTGTATTGGAGTTTGATACTCCGTGACAAGATTCTATACCACTGGTAGAGTTCTCCTTTAAATAACAGCTATCAGGCGAGCATTCAAATGGCCCTTTGAAGCTCTTTATGGACAACGATGTAAGTCACCGCTGTATTGGGAGGACTTGACTAGTAAAGCGATCGGAGGACCAGATATGATTAAGGATATGTAAGACAAGATTAAGTTGATACGCCAAAAGATGAAGGTGACCCAGGATAGGCAAGCAGCCTATGCCAACAAGCGGCGATGACCGCTAGAATTCCAAGTAGAAGACAGGGTCTTCTTGAAAATCTCACCCTCCAGAGGTGTAGTTCGTTTTGGTATGCGGGAAAGTTATCCCCGAGGTATGTTGGGCCATATGAAGTATTGCAGCGTACCAGTACTTTGGCTTACTGTTTGGCTCTACCGCCGTCTTTATCTGGGATGTATGATGTTTTCCATGCCTCTATGTTACGGAAGTATGAGCCAGACCCGTCTCATGTATTACAGTCTACTGAATTGCAGTTGGACTCAGGGGTATCCTACGTTGAACGACCGGTCAGAATTCTGGATCGTGAGGATCGCAGACTACGAAGTAAAGTTTTACCGATAGTCAAAGTTCAGTGGGATCGTCGGGGTGTCGAGGAGGCTACGTGGGAGACGGAACGGCACATGATGCAGCATTACCCGGAACTATTTTCTGGTATGATTTATGTTTAGTTTCACTTTGGGTAAGTGCATACGATTTCGAGGACGAAATCTTATAAGTAGGGGAGTAATGTGACGCCCCGAAATGATTAATTGCAATTAAGGCATTAATTATGTTTATATGATTAATTGTGTGGATAATTGATTTACGTGTTGAAATTAATTATCATGATGAAATGCTTAGTCACATGATAGGCATGACCCGGGGGTTACGTTTCAAGGTGCATGTTATGCATGATAGGAAATGGGGTTAACATGATTTAATTGTATTGATTGGGAATTATGAGGAAAACATGATTTAGTGGAAGTTTAATGCATTTTTCTAAATGCTTTTAAAAATACCATGTTGGGGTATTTTATACATCATGTTAATTTGGGGTACAATTTTAATAACCCCACTATATTCCCCTTTTATCCCATTTTCCCTTAACATCTTCCCCACCACTCAAAAAACCCCCAATTCTCTCCCAAAGCCCTAACCTCACCCCATTTTCGAAATCCCTCAAAGGAGGAAGGAGGAAACTCCACAAAACTTGTGTTTGTGTGATCTTTGTTAAGATTTGGAGTCTTCAAGAGGTATGGAACCCTTCCTAAAGTTTTTATGAAGTTTGGATTTGAAATGGGATGATTTTGAAGTGATTTATGTGGGTTTGTTTGGGGTATGTGTTGTATGTTGTTGGGGTATGATTTTTGAAGTGTTTTATGTGGGTTTTAACAAGTTATGATGATGTTAGTGTGATTGGAAAGTTTGGGTTTGAATGGTATGGGATTGAACTTGGAAAATGTACAAAAATGGTGAAAAACCGCGACTCTGTGCGAGGCGATCGATCGCCTGAAAAGAGGCGACCGATCGCCATAGGGCAGTACCAATTTTGCAAGGGAGGCGATCGATCGCCTAAAATGAGGCGACCGATCGCCGAGAGGCAGTAGCCATTTCACGTGTTAGGCGATCGATCGCCTAAAATTAAGCGATCGATCGCCGCAAGACAAAAGAGCGAGGCGATCGATCGCCTCAAGTAGCGATCGATCGCCGCTGTGTTAAACATGGCAAATGATGTTTTTTGTTGAATTTTTGGTATTTGGCTATTGTTTAGCTTCTAATATCGATTTGTATGGTTGTGTAGAACCATCCCAGGTGCCAACAACATCGAGAAGATAGAGTTCTTCAATTTCTCCACTTTTGGAATTAAGGTACGTAAGAAGCGTACGGGCATCGGACGGTAACACACTCCTAACTCTGACTATGCATTAATTGCATAAGTATTTACGATGTTTATGATGATGTTATGATAAATGAAGATGATATGATGTTTATAATGATGATTATGATAAGCAAGTTTATGATGATGATGTTATGATAAATGAAGATGATATGATATTTATAAAGATGATTATGATAAGTAAGTTATGATGAGGATGATTATGATGATGAAGTTTATGATGATGATTTTGATAAGTAAGTTTATGATGATGGAATACGATGTTATTATGTGGTAAGATGCCACGGGGTAAGATGCCCATATGGCAAGAGGCCATACTCCTATATTATGATCATACTATGATTGCATAAGAATTTACGATGCCATGATGGTTACATAATGAATAAAAATGATAAGATGTTTAAGATGATGTTATGATAAGTAAGTCCATGATGAAGATGATTTGATAATGAATCAAGATGATAAGATACTTACGATGATGTTATGATGAATAAAGATGATTTTATGATGAATAAAGATGACAAGATGCTTAAGATTATGTTATGATAAATGATGATGATAAGACGTTACTATAACGATTATGATGAGACGATGATGTCTATAAGATGATAATGCTTATATGATAATGATGTTTACAAGATGATGATGTTTATAAGATGCTATGATGTTTATGATGAATATGAAACTATGTTCTTAAGAATGGTTGAATGTCTGGTGGTTATTATGGGCAAGCGAGGAAGGTCTTGCCGCTCACATAAATGAGCGATGGGGTACATCCGCTATCAAGGTGTAGCGATGGGTATCATCCGCTGAGCGATGGGGTACATCCGCTATCAAGGTGTAGCGATGGGTATCATCCGCTGAGCGAGGGGGTACATCCGCTATCAAGGCGTAGCGAGGGGTATCATCCGCTGAACAAAGAGATACATCCGCTATCAAGGTGTAGCGATGGGTATCATATGATGTGTTATGTCGAGCGAGGGGGCCAATTATACCGCTGTCATAATGGAACCCGGACAGTCCCATTTCTAATTAACATAGTTTGTTGTGAGCATATATGTGAAGTATGATGTTTAATCATTTATGGCAAGAACTAATGATTTTATGCATGACCATGAAACAGGGACAACCAAAGAGGGTTAATACGATTAACCAGGAAGTATATGTTATCAATTACTTTCATGCATTTATTTATATGCCATTTCCTTATGATTATTAAGTAAATATGTATATGCTCATGATGGGTTGTTCCTGTAGGTACACCTTTGGACTAATGGACTAAGGGCCGGGTTGAGGCAGTGAGCTTTGAGAAGCATGGAAGAAGTTAGGATGCAAGAACTTTTGGATAGTATCTACTCTAGGAGTAGAATAATCCTATCGCCTTAACATTCATTTTGTGAATGCAATTATTTAGCCTTTAAAATTTCATTCTCGGCCCAAAATTTGACTAGCTCTAAGCTACAACTGAAACCCTAAGACGTATTAAATGCATGTTTAGTCCCTAATAGGTGATTAAGACGATGTCAAGGTAGGAAGACCCTACATATGTTTTGTGTGGATCGGTGGCTGTGAGTTGCCCGATCCGAGTTGCAAGTGGTGCAACTACTCCTTTGATGGAGATGGATTGGAGAACGAAAACCGAGTTAGTGTGAGTATAGTGTTGTATACTGGTGGTTTCCTTTGTAACGATGTGTGTTGTGCATCGTATGCCAAGTTCTAGAGATATCTTGGAGGTGATATCTATGTCAGATCAAGGATGATTTGATTGATTAGCAGCTGAGGCCGACTGAATACTGGGTTAGCTCACATCGAGGTTTGTTGACGTCTTTTTTAGATTGTGATGGTTTGGGAGGTTTACTCCATTCCCGGAATTGGAGCGAGGTCGGTGTCCTCGCAGTTGGGGTGTCGTTCATGATTCGACGATGCGGATCCAAATTGGATTGAATGGTCTCGGCGATACGTGGATTACGCCTGCGCAAATTTCGAGGATGAAATTTTATTAGTGTGGGATAATTGTGATGCCCGGGAATTAATGGTGTTAATCCCGGTGTGGTAATGATCCTTAATGGATTTTAATTGTGGCAATTATGAATTAATTGTGGTGTTGGGACTCCCGAGGATTTTAAATCCGGTATTTGGGGTTGTTGATAAGTGTGATTTTTCCACTTAATTTGAATAAGATTAGGGGCGTTTTTGTAGTGATTCTTGGAAAATATTACTTTTCTTGGTTTATATTTGTATATTTCAGGAATCCAGGGCTAAATGCATAAAAGTTGAGGAAATGGGCTTAAAATGAGGGGCAAAATCGTAATTTGCAGAAAATAGAGGAGGCGACCCATCGCCTCATTTGAGGCAATCGATCGCCTAGACTCGAAAAATTCGGGATTTTGTTTCCATCTTGGTTATTTGGTGTCCAAACTTGGTGAAACTCCTCCTACCATAAATATGGATTATCATGGACGTTTTTGGGACTTTTTGGCTCACTTTTGACCTACAATACACATCCTCCATCACTCATCATCCTCTCCAACCATCTATACACCATAACCATTGAAGAAGAGACGCATCGGAAGAGACGGGACGACGGAGCAACGCAAGGAGTCAACGCCTCTCGTTATTTCCGTATTTCTAACTCTAGTTCTATATTTTCATTATATTTTAATGTTTAGAATGTTGCAAAACATGTTTATGCATTTGATAGAGATTGTTGGCTAGGTTTGTTATCAAGACTTAGGGGATCCTTTGTATGAACCCATGATTTTAATTGAATGTTTCTGATTGATTCTTATTATCTAAGTGCATAGATCATTGTTCTTCATGCTTTTAAGGGTTTGGACATCCTTGAATAATATTTAAATTACAATCGAGATCGAGAGATAAAATTATGATTCGATATAATGATTTATGCCGTGGATTTCAGACTGATATCGAGAGATGAAGTCAAATACACGTGTGATAGCTATAGATATCTAGTAATCGAAAGCTAGAAGTTTTCGCGGATCTTGATTCAATATTGTGTTGTTAAATAAGTACACGAGAGTGACTTACTGCAATTTGATATTAGGTTTAATATAACTCGAGAGAGTATATTAGATAAATTTGAAAAACTCGTCACCTTAGATTGTTTGAATTCGATTATTAACTAATAGGCAAATTATGGGGATTACATAGGTGAACCGAAAGTCTTGATAATTGTTTCTTTTGATTATTAATCTTATTCACCATTGATTGTTTGGGTTACATATTGAGTTAATTTGTCACGTTATAATCACAACCGGTTATCGTAGACTAAATATAGTTAAACTAGTGGAGTTTGGTAATTATTTCCTAGTCCTCGTGGGTTCGACACTCATACTTTTAAAAGCATTATACTTAAACTTGACACCGTGCACTTGCGGTACATAATCACTACACTGAAAAATACTGTTTAAAATAATAGCGATCAAGTTTTTGGCGCCGTTGCCGGGGACTAGTTTTAATAATATCAAACGAGATTAGTTGACTGTAGTTTAGTCATTTGTTTTATTTATTTATTTATTTTCGATTTTTTTTCTCTTATACTGTTTCTTTTTGTTTTGGTTGATTGTTACAGGGTATTATCTCTTGGTGCATGCTAAGGAGTAGCAACCCTACACTTGAGCCCTTTGATCCCGAGATCGAACGCACTTGTCAAAGGAGGCTGAGGCAAGCAAGAGCACACATGGCTAATACTGAGGAGATTCTGGTACCACTAGTTGCAAGATCACTCATGGACTATGCTCACCCTGCATTCCATGGATCACTGTCGAGTATCACGAGACCAACCATACAGGCTAACAATTTTGAGATCAAGCCTGCTATCATACAGATGATCCAACATCCGGTCCAGTTTGGGGGAGCCGCTACAGATGATCCAAATGATCACATCTTCAACTTCTTGGAGATTTGTGATACATTCAAGCATAATGGCGTTACTGACGACGCCATCAGGTTACGTTTTTTTCCCTTTTCTTTAAAAGATAAAGCTAAATCCTGGTTACAATCGTTGCCTGCAGGATCTATTACCACAAGGGATGGAATGGCGCGGTTGTTCTTGTCAAAATTCTTTCCACCATCCAAGACGGCCAAGATGCGCAATGACATCACTACTTTTGCCCATTGTGATCCAGAGACACTATATGAGGCTTGGGAACGCTTCAAAGATCTACTGTGGAGATGCCCACATCATGGCCTCCCTATCTGGCTGCAGGTACAAACATTTTATAACGGTTTATTTTCTGATAACCGTTCTATGATTGATGCAGCGTCAGGAGGAACTGTGATGAGGAAGACACCGGAGGAGGCTTACACGCTGTTGGAGGAGATGGCTGCTAATAGCTGTCAATGGCATTCTGAAAGGAACGTGCCAAAGAAGCAAGCCGGAGTGCATCAAGTGAGTGCAGTCACTGCCATAGCTGCCCAATTGGAAGCGCTGAACAAGAAGATTGATAGTTTGAGCATGCATGCAATGCAAGTTCAAACTGTTACATGCGAGCTTTGCCAAGGAGGACATCCAAGCACTGAATGCCAGGTTGGTAACCCATTCATTACTACTAATGAAGCTGTTAATTTGTAGGGAACCGACCACCACAGACCTACCCCTACCCAAATACGTACAATACTGGGCCGAGGAACTATCCCCAACCACCACCGGGGTATGCACCAAAGCCAAGCATGGAGGAGCTGTTGACCAAGTTCATATCATCGGCTGAAACAAGGATGAACAATCATGAGGCATCGATAAAGAACTTGGAAGTCCAAGTGGGACAGTTAGCAAAGATCATAGCCGAACGAGCACAAGGATCACTATCTAGTGACACTGAGACAAAACCTAGGGAGCAAGTCCATGCTATCACTTTGAGGAGCGGAAAGGAGGTCGCTGGGAAGAAGGATGTGCACGTAGAGTTAAGAGGCGAGGCGGACATCAAGCAAGAAGAGGGACAAAACGCGACAAATGTAAGTCTACTAAGACCCTTACGCCCATCACACCTACTACGGTAGAGATCCCACTCCCATTCCCCGCTGCGTATAAGAGAGCAAAGATTGATTCTAAATTTGCTAAATTTTTAGAATTGATTAAGAATCTTCATATTGAGATGCCTTTCATTGATGCTATTCGGCACATGCCGAATTATGCTAAGTTTTTAAAGGAGATTCTGTCAAAAAAGCGGAAACTGGGAGAGCATGAGATGATAAATTTAACTGAGGAGTGTTCTGCTGTCATTCAAAATGATTCACCTCCAAAGTTAAAGGATCCAGGGAGTTTCACTATACCTTGCAAAATCAATTCTAAATCTTTCAATAAATCTTTATGTGATTTGGGGTCAAGTGTTAATTTAATGCCTTTGTCTGTGTACAGGAAGCTGGGTTTAGGAGAGCTCAAAGCGATCAATGTCTCACTGCAGATGGCAGACAAGTCCATCAAGTACCCTCATGGAATAGTGGAGGATGTACCGGTCAAGGTTGACAAATTCACAATTCCGGTGGATTTCATGGTGCTAGACATAAAGGAGGAGGCGGACATGCATTGATATTAGGAAGACCATTCCTAGCTACTGGAAGGGCATTGATAGATGTCCAAGAAGGGAAGTTGATCCTCCGAGTAGGGGGGATCAAGTTACTTATGATATGTTCAAAGTTGTGAACACTACACGCACTGAGCACCGATGTTTTAGTGTCAATATAATTGATGCATTATCTGTTGATGCGATGCAGGCTAAGAGTGAGAAGAAGGTGGAGGTTACATCGAATGGCCAACAAAGTGGAGGTAAATTTGGTGTAGGAGACTCGGTATTAATGAATAGGAAAAAGATGAGATTTTTTCCATGGGAGTCGGACGCACCATGGGCTGGACCATTCAAAGTTGTCGATGTTCTACCATTCGACACTTTCAAACTGAGAGATGACCACGGTGCATTATTTACTGTGAAAGAGAAGTGGTTATGACACTACCACAAGGATGATGTGAAATCACCCCCTATTGGCCCTAGCGCCACTTGAGCGTAAATGGTAAAAAGTCCAGCTTGGGACTATAAATCAAGAACTCTTTCTTAACCCTTTCCTTTGTTTTAGTTTATTTTGGTTTGTTTTTGTTTTGCTTTTGTTTTTGTTTTGATTATGGTGAGAGACTCCAAGCGTGCTGTGATCTGTCCAACAATCTGCCCCAAAAGCTGACGAGGAATTGGACAACGATCACTGACGATCGTTGTCAACGGTAACTGCTTTGTCTTACTTTCCATGCTTATTACATTGAGGACAATGCATGAATTAAGTTTGGGGGAGTGCATTACTGTGTCATGCTTCTTATTTGGAAATTGATCGTTTCTTGAGCACCAACAAAAAAATTTCTTGAAAATGAGTTCAAGTAGTAAGATAAGAATAAATCATAGTAGTGGTCTCTATTCCATGATGATATTAGTCTCACTATGCATGTCAACTTGAGTTTTGATGATTGCAAGACTTGTTTGTGAATATCTTGTTTTGAGTAGCATGTCAAAGATGAGGAATATTTTGAGCACATTTGAGTCATAATCTTGTGAATTGCATTTGTAGTAGTGAAAATTTTTGTGAACATGATGAATTGTTTTTGAGCATCTTAGAGTACCTTAGAAACTATTTGATGATGACACTTTGAGGCGAAATTTATAGTTATGAACTTGACTTGGAAATGATTTAGGCGATCTTTGGACCGTTTGAGCCTTTCAAGCTTACCATGTTTACATCAATCTCTAGTATCCTAATTTGAGCCTAATTGAAAAAGATGGAGTATGTTTAACATACTATTAGCCCCCATTCAACATTCTTTGGCAAACTCATTATACCCACCTAATTGAGCCTAAATTGAATTTTTTATCTTCACCTAAGGGAGTATAATGATTCTCGTTAGATGCACATGAATTGCTATATTTTGATGAGCTTATTGTAAAAAGATGATGAATGAGAAAAGAAAAGAACATAAAAAGCCTTGAGAAAAATAAAATTTATCGAACTAAGACCCAAAGTGGCCAAGGCTAAAAGAGAAAAAGAAGAGAAGCTCAAGTTGTGCTAACAATATGAACATTACATGCTTATACTCTCTTCTTTGTGCTATCCTCTCCTTTCTTTGAAGCCAAACACCTAGGCCTAACGCTATAAGCTTAAAAAGAGCTATTGATCCAAGTCTAGGGAGTGACTACATTACTGGAGAAGTGTTTGAAAATAGAAATATGGGGTACTCAAGGATAATCTTAACTTTCATTACCTAGCATGATTTGATCTATGAAAATTGCATGAAACTTGAGAGTGACAATAGCACACACGCACGTTCTGATTCGGAGACATGTTGTTTGATCTAGGAGAAAACACAACTTGTTAAACTTTCTGATTTATTTTTGTTTGTCTGTAAGTGAGATGTCTGAGCTACATGATTGACTATGAATTGGTTTATTTGAATCTTCAATGTTGAACTTGACTGTTTGATCTTATTTCTTGCTCGAGACGATCAAGTTTAAGTTTGGGGGAGTTGATAAGTGTGATTTTTACACTTAATTTGATATAAGATTAGGGGCGTTTTTGTAGTGATTCTTGGAAAATATTACTTTTCTTGGTTTATATTTGTATATTTCAGGAATCCAGGGCTAAATGCATAAAAGTTGAGGAAATAGGCTTAAAATGATGAAAAAGGACCAAACTGAGCAAAGCTGAAAAATGAGGGGCAAAATCGTAATTTGCAGAAAATAGAGGAGGCGACCCATCGCCTCAAATGAGGCAATCGATCGCCTCCAGGCAGTAGCCAGAGGCGACCCATCGCCTCATTTGAGGCAATCGATCGCCTAGACTCGAAAAATTCGGGATTTTGTTTCCATCTTGGTTATTTGGTGTCCAAACTTGGTGAAACTCCTCCTACCATAAATATGGATTATCATGGACGTTTTTGGGACTTTTTGGCTCACTTTTGACCTACAATACACAGCCTCCATCACTCATCATCCTCTCCAACCATCTATACACCATAACCATTGAAGAAGAGACGCATCGGAAGAGACGGGACGACGGAGCAACGCAAGGAGTCAACGCCTCTCGTTATTTCCGTATTTCTAACTCTAGTTCTATATTTTCATTATATTTTAATGTTTAGAATGTTGCAAAACATGTTTATGCATTGTTATTTGATGGAGATTGTTGGCTAGGTTTGTTATCAAGACTTAGGGGATCCTTTGTATGAACCCATGATTTTAATTGAATGTTTCTGATTGATTCTTATTATCTAAGTGCATAGATCATTGTTCTTCATGCTTTTAAGGGTTTGGACATCCTTGAATGATATTTAAATTACAATCGAGATCAAGAGATAAAATTGTGATTCGATATAATGATTTATGCCGTGGATTTCAGACTGATATCGAGAGATGAAGTCAAATACACGTGTGATAGCTATAGATATCTAGTAATCGAAAGCTAGAAGTTTTCACGGATCTTGATTCAATATTGTGTTGTTAAATAAGTACACGAGAGTGACTTACTGCAATTTGATATTAGGTTTAATATAACTCGAGAGAGTATATTAGATAAATTTGGAAAACTCGTCACCTTAGATTGTTTGAATTCGATTATTAACTAATAGGCAAATTATGGGGGATTACATAGGTGAACCGAAAGTCTTGATAATTGTTTCTTTTGATTATTAATCTTATTCACCATTGATTGTTTGGGTTACATATTGAGTTAATTTGTCACGTTATAATCACAACCGGTTATCGTAGACTAAATATAGTTAAACTAGTGGAGTTTGGTAATTATTTCCTAGTCCTCGTGGGTTCGACACTCATACTTTTAAAAGCATTATACTAAAACTTGACACCGTGCACTTGCGGTACATAATCGCTACACTGGAAAATACTGTTTAAAATAATAGCGATCAGTTGTTGGATCCAAGGGTTGAGATTGTATTCTCATCGTGGTGATAAACCTTGGAATTGTGTTTTTGGTGGGATCTGGAGTCTGGGGTGCTTTGAATTGGAGCTGGTAATGGAAATTGAGATTGAGAGGTAATTATTGAACATAGATGATTTTTAATGAGTCATATGTATTTGTGAAGGACTCGGGAATTTTGAGCCTTGGTACTATATATACCAAGTGGACTCGGTGTTCAGTCATTACATGGATTCTCTCTCTCTCACGCCCAAACCCCTCCATTTTCCTTCCCTTTTTCCCCTTTGGAACAAATCGATGGAGGCTCGGCTTGGGAGCCAGATTTCTCGAAGAAAAGTTGATAATACTCTTCCCCTTACTCTTATCTTCGATTTGATAGTAGTTTTGTGGTGTATGGTTGTGTTTAGAGTTGGGTATTGGTTTTGGGAGATTTTTAAGAATCTTGAATTCTTGTTTTAAAATGTGTTTTAACCATTGTTGAATGTCCAATGGTGTTTATATGTTGTTATTTTCGAGTTGTAAGAAGTTTGGGGTGGTTGTTGGATGTTTTGAAGCTATGTAAAAATGGTGTTTTTCGGGTTTATGCAGCGACCGATCGATCGATATAGTGTACCGATCGATCGGTGCAAATGCGTAGCGATGGTCAACATTTCGGATGTTTACGGATCGATCGCTCGGTGGAGGCTAGCTATCGATCGGTAGATCCTACCGATTGATCTGTGCAAAGCCGTAGCCAAAATCATTAATTCGGACTTTTACCGATCGATCGGTAGGGCGATTTCCAAAATTTTAAATTTGGGTCCTCCTTTGAGTTTCGGGGAGCTTTTATCGGTCCTTTTGTTGTTGATTAATCATCGTGTTGGGATGATTGGAGGGCAGATTTCATGCTTGGGCATGTGGTGGTATATTTTCAATTAATTATGAGTTATTAATTGTGTTTAGCACATTACTCAACGGATCGCGGGACTAAGGCAAGATTTGGTTCGGACTACGGAATCATAAGGTACGTATCACGTACAAGCATATCTTTATATATATTATTGCAATTATTGTTGATGATATACTATTGTTGCAATAAATCGGTTGGTATTGCGAACTGGTATTACGAACTATATGGTGCAGCTGTGGAGCGAGCAATGGTTGAGATGGTGTCGCTATGGAGCGAACATCGGTTATGAATGTCGCTGCTATTGAGCAAGCGATGAAATGTGACTGTGGAACCATTGTTTAGATACGTGTGATATCTATTAAACACTTGTAAATGAATTGGATTTCATTAATCATGGAAATTGGAAATTAGTGAACGAATTTAGTTAATCAATGAAATGATTAACTGGCTTTTGGGAATTTGATAGTTTCGCTTATTTTGAGAACAGGAACAGCACAGTGGATCTCGGATGAGGATTATATCATCCAGGGAGTATCTTTTAAAAATTCATGGCATCTACGTTCTGTAAATTATGAACTGTGATATTGTGATTATTGGAATGGTGGTATTGGTATGCTCACCTCGTGTAGGGGCGGTCTCTATTGTGACAGGTGGAACAGGTACATTTGTAGCTCCGGAGTTGAGATCTAGCTATGGATTGGAGGTACTTTCAGGATCGAGGTACCAGTATCGGTATTGAGTATGGTATTTTATACATTAGATACACATACATTCATTCAATGCTCGCATGTGAGCACTACTATATGTGTATATGATTTGTATAAAAAGGCAAGAGCCTTTCTCTTTTCATTCAAGTGTTGCATGTAATTAATTAAGGAATTGCAAAATGAATTGAGAACATATTAGTGTATTAAGGGTGCATGCTATGTAAATGGATTTGGTTGGGGGAAATTGGTCATTGTATGGAATAATGCAAGAAATTTTATAGATGGTATATTATGTTATGGTTGCAGTGGTCTTTTCCCCCTAATTACTTGAGAGTATGCACTAAATGCATGTGTTAATACACTAATAACCGGTTAAGGGCAGCGGGGTTCTTACAACTGTACACATCCTGATATTGCATATGGTGTTGGCAAACTGAGTAGATTCACGAGCAATCCAAATAATGACCATTTGAAAGCATTAACTATGGTACTTAAATATTTAAGATACACCTCCAACTATGGATTACACAAGATATCTTGTTGTATTGGAAAGATACAGTGCCACAAATTGGATATCGGACACGCATGACTCCAAGTCCACAAGTGGTTACGTGTTTACCATTGGAGGAGCTGCAGTGTCGTGGAAATCTTCCAAACAAACTTGTATTACTTGATCTACTATGGAATCTGAATTCATAGCACTGAATAAAGCGGGAAAAGAAGCCGAATGGCTTAGACGTTTCTTGGAAGAGATTCTTTGTTGGGAAAAATATGTGCCTGCAATAAATATTCGTCGCGATAGCCAATCGGCCTTAGGAAGGGCTCAGAGTAGCTTGTGCAATGGTAAATCTAGACATGTACTTCGTAAACATAATACCATTAAACAGTTGATCTCTAACGGCGTGATTTCCATAGACTATGTAAAGTCAAAGGAAAATATAGTGAATCCGTTGACAAAAAGTTTGTCAAGAGATCAAGTATATAGTTTATCGAGAGGAATGAGATTAAAACCCCATAATCAAAATCTTGTAATGGATACCCAACCTATGTGACTGGAGATCCCAAAATCTAGGTTCAAATGGACAACCAAACTATGAGATTGTATAAACACCTTGGAAATTAATCTCCGATCCATTCCTATAATAAGGGGTGTAGCATGCAAAAGGGGTGCGAGGATAGACAAAATGGTTTTAATGATTCCTAAGACATGTAGATAATCATTTTGGAGTATAGCGAGATACTCTTCTAGGAG